>QXTE01000086.1:6508207-6870779 GCA_003942145.1 Platysternon megacephalum
CCCAGCCTTCTGCCCTGTACCCCCACACACCCCCAGCCCTCATCCCTGCCCCCCTCCTCCCCCCCAGGTCTGGGGTCCCAGCTGCCAGCCCCATGCCTTTTAAAAGATCAGCATTTTAATTTAATTTTAAATGAAGCTTCTTAAACGTTTTGAAAACCTTGTTTACTTTACATACAACAATAGTTTAGTTATATAATATAGACTTATAGCGAGAGACCGTCTAAAAAACGTTAAAATGTATTACCGGCACGCGAAACCTTAAATTAAAGTGAATAAATGAAGACTCGGCACACCACTTCTGAAAGGTTGCTTACCCCTGCACTAGACCCACGCAGTTGGCTTCAGGACACCGTGAAGCTGCTTACTCCTGCCCTACAACTGGAAAGCGTGCCTCTCTTCAGCAGTTGGATGGCAATGATCCTGCCTCCTCAGTCAGAGAGAATATTCCCTCCTATCAGCTAAGCAATACCATAGAAATCCCTAAATGTGTGGGGTTTTTAGGCCCATTTTGGGCTTGACCCTTGGTTTTTAAGTAAAATAAAATGATAGTAAAAAACTACTAGAGTCAATTGGGAAATCATTCCTTCCCCCAGCAAGAGTTTCAATGAAATAGAGTTTGCTTTTATCAAAGGGTCTTCACTTGTAAAATGAATTTTTTATGAAAATTTCCATTTAACTCAACAACCATTTTTTGTCAAAAAAAAAAAAAAAGAGTGTTTTGACAATTTTTTTTTACCAGCTTTGGAATCCAAATGTTAATGACAAATCTCTATATACTAAGATGAGCATACACCTCCTAAATTATCAAGAAAGAGAAGCCATTTATTGAGAAATTGATGTTTGGGGAAAGGATAATTGGGACACAATCTAGTATAACAACATTTGGTCAACTCAGGAGAAAATTATACCTTGTTGATATGTAATATCTCTTCTTTCAGAAATTTAAAGACCAACACTGCTTTCTGATAAACCGGCATATAAATCATGTGCCTCATTAAAAAAAAAAAAATCAGCTACTGTGTGCACCATATTCTTTTAGTCACATGAATTTTTATTTTAAACTTAAACTTTAAACTTGCATAATAATTAGACAGTTGGCTTAAACAAACCACTATCACAGAGAAGCCTAGAAGTCAATCACTTATTAAAACAACCATTTCCTAAATTTAAACTTTTCTATTTATTTATAACTGCATTCATTTGCTTAAAACCCCCTTCACTACTCAACAACTATGGAAGCTACTGAAAATACAATTCACACTATTTTCTACATGGGCTTATTAACAGTCTCTGCTGTCAGTTTCCTCCATTAAGTGAACATGAACTCCTTTGAGTAATATATTTCCTGAATGTATTTTTTAACAATGTGTTTTCCTGTTTCCTGATATAGCAATATTTCTAATTGCAAAATTGTTTTGTGCAATATGCTGTACTGCAAAAACAATATTTATACAACTGGAAGACAGTTCAGTAAAGACCAGCTAACCTAACTAATAAACTGTACTTCTGTTATCACAGAGAATCAGCAAACTAGACTACTTTAATACTAAATACTTGGTGCTCAGAGCTAAACACAACTAATCCTAGAAAATAATTCATTTGTTTTACATCATGTGCATCAAAGAATGCACAAGCATGAAAGGTCTTGTAGTGGGGTAAAATGTTACCCTGCAAGGGATTTTTAATTTATTTTATAATGGCTTGCTTCAAACAGTGATATGTTTCTGAAAAGAGAGGGGTGACATGTTGTGGGGAGGGTGGAGGAGGCGAGAGGGAACAGACACAGCTATGCAATAGTCCAACCAACACTGAAGAAAACTACCCACAGTCAAACCTCCCATTCCTGAGCAAACTCAGAGAAGCTAGCCACAAGCCAGCTACAAACTCATCTAACTGATGGCGACATTCTAGATCCAGCACAACCTAGATTCAGGCCAAGACACAGAACTGGCAGTGATGAATGATCCCCTCTTATCAATGGATAGAGGACAGACATCCACTGTTAACCATGAGATACGTCTGTCTCGCCTGAGAAGTGTGGCAGGAATCCTGAATAATGTGCTAACATGGTTTGAGTCCTTCCCGGAGGTATGCACCCAAAAAGAGTAGAAATGGAAAACTGCACTTTCACTGCTAGAACCCTCACTTGCGGAGTTCTACAAGGATCAATTCTCTCTCCGGTCCTCTCATGCAATCACTAGGTGAACTTGTCACTGGACATGGACTCCAGTGCCAGCAATATGCAGATAACACAGCTCTATCGATCCTTCATCACACACGACTACACCACTACAATCCAGATGGACCACTGTTTGGATGAGATCAGCTCATGGATGACGAACAGCTGGCTGAAGCTCAGCAAAACAGAGGTGATGCTGGTGGTCAGAAGAAAGTATTTTGAAGAGTTTGCAGCCACAGTGTAGTCTCCTTTGAGTGAAGGTTCACATCCACAATTGGTCAACTCAGTCCGTAGTCTAGGAGTACTCCTTGATTCCTGACCGATGCTGAGCTGTCACATTGCAACGCCAGCAAGTAATGCCTTCTACCATCTCTGATTGGCTGGGAGACTCCATCCCATCCTGTCGGACAAAGACGTGACCTCAATTATTCATGTCTTTGCCACCTCTCAGCTGGACTACAGCAAAGAGATATACCAGAGCCCGAAACCTTTAGCATTTAGGAAACTCCAACTAGTAGCTTACCTCCTCAACAACATGGGCTACCATGAGCACATCAAAACCTGTCCTCTGTGCTCTATACTCATTTGCCATAGAATTTTGAATCAAGTTCAAGGTCTCGTTCCTTAACTTCAAAGTGCTCCCATGGCCTGGGCCCTGGATACCTAAAAGATTGTCTAAAGCTGCAGGACAAAACCCATGGTCAACAACTTTGCTCCTCTGTCACAATGGAACTCTCAACATTTAGAGTTAAGCTTGGCCCTACGGCAGACAGAACCTTCTCCGGGGTGGTCCAAAACTGCAATGAACTCCCCCCAGAACCAAGGACCATCACAAACCTCACCACTTTCCGCTCCAAGTGCAAGGCTCATTTCTTTGACCATGCCTTCTCTAATATAAAAAATAACAACAGATATTTAAGAAATAAACAACGCTACCAAAACAAGGCAGTCCAATGAATAAGTTTCTTCAACTGGGAAGAAGGAGAAGGAGATAACAAACACCACATGACAGATGTGAAATCACATTGCTTAACACACTACTGGGAGGTACTCACATACTATGGGCACAAGTGTGGTATAAAAACCTATATAGAACAGATTCATCCATTAAAATAATTGTTGAAAAGCTTGTGTAGGAGAATGGGTGGTATTTAGAAAGATTTTTTTCCCTTGAGAGGGAAAAATTTCTAACATCTAAAGAATCAGGAAGTAAATCTTACTTTTGTCTATCAACATGAAATCACCCAAACACCATCAACCCAGACTAACAGTCTCCATACTAGTCTATACCCGGAGCTAAAATCAAATACATCTGAGGACTCCAAATGTTGCTGGAATTGTCTTACAATAGCCTTCCCAGTAACGGTCTCCCAAAAAAAGGAAGATTTGATACTGAGCAATAATTAGGACCATAAATTGTCTGTGTCCTACCAGGCATAAGCATACCTGTCATGCTTCCAGTTGCCCTCCAACCCCTGCCCGGGCCACCCATTGTGACTGGCAGATAATAAGATACAAGCAAGAGCCTAAAATACAGAAGAGCTACTATCCTGTTGGTAATTTCCCCCCTCCAGCAATTCCATGTGCAGTGTACTACTGACTCTGCAAATAGCAAAAGAAAGACAGCACAGTAAATGAACAAAGGACATTTAAAAAAAAAAAAACTGGAAGCAAGAAAATGGAAGGAAAAATTAAAGAAGGAAAGAAATACAGATTGAAGAGAGAAGGAAAGAGACTTTAGCCCTGTCTGCACTAAGAACATGACCCTTTTCCATCAGCAGTCAAAGTAACTGGTCCACCAAACTGGAGTTGAAAAACTCTTTGCCCTTTAGTGTAAGGACGACGAAAAAAATTGAGTTACCATTGACTGGATCCTTGGATCTCAGCTTGATGCATGAGATAGGCCAGAACTCCCCTAGCTCTCAAAGAGTTCAGGTGCTTTGGAGACATGGGCTGCCCAATCTTATTCTCAGACCAACTGCCATGGTGTCTCAGGCCATTGCCATTCCTTTCTGTCCATGCTTAGCTATAAAGCGCTGTCAGTTGGAAATGCAGTTATTTAGTCATGCAGTTTCAGACTTCAATGAAGCTACAGACTTCTGTTTCAGTTTGAAAACTGAACACTTTCTATCATTTCTACATCCTTTGACTGATTTCTCCTCATTCCCTTGGCTTCCTTGGAGTTCTGGAGTGGTTCCTCATAGAATTAGTTTTCTTTGAAGATTTTAGCCGCATAGCTGAAATTGTCCAAGTTGTTGGTGCCTCTATGGCCTCAGTCATGGAGGCTGATTTCAATGCATTGTGGGTCATTAGCCTCATAAGTGCTGATATTCCTTTAGCACTCGGTGCACTGACAGCTTCAATACTCTGTTGACAGAATCACTGTCTTGGCATTTGTTCTTCTACAGTCTCTGTATTTATTATCATTAATCATTGTGGCAGCACCTACAGCCCTTATTCAGGGCCCAGGACCTCATTATGCTACGCACTGTAAACACATGAAGAGATGATCCATGCCCCCAAAAGCTTAAAATCTAAGTATAAGACAGGAGACAATCAGCAGCTACTAAAGATGAGAGAACACACGGAGACAATTATAAATGTAATAAGCAATGGGTACAGCACACAATTGCCTAGCTTATCTTGGAGTACTGAATTCCTCATCTAACAATAACTTGATGCATTCTTAGTACCTGGGGATAGTTAATCTATGTTTTTTTCTCTTGTCTTCATTTTAGAGCTGGCTGAGTCAACACTCAGGTGAAAAGTCTTCAGTGGATGTATTGGAATCTTCTCTTTGGAAGCATTACACAAAGCTCTCTGAAGACTGGAGCACCTCAGCTCTCCTTAGGCCTCTAACTATATTTCCGCATGCTGGAACCATTCTTGCCTGGAGTACTTCAGTTATTTGCCTCAAAGCAGGTGCCTAATCTAGCTTATAAAGTGCAGCCTCGCATCGTCTCCCCCCACCTGCCACAAACGCTAAATTTACTTATACCTATTAAATCATAGAATCGGAAGGGATCTCAAGAGATCATCTAGTCCAGTCCCCTGCACTCAAGGCATGATTAAGTATTATCTATACCATCCCTGACAGGTGTTTGTCCGACCTGCTCTTAAAAATCCCCAATGATGGAGATTCCACAATCTCCCTAGGCAATTTATTCCAGTGCTTAACCACTTTGACAGTTAGGAAGTTTTTCCTAATGTCCAACCTAAACCACCCTTGCTGCAATTTAAGCCCATTGCTTCTTGTCCTATCCTCAGAGGTTAAGAACAATTTTTCTCCCTCCTCCTTGTAACAACCTTTTATGTACTTGAAAACTGTTGTGTCCCCTCTCAGTGAGGGAAGGTTATTCTGTATTGGGTTATAAGACTTTCCTGTGTGAATACACTGATCTAACATGTTAGTGGATGTTTACTATAATGTTTGAATTCATTGTGAATTATACAGGAAGGCAATAAAATAGCTTCCCAGATAAGAATACCTAGTTACACATTAGCAAGACAATAGGGACCAGATGTTAGCTTCAAAGATCCTGTATCTTGTCTCCAACGCACTGTAAAACTAGCCTAGGAATTAGAGATCAAATGAAGACTGAACAGTTAGAAGACCTCTCAGAGGTTGAAAAGGGGGCCAGGGTTTATTTGAGAGCAAGTGTAGGCAGACAGGCTGGCACAGAAAATGCTTTGTGGAGGAGTCGGGCCTCCCAGACCCAGGGAATGGCAAGTCTTAAAGAAGAACTAGATATGCATACAGTATGTTTTACTGTTTTTGAGATATATTTTCTCTTAAATGGTTTTAAATAAATGATACTTTGCTTTAAGGAAGCGCTTTGGTCACTGTGAGCTGTGTCGGTTGGCCCCCCAAGCCGCTAGGGGGCGGTGGGGAGCTACTGGCTCACTGGCCAGCCTGGGTCACGCCTCTGTCACTGGGGAATTAGCGGCGGGAAGGGCGCCGGCAAGAGTCGGTAGCGCGCCCCTCAGGCAGGGGAGCGCCGGCAAGGGTCGGTAGCGTTGTCGGGATTCTGTTCCCCGAGGCGGGTTGGCCAGGTAGGGGAATGCAGGCCCACCCAACACCACTGCGTTCCAGCCCAGGGCTCTGACAGTGGCGGGGCGAGGGTCCCGCCACTGGGTCAGCGGGGGTCCTTCCGCAACACGCTGACCAAATAGACTCACCGCGCTGTGCAGTTCTGTCCCTGGGCTACTTCCTACCCGACTGCTCGTGCGAATCCCTCCAGTCCCTCCAGCTCGTCCGGGTACTCAGCTGCTGGCAGCTCCAGCTCCCCCTCCGCCTCAGGCTCCTCCAGTTCCTCCGGGTACATGGCGGGCAGTCCTGGTAGCCCCAGTCCCTCCTCCAGGTCAGGTTTCTCCTGGTCCAGGGCCTCCCCTGACGTGGCAGCAGGGTCTGGAGGGAGCAGCCAGTGGTCTGCATCTGCCTCCCTCCCTGGTGCTGCCCTGACTGAGCTAAGGGCCCCGCCCTTTGTACTTCCTGTTCCACCCCTCCCCTTCCGGGGAGTGGAGTAAGCTTGGCCTGGCCCCGCCCACGCAGGCTGAGAGAGCGGCTCTTTACCCTCAGGTTCGGAGGGAAGCCACCCTGGCTCCCTACAGTCACTAATTACCACAGTCATTGCCCCAGAGGGAGTAGAAATACAGGTTCAGAGCCCAAGTCAGACCTAAGGTGGTCAAGATTGAGACACAGGTGACTGCCACATAGCACCCTATGTGAGAGGGCGTGAAATACACAAGAAAGGGGTGCTGGCTTGAAGCTTAGAGGAAGTGCTTCAGAGAGACCAGGAGATGTTAATAGTGAATGTAGCCTAATAACAATGACGTATTTTTGCTCTTCTGTTTCTGCCATTCAAAGGTCATGATCTAAAGTGACTAGTCTGTCTGAATAACAATACAACTTTGATAATTTCACGAACTCATCATTTCAGGTTTTCATAAACTTAAGGGTTAGGGTCTGTATATTCTATACCTAAAAAAGCCTGAGATCACAGAGGACAATAGGGATGATATATTAAGAGAAAATTTAGAGGATATTTCCATCAGATATTCTACAAAAAATGTCATCCACTTGACAGCAAACCAGATTTGAGAGAAAAAATACATTTGTAAGTGCTCTTCATGTCTGAAGTGGATGCCAAAGAAGAAACAGCTAAAGAATTCCTGTTAAGTATTGCTTAAAGCAACAGGGCACTATGAAAGACTGTTGTGATGTAGTGGGGGAAAACTGCTACACTTTCTCTTTCACATGACAAAGGGAAAACTAAAAACGTAATACCAATTAGATACAAGCCAGACAGCTGTTCCTTTCAAGTAAACAATACAAAAAATGCTGTAGATACTGTGACAAAAGAATATCAAAGCCTGTTTCTCAGAAGGGGACCTAAATATCAGATTGACTTGTATAAGGAAGAATAGATAAGATTGCCTTTTCATATAGGCAACTGCCAGCTCTCTTAAATGAAATTCTCACTGAAGCTAGTTGGTAATTATACTACTGCTATAATACCGCATTTCATGGTACATGTTACCGAACTCATTTCTTCAACTCTGAATGGGCTTGGCTGTGCATCATGCCTCAGTTTGCATGCTGAAGGCAAAATGCAGCACACACCACATCCCATGATGTTTTATTAGTTACATTGACACTAATCCTTCTTTTGTTATAGTTCTCACTGGAGATGGGCTAACTCTTCTACGAAGTGTACTTAAATACCGGTAACTAGCCGGTACATTCTCTCAGCATTTATTACTACTAGTATTATTTTATTCCCTTTATCAGTAACGAACTAAGAAAGCCATCAGTATCAGCTTTATTGAACATCAATGTGTTCATTTAAGCTGTTTTTATACTGTGATAAAACTTCTTCAATCTAAATACCACTTATATAACACTAATTCTTACACAGTACAAAAAGAGTTTTCAGGCCAAAGGATTGAAGACTTTGCATGGGATGCAGGGCCCAAGCGGCCACTTTCTTAGCTTGAACTTAAAATATGGTCCTATACTGAAGACTGACTACATAAAAATGGCACTTTTATACTGAACAGAGATTCAGTCATATCTATTTACTCTATTGACAATTTTATACTGCTTTTGTTCCTGTTGACACTGCAAGACTACACTCCTGTGGTGGAACGAACTGTATTCCACCCTGGTATTCTATCCAGGGTACCCTGATCAGCAGAACTGCCAATCAAGTTCCTCCCTTCAAGCAAACTTGCCCACAGTTACATTTGATAAATTCACTGAACAGGCATAATTGAGACCAGAATTTGTTTGGCCTTCAGAATCATTGTTAAAGGCGATGCACAAACCAGAAAAGAATCTTAGCAAAGTTGAATATACAGGACTGGTAGTTAGAAAGCTATTTTTTACTCAGAAATTTAGGAAGTCTAGCACAGTTGAGACAAATATAAACCCAACTAGGCTATTTTTACAGTCATTGTTTTGAAAAGAGCCACATTTTAATACCGGTCACGTGTACATAGAGTTCTCAGAGTATGCCGCCTGCAAAGTTTCATATTGAAGGAATAGTACACTGATCTCTTTAGTCCTGGAATCTCTAATAAAATTAGTCTGCAAAGCCAGTGGCCATATGCGTAATACTTAAAGGTATGCATTAGACTATGCTGAGACTTGGAGCCAAATGTAATGCTGGTGTAACTCCATTGAGTTACCCCATAGCTGAATCTGGCCCCAAGTTTTTAAAAGGAAGTGCACAGAACCCATAAAACTTAATTTAGGACTGTTTGCCCAGACAGGAACTCTGAAAAGACAAGCAAGGATGGAGGGATTGAGACAATACATTAGGAAAGTTCCACTTGGAAGTGAATAAGTAGCCCGTGTGACAGATTTTTTTCTGCAAAAAAGGCTAACTGTGCACACAGGGCTAATAGTTCCATTGTTCTTCCTCCTTCTCAAAATGTAGGCACAATGACTTTTCTTCAGTTATCAGGTGCCTTGGCTGACTCTCGTGACTTATTCAAGATTACTTTCAGAAGCTCTGAAATGTCTTCCCTCTGTTAGTTCTTTTTTAAATTAAAAGGATATATTTCACCCAGATCTCAGACTTGTTTATATAGCACATATAAAATATGTCTGCTATGGCAGGAAAATATGTTTTCAAAAATATTACCATGAGACTTACTCAAAGCCATTCTGCAAAAACTTCAGAAACTAAAAAAATGCCTGCAGATCTGGGTAACTATCTTTGCACAGTGTTTAGATTTCGGCCAAACAGATGTGTACTGTATTGCATGGTAAAATGTCTCCTTAAAGAAAATTACTTTAAGCTAGGGCTGTCAAGCGACTAAAAAAATTAATTGCGATTAATCGCGCTGTTAAACAATAATACAGTACCATTTATTTAAATACTTTTAGATGTTTTCTACATTTTCAAATACATTGATTTCAATTACAATACAGAATAAAAAGGATACAGTGCTCACTTTATATTTATTTGATTACAAATATTTGCACAGTAAAAAACAAAAGAAATTGTATTTTTCAATTCACCTAATACAAGTACTGTAGTGCAATCCCTTTATCATGAAAGTGGAGCTTACAAATGTAGAATTATGTACAAAACAATAACTGCATTCAAAAATAAAACAATGCACAACTTTAGAGCCTACAAGTCCACTCAGTCTTACCTCAGCCAATCGCTCAAACAAACAAGTTTAGTTACAATTTGCAGGAGATAGTGCTGCCCGGTTCTTGTTTACAATGTCACCTGAAAGTGAGAACAGGCATTAGCATGGCACTGTTGTAACTGGCGTCGCAAGATATTTACGTGCCAGATGCACTAAGATTCATATGAAGCATGAAGGGACAACCACCATTCCAGAGGACATGCGTCCATGCTGATCACAGGTTCTGCTCGATAACGATCCAAAGCAGAGCTTACTGACGCATGTTCATTTTCATCATCTGAGTCAGATGCCACCAGCAGAAGGTTGATTTTCTTTTTTGGTGGTTCAGGTTCTGTAGTTTCTGCATCTGAGTGTGGCTCTTTTAAGACTTCTGAAAGCATGCTCCACACCCTGTCCCTCTCAGATTTTGGATGGCACTTCAGATTCTTAAACCTTGGGTCGAGTGCTGTAGCTATCTTTAGAAATCTCACATTGGTACCTTCTTTGCATTTTGTCAGATCTGTTGTGAAAGTGTTCTTAAAACAAACATGTGCTGGGTCATCATCCGAGACTGCTATAACATGAAATATATGGCAGATAAGGGGTAAAACAGAACAGGAGATATACAATTCTCCCCCAAGGAGTTCAGTCACAAATTTTTAATTAATGCACTACTTTTTTTAACGAGCATCATCAGCATAGAAGCATGAAGGGGCATACGAATGTTTAGCATATCTGGCATGTAAATACTCTGCAATGCCGGCTACAGAAGTGCCATGCAAATGCCTGATCTCACTTTCAGGTGACATTGTAAATAAGAAGCAGGCAGCAGTATCTCCGGTAAATGTAAACAAACTTGTTTGTCTTAGCAATTGGCTGAACAAGAAGTAGAACTGAGTGGACTTGTAGGCTCTAAAGTTTTACATGGTTTTGTTTTTGAGTGTAGTTATGCAACAACAAAAAGTACATTTGTAAGTTACACTTTCATGATAAAAAGATTGCACTACCGTACTTGTATGAGGTGAATTGAAAAATACTATTTCTTTTGTTTATCATTGTTACAGTGCAAATATTTGTAATAAAAAATAATAATATAAAGTGAGCACTGTAGACTTTGTTTTGTGTTGTAATAGAAATCAATATCCTTTCCATCGAGAAAACAAACTCTTGTCCATGTCATAAGTCTTTCCTATTGGATTACTGCAACCTCCTCAGTTGTCATACACAATCCCAACTTCATCCCACCCCAGTCTATTCAACATTTAGGTGGCCCAAAGATTTGTGAATTCTTCAGGAATCTCTCTATGGGTAGACATTTTCCACCTCAGCAAATCTTCTCATCTGTATTTCCAAAGATCTATGAAATTTTACGCCCCCTATGTATTTGACCATGTCTCTTACCTCATTGAACCTCCTGCCCTGCAACTGACAGTAGCCTTGATGTCTCATACATCCACAAGAATCTCTTTGCCTTCTTTCATGCAGGCTGCCCCCCCTCCGCCCCAAGCTAAAATACCCTTCCCTGGGCTGGACTGCTATCCTTCTCATTAAATCCCTTCTGAAGATTCATTTCTGTCATGCATCGAATAAATTATTTCATTGTAGGCATATTAGTTGGAGATACATTTTAAAAACCCAAGGCAATAGAACTGACAAGACACTTGCCCACCTTCACCCAGATCATTTTGCTTGTAATGTTGAATCCCTTTGCTTTATATTCTGTATTTTTAGACTTTAAGCTCCTAAGGGCAGGGAATGTGTCTATACAATGTCTTTGTGTCTATACAATGCCTAGCACAATCTGGGAACTATCACAATATTAATGAATTGATAAATGTTTTTTTCCCTCAAACTCCAGGCAACTAAATTCAGTCTTTTGGGAACTGAATGGATAATGAGGTAGAAGATCATTTTTGTGGGAAGTCCAAATCCTGTCTAGAAGTTGTCAGTTTCTTTAACTTCCTTTCAGGAAGGAAAGAAATCTTTGCAGAAATTTAAGTTAAAAAAAAAGTTTGGTTAAGAAGAACCCCGGTCTGAGTCACTGAGGAAAATAGACAGCTTGGGCTAGGATAAGTTCCTATCTGAGGATTTGCCAGTGATTTTTTGTTTTTTTCTTGAAGAGAAGTCGTTATTCAAAGCAGAGGACTCTGTAGACTCTTGAGATGGCAGCCAGAATTTCTCAGAATGTGTAGTACTGAAGCTCACTGGGTTTGGGGGAAGCACTTTAGAAAGGAGGTCAATATCTTCGTCTCCATCTGTAAAATTGAGATAATGACACAGACGCAAAGAACTTGCCCAACGTCATCCAGCAGGCTAGTAGCAGAGGTAGGAATAAAACCCAGGTATTCTGAGTCCCAGTTCAGTGCTCTACCCTCTAGGTAACACTGCCTATCCTTACAGAGAGCCGGTTATGCACTTGACAAATTTATCTCTTCTCCACTGATAGCAATAGAATTGAAATTGTTACTTTCAGCACTTCTGGAAGGAGATCAAGACATGTTCCCATCCCCTCCTCTTTTACCTCCACCAAAGAACAGTAAGGAGGAGCAATAAAACTCTAGCAAAAGTTCTTAACTGTGGTTTGCAGAGCACTTGGTAGCAATGTGACTTAGCACCGCATTTCCCTCTGCTAAACTCTAATAAAGAGACAATTCAGAATACATTAATCACTTTTTCTACATATGCAACTGCTGTAGTTACCACAGGCTGTTAGGCAACTGTGAACAGAAGGTGATGATTATGAGTGGGGGGATAGGTGGTTTACCAGATAGTATCTATGCAATATGACCACTGCATGAAACCCTTTCTACTAGGGGATAATGAGAGGGAATATGGCAGAAGCCTCATTCACTCCCATGCTGTTTTGAGTATATGCAGTGGTGGCTCTCCAACACTATACAGATTTTAGAGGACAATGGAGATGCAACAACCTTTCTAAAATCTCCCATCTTCATCCCACTAAAAACTGACATTTCTCTTCATTCCTACAGTTCCAGAGCCATGGAAGTACTAAAAGGCTAGACAACCACCCTGCCTCCATTAACATCAGCCACAACACCATCAGTCATCAACAGCAAGTAGCTCTTTCAAGGCTTTAATAAGTGGCTAGGTGGGACTAGTGTGATTTTTGCACAGGTCCCCAGAAAGCAAAGTAGTGTCCTTAAAAAGATATTCCAAGAATGTAACACAGATAGCTAAGTTAGGTTTGCCAAATATCACATGTAGTAAAATAATATCACAGATAAGAAACTTTCAGTAATAAGACAAATGAAAGGGTAAAAAAATTTCAGTTAGTCCCACAGCACTTACCTGATAGAAGGTTTAATCCTTACCCACAAACAGACTTCTTTTGGAGGGGAAAGGGTTTTTTTTTTTTTTAAAACAAATTCATTGTTAGTATAACTTAAGTCACATTAATTTTCTGTGATGTATTTACATGGCTACTATAATTATATAGAATGAAATTACTCTGTGTGAACAGATGCATTTATGGTTCTATGTCAAGACATCAGAATACAGAATTATAGTAATACAACTGACAAGAATGACATTATGATTCTTTATTGAGTTATATGAAAAAGTATATCCCACCTCCAATACATTATTTTGACGTATAACATCTACAGTTACTTTAAAATAGAACCAGAGATTATTTCATATGATGCACTTTAGAATAAATCACTTACCAATAAATGAAGATTACTTACCTGTATCCAGAGTTCTTTGAGATGGACTTTGCATCTTTACGCTCATAGGCTGCACCAGCCAACCCAACATAGGTCGAGATATACCTATCTCATAGAACTGGAAGGGACCCCGAAAGGTCATCGAGTCCAGCCCCCTGCCTTCACTAGCAGGACCAAGTACTGATTTTGCCCCAGATTCCTAAGTGGCCCCCTCAAGGATTGAACTCACAACCCTGGGTTTAGCAGGCCAATGCTCAAACCACTGAGCTATTCATTCAAGAGCTCACACACCCCTCCTACTTCTCTCCACAGCACTCTTGAACCTTGAGGGCAAAAACTATACAAGTACTCTTTGCCACCTCAATTCTTTCTACCATTGCCTTAGAGTCAAGATTTATTAGGACTCCAAGGAAGAAGGGAAGGCGGGCAGGGAGTGTTAATATGTAAAGTCCATCTCAAAGAACTGCAGTTACAGGTAAGTAACCTTCAATTTCTTTGAGTGTCCTGTGCATACTCCTACTCATAAAATAGATTGGTGAACAGTACCTCATCAACAGAAGGTGGGACTCAGGGTAGTAACTGAATAGGGATTGAAGTACTACATTTCAAAGCTGAGCATCTGCTCTGGACTAGGTCTGCGTGTTTTGTAAATGTGTGCATCAAGCTCCATGTAGCAGCCTTACAGTTCTTAGCGATCAGAATATGGCCAAGGTATGCTAGGGGGTAACCATTGCGTAGTGGAGTGTCACCTAAACCTCCCAGAGAGAGAAAGAGATACTGGTCTATAGCTTTCCTCCATATCCTGTCTCAATCCATCTAGATAATGTTTGTGAAGAGACAGCCTGATCTTTATGGTTATTTTTTATAGACAAAGGGATTGAGGGACTTGCAAAATTCCTTAGTCCAGCTCAGAGAGCAGGCTAGAGGTCTCAGTGTCTAACATATGTAACCCTGACACATCCTATGACTGAGTTCTAGGTAAGAAACTGGTAAATTTATTGTTTGATAAATATGGAAGTCATATTTAGGTAAGAATTTGGGGTTAGGACGATTCGTCAATTTTCATGAGGAGGAGGAGGAGGATCTCCCATGAGGGCAGGCAGCTCACGGTCACCTAGCTAACGTTATCGCTATTATAAAAGCAGTTTTAATAGCCAACATGGAAAAAAGGGAGCATTCTTCTGTAGACTCAGATGGAGACTTGACTTGCATTAGAACTAAACAGATTCCATAACAGAACTGGGTCTTTCAATGGGGATATAAATTAGCAAGCCCATTTATAAATTTCTCAACTATGTTGTGTAAAAAGACAGATTATCTACAAGCACACCGTGCATTGATATAGCTGCTAAGTGGAATTTTACATAGGTTAGCAAAAGACCTGAAACTTTTAATTGGAGTAAATGTTCCAGAAGATATTGAGTTGGTGCCAGGTTTGTCATGCATCCACTTAACAAATCAGTCCACTTGAGGTCAAAGCATTTTCTAGTCAACTGTTATCTGGAGTTAAGTAATACCTGCTGAACCTCTAAAGAGCAAGATTTTTCCAAGGTGCACACAAGTCCTATAAACCCCTGCAGTCAACTGCAGCAACAGAAGGTCAAAGCAGTAAATCCTGCACTCTTGTTGGGACAGCAAATCTCTGAACACTGGAAAAAGCTCGTGGACTTCTTGAGAAGTTGCAAGAGGTCTGCATGTCATTGTTGCCTTAGCCATGCTGGAATCACTAAGATTATTCTGGCTCCATCATGTCTTCTTTTTCTGATCACCTTCTAAATTAATGGGAGGATTGGGGGAGGGAGCAGCGTACAGCCAGATCCTTCTGCCAGGTCAGGAGGAAAAAATCTCTGATATGGACAGACTGTCCCTGCCTGTTCTCAAGCAGAACTGGAGACACTTCATATATCTAGTGACCAACAGATCAATGTCTGGAAACCACCACTGACTGAAGATGTCACCTATCACCACTTTCTTTACTGACCATTCATGCAGGGTGGAAAAGGAGGTTATGAAACATGCTAGTGCCAACATGCAGAAGCAGAATTTCCTAACGAAGACCCTGAACTTCCTTAGATTTAATATCAGATCAAACCACCTTCCTTTCTTTGGTATGAAGAAACATCTGGAGCATAAGCCCTGATCTCTAAATTCCCTTGGAACCTTCTTTATTGCTCTCACTTATAACAAGGATTAAATCCCTGATCTTAACATGGTCACATGAGAGGGGCCCCTGAACACAGAAGGGAGAGGGTTTGGTGAAGGTATGGTCTCAACAGAAGATGTTAATACAACTCAGTTTATCTCCAGAATCCTTTTGTCTGATGTTATGGACTTCCATTCGTTGACATAGCAAAATTGTCTGTTCTCAAAGATAGGAACAGTGCAGGTTAATTTGAAGCTCCTGGTCCTGGTGTCAAATTTGAGGCCTGCCATTTGTACCTGGAGTTGAAACTGAAGGCTGCTTTCACTTCATTCATGGTTTTAAGATTTTCTACTGGTGCATTTGCACAGGTCTGGGTTGTTGCTGCTGAAAGTGACGTCCCTGAGAATAAAGACAAAAGATGATGGTGGATAAATGGTCTATGGTATCAGAATATAGGACCAGAGGTCCTCCTTCTCACAGGTGGAAAGGCACCTAAAGAGCATGCCACAGACCAACATTTCATCTTATTACTAAATAATTGATTCCAAGGAAGATCTTCCAATCTTCAACACAGTTTCTGGATGGAAAGAAAAAGACCATGCGACTCTTAAGTAAAGAAGTAGATGCTACCGCCCTAGCTGATGGATTGGAGAGCTTCTTTTGATGTCGAGGACACGCTTCGTTATAGTCCGACCTTCAGTTATTAACGTTAGGCAATTTACGTTGAGTAATTGCTTTTCCAGAAGCAAATACAGAAATCCTTTCCTATAAGTGATATTGATGCTGCAACATCATTGCCTCGCAATCTGTTACTCTTTTTCCAAGCGAAGCAGAACAACACTTCCTTACCAACTGCACTGACTACTGCAGCCTGCAATAGTCAATCTAATATTAGAAGAGTAACCTCCAATGGGGCAACCAGAATGTCAAATAATGGATAGATTTCCTCTGGTATTACAGATGGGAGTTTCAAAGTCATTGCCATCCTGTCTACAAGCTTGTGAAACTGTAAAGAATCCTGAGAGAAAGAGGAAGCTGAAGCTACTCCAACATTTTCATGTGATGAAAAACCAGTTTCTACGTTTGGCTCTAATTTCTGGTACTCCATCTGAAGCACAGGCTCCTCATCTTTCTCCAACAGAGGGTCAGGCACTATGGTGGGAGAACGTGAAGCTCGGATTTGATGGACAAGTTTTTTCCAGACCTTCCAGAGAAGGGCGTTCTTATGCCAATGATGCTATGGAGTCTCTCTCCAGTGTTTAGATGGCTGCCAATATGTCCACACCACCCATGGTGGAATTTGCCAGTTGCTGCAGTACTCTTATTCCAATACCATATCATAACCTGGAGGATAAGGAGGTCTATATGCTCCATATTTAGAAATACTCTCTCTTTTTTGAGGGTGAAATCTAGGAAGGACCTCTGGAAACTTAGCCCAATCCTGTTCATCTCTGGACTGCAGATCCGACCTTGGCTCTGCTACAGAGAAACCAGAGAACCTGGCAAATGCAACATAGTGAAAGACCACTTTACTGGCTGGGCTTGAAGGTGTTTTCGGCAGAGTTAAGGAAGTCTCTCAGGAAAACAGATACTTCAACCTCTTTCATTTTTCAGGAGTGAGATCAGAGAAGGATAATTTGAGAGATGTTTCGTCTTTCCTCCTTTAGATATCAAGCCTCACAGATACAGCATGGGATCCATGTGACTTATTTCGGCTAACAGTGAAACTGATGGAGCTGCATAAATTAGCGATGAAGAAATTGTTGCTGGTTCCAGGTCTATCTTTGGATCTGATCCAGTCCTTGGATCAATTAGATAAGATTTATGCATGGTCAGCACTCCTAGCATTGGTTCAGGACCTGATGTTGACTGATCAGACTAATTTCCTGACTGGGACTTGGCACTGCTAGCAGGAACCTTTTAGTTCTTTGCATTCTTTTCCAGAACTGAAGCAGACTGATCCAATGGTTTTTCTCAGAACTTGGCCAACAGATCCTTTGGGGCTTTTAGTGTTGGATCGGATGCCTTGGAAACTGACTGAGGCAGTCATGGAACTCTATCCTGGAGCACAAACTGGAGCTTTCATCATAGTATTCTTTCTCTGAGCTTGTGCTTGGATCCCTTAGAGGTATCAGAGCTGAGTGGCTTCGCTGCCAAAGCTTCTTATATCAGGAGTGCTCTCGGACCACATGCTCTCAGAATGAACATAATGCAGACAGAAAATCTCGGATACCTCAAAGGACAGTAGCCCTCATCAAAACATGCTAAACACCTGACATTGGTGTCTGATGCTGGAAAGACCACAAGATTTTTTAAGATTCACAGCTCTTAAAACCACGTCTCTGACTTTAAATCCATCATGAAACTGAGACAGAACCAAGCCTAACAGCTACTTAACTAATCTAAGAAGAACTAGCCTAAACAAACTATTCTTTTCCTAATTATACCAACTACACCAAGAGTAAAATACTATGCAAGACACTAAAATTTTTTGAGAGAAGTTGCCAGATCTGAGGGATCCAGAGAAATTAATGTCCATTTGCTGGTGAGGTTGCTAGGAACTGAGACAACAGAGAGCACCATGCACCCTTTTACAGCGTCATCACTCAGAATATTCAGGAACTCTGAGGGGAGCGGTCAGAGGGACATGCAAGCACTTCAGTGGGCACTGCCACAAGAAGGTTCCACTGTCTGATTTGGTGATCCCTTCCAGCTTTAAATTCTATGACTTTGAGTTGCATCAGCCAGCGTAGCCTATGAGTGGGAATATGCAGAGGATTCTCAAAGAATTCTTATTAAGATTATTCACAATAGATCTCTTTTCACCTACTCATTCATTCATTAATTCTCCTGCTCATGGAGAACACAGTGGATACTTCCAATCACCCATTTCCAGAGAGCCCAGTCTCCTGCCAGTGTTCTAGCCTGCTCTATATTAAGGCTGAGATGTACGAAGTTGGAAGCCATGACATTCCTCCAGCCTGCATGAGGCTGTCTGCGAGGTCTTCTCCAACTAGCTTTTGCTGGAGCAAACACAAAGCAGGCAGGTTGGTATGGAGTCTGGCACACGGCGCAGATAGCCACGCCAACTGAACCAGCGTTGAGTCAGTTGGGAAGACACTGGAGGCTGGTTGGTCCAATGCCTAACATTCTTGGTTGTAATGTGATGAAACCATCACGTGCCTTCAATGTGTTTTTGCTGTTTCATATTTCATCATTGCTATTTCACCTACCCAGCCTCTCTGCAAATTTACAGATGTTTGCTAGAGATGTTAGTTAATTCTTTTTAGACCAAATAGAATTTGATGATTATGACATGCTGGCTGTTCATCAGCAGGTAGGCAGACATCATCTGATGACAAAGTGGGTGAATCCTTTAGGGACTAGCTTACTTTCAAGAGTTCTGAGAGGTATTGTTTCAGGAGGAAAGGAAATACGGTTGTCAGGAAGTGAGCTGGAAGTCAGGGGAGGAATATTTTCTCTCTGCTGGAAATTTTTATCCGACATTGTCAATTTCAGGCCTCTCCCATCCTACAGGCTTGGAAATCAAGACAGCCACAGCAGCAACAAAGACTGCAGGCAGAGGTTTACTTAGAACAAGTGTCCTAGTGTTCAACACCCAAATGCAGAATGCTCAAGACATGTCTACTAATGCTAAAAGCTAAAAATTTGAAACTTTGAGCTAAGGGAAGACTCAGCTATGCACTGAAAACAAACAATATGGATCTTGTAACATACTTACACTTAGAGAAATTTGGTACAGAAAAAAAATTTCAAATTGTACAAACAAGCGAGAGAAAAAAAAATCACACTTTCCAAAACCAACTGTTTTCTACAAAAAAATTCACCCCCAGGATTTTTTTTAAAAAAAAAAGACATTTTAGTGTTTGTGTGGTGTATGTGGTGCTCTTGTTTTTGGTTGTGGTTTTTTTTTGGGGGGAGGGGGAGTAAAGGAATTTAACAGTACCATACTTCTGCAGCATCTATAACATAATGTGTCAGTAGAGCCAATATAATTTATACTAAGAACTAGAAAACTCATTTAATTACAACATTTTGTGGGTTAGGCTTCAATCCAAAAAAACAGTTACGGAAGTGTATAGTCCCATTGAACTTAATAGAACTACTTCTATGTAGTTACATGCATGCTTTAACTGTTGGCAGGATTGGGAAACCAACGAGTAAGGATATGATCCAATGCCCACTGATATCAGTGGAAAGATTCCCATTGACTTAAATGGGCTTTAGACCAGGCTTGAAGAGAAACAATAGCAAAGCAAGGAAAATTCCTTGCAATTTACTTTGTTCGTATAGTATAATTGTAGATTGGTTTTTAATGTATAGAACTTCAAAATGTACTACAGTATATTTATTACACATCAAAAAATACTAAGGTTACAAAATAAAGCACTCAAAAGTTAGAAAATGCAAGAATTAAGATTGTCTATACAACCTTTATTCAGCCCCTTTGTGCATATGCATTATTATACAGTCTTTAATTACATCATCACATACTATTTTTTCCACAGGACTCCTTCATTCAGAATAGACACTGCTCACTTAACGAGCAGCTATTCAATATTTTGTTTCCTCCTCATTGTTGAATCTAACACTCTAGGGCTTATTTACTGCACACTACTCAAACCATGGTCTGAAGACAGAATTAATACTTTCCTCATGGGCTTTTCTCTATGGCGCTCATCATTATATTATGTGAGTGTTTCACAAACATTAATTTATTTTCACAATGCCACCATACAGTTAATAATCCCTATTTTAGGGACTGAGAACTGAGGCACAGACACATTAAGGTCAAAAGTATCCACTGATTTTGGGTGCCCAATTTGAGACACCTACGACATGGTTTTTCAGAGTACTTAACATTATACTATATAGTACCCACTGATTTCAGTTGCAGCTGAGAGTCCTCAGCATTTCTGCAAGTCAAACTGCAGGTTCTTAAGACAGACACCCATGAAATGAGGAATTACTGACCACTTGTGAAAAAGTTAAATTTTTAAGCAACTTCCCTATCATCACACAGACACAGAGATAGGCTCCATTTCCCCAGGACAGTATTCAACTGCCTTAACCAGACTCTCCTATCTCTTCCTGCAATCCCCTGCCTCATTCACTATTCAACCTTCCAACTTCTGCAAAAAATGAGGTGGGGTCCTATAGACTACAGTCTCCTTCACTACACAACCCTGGTCAATCCTCAGAGCAGGTCCATCCTGGGCACTGAAGGAAGCACAAGTCCTGTGGGAAAGAACTGTATGTGGCATGTAATTAAAGACTATCATTATGCAGATGCACAATGGGGCCAAATTACAGATGCCGGAATTAAGGTTGCCTATGCATTTCCTACCTTTCAAGTGCTTGACTTTGCAAGCCTAATAATGTTCTTTTACCATAGTTTGTGCCCGTAATTTCCTGGGTTTTAGAAAAAGCAAACTGAAAAAAATAGAAAATCCATTATGTGTTGTCATATTGACATCCACATGAGTCATTAGCAAGGTTGAAAGGTTTAGATCCACACAGACCTCTGCTGCTTTAGCAAAGTAACTGGTAACAATAGTAGACTGTCATCCTCTACATGGACCAACATTAGAGGCAGATGAGATACTTTGCTGTCAGCAAATATCTGTGAAACTCTTGGTAGAGGAATGGCGAGCCTCAGGAACCATGGGCTCCATGCCAGGCTCTGGAGGGCAGTGGGCACTGGAGGACCCAGACTCTTCTGCCCATTCCCACAAGATTGACCCCTTCTGCTCCATTCCCTCCAACCTGTCCCTGCCTCAGTTCTCTCTCTCTCAACTGTCTCCTCATCCAAGTCCTATTCTCCTCAGATAGCTAGTCCGAGTCTCCACTCAGGCATTTCACCCTACTCCCAATTTCCTTACCTAGCCATTCCCAGTTTCCCCTCACCTTCTTGTCTGATCTGTCTTCCCTCTGGCCTCCAATTGTAGCCCCATCCCCACTGGCCCCCAGTTTCCATCTCCTTCTCAGAGCTCCCCATCTAATCTTGGTGTCCCATGTCACCCCCCAGCTCTTTGCCCAGCCAGTTCCAGTTGTCCCTTTCCATTCCTCATCCAGTCTCAGTCTCCCCTCCATCCACTGGCTCTCAGTCTGCTCCCCACCCACCCACCTCCCTGCTTCCCACCATCTCCCAGTACAAATCATCTTATCAAGCCAGTCTGAGATAGACCCTGCTACCAGGCTCCCTGTCCCAGTCTACTTCCCGTATCCAGCCCTCCAGGTCAGGTTCTTTTTCCTTTTGCATTCAAATAATGCAGCTTCCTCCTTCATGCTACTTGCACTCAGCGGGAGGGCAGAGAGAGCTGAGAAATAGGCTGGCTGCTCTCAGTTCTGGTGCCTGGACCTGGCACGGCCCCAAGCATCTGGAAACTGAAATTGCAAGGAAAGTCCTCTTAGCCCTGGCAGCCCTGGGCTGGAACATGCACATTATGGATGGAATCTTCAGGGAACTGTGAAGCTCTACCAAGTCTCTGCTGAGTACGTGTGAACTCTGGTTTCTGAAAGGCTTATAACTTGGCCAAATTTTTCACACGGATGGCAAAAGGCACATCCCTCACAGACACAAAGGCCACCACCCCTTTCAAATTTCAAGTCCCTAGTGCAAAGCTTGGGGTGCATTCAAGCCTCTCAAAGAAAAAGTCAATTTTTAACATGGGCAAAAGAACATACTTTTTTCTAATCTTGGTCTCAAATGGCTAAACCATTATGGCTGAAAGTTTCCCAAAAAATCAGCCTCAGGCAGACATTTAGCATGGAAGTTTTCAATCAAAATGATTGAAGTTCTGCAAAGTTATAAGCAACAGAAAATAGGATCTTAAAATGGGAAGTGCTACCAGCTCTCCTATAACATACCACACTAAAGTAAATTCTATTACTTTTAAAGCTGAGATGTGGGAAAAGATCTGAAGTTTTTGAGCAGATAAGGTATATTGTTTAGTGAAGTGTAGATTAAAGAGATTCTACTGTACTTTATAATTCTGTAATTTCTTCCACTGCAGGATCTCAAAGCACTTTACAATCATGAATAAAGCCTCAAAACCACCATGATGAGGTAACACACACAGATTATTAAGGACTTGTTTAAGGTCACAGCGAATCAATTGCAGAGCTGGAATAATAACTCTGATCTCCTGGTTTAACCACTAGAACATACTGCCTCACTACTTGCATTCTGTATTGCAAGTGAAGTAGTAAACATGAAAAATGATTTTTAAATTCCTATTTCATTCTTATCAGGTCCTAAAAATCTTGTGTGTATATGAGTTAGCAAAAGATAACTAGAAAAATATTTTTCTTCTTAATCTGTAGAAATATCAGCACTTTTGAATGCCATTTTCAATGTTAACATCTAGTCATTTTTCTAAATTCACTATAGTAAAAAATGTATGCTAAAATTTAGATATTAAGTACACTCCTTAAAAGTCCAGACTTTTGAACCAACTGAATTTGGTCATAAACTACTAATAAATAGCAGACATCACTGAGAAAGTTTACCACTAGAAGGTACTTTTTATAATAACTGAAAATTATTAAAACAGTGGTTTGAATTAAGGAGTCTGTAAAGTAAAGTTTAAGTACAAAAATCTCCAAATTTCAACTGAATTCTTAGCACATTAAATAGCCTGATAAAATTATGCAAACTAAAAGTACATTTAACATATTTGTGCACAGAATTTTTTTCATTAACATGAACAGAACATACCAGATAAAATAAGTAGTTCAATAATTTCTGCATCCCCCAGATAGGCAGCAGCATGTAAAGGGGTCCTCTTTTCATTATCCTGTGGTAAGAGGGGAAAAAAAAGGTGTTTTTTAAAAAAGACATCTGTTTTAGCATTCTGTATGATTCATGAAAAAGTTAAAGAATAAAATTCCATCTCCCAAATACTGTACATTTTATATTTTAGGAAGCAGAGATATTAAACCAAAGAATCACTGAGTTATTACACTTACGTAGTCTGTAACAAACATGCTCTCACTAAGCAATTATGATTGACTGTACAGTCATTCAGGGCATGATCCTGAAAGATGCCAATTCCCAGGTACTCGGCACACCTCAGGATCAGGCCATAAATGAAAGCAAAATCCATTTGTTTCTTTGGAGGGGGAAAAGTTTGGAGGAATGTAAAAGTGAGGATTTCCTAAGCAGCTCAGAGAATGTTAATACCATGTGTATCAACAGGTGTTATCTATGCTATATGTGACAAGTTAAAGGGTAACTCATGAAACCAGGCTGTAATATTTTCATTATGGTCACAAATTTAATGGAAAATGCAAAACTTGGATGTTGGACATGAAAAAATAAGATCAGCAGAAAACATGAAATTCAAACTTTCACCAGCTTTTTGCTTACTGCATATATGCACAGAAAAGCCCGAGATGTGGATGTAATTGACAAATTGATCTCACAGACATAGAAAAGATAGTGCAGGAGACAAGTGGGAGTTAGGTGCTTTTGGGTGGTCTCAGGCTAATATCCTTTTGAAGACAGTGTTTAGAATCCACATGTGAGAAATTAAAGAGGACAGCTGAGTTGGACTGAACAGAAGAAGATAACACTGACTTTCAGAAGGCTAGCACAGAATATTTCCCAAATCTGGCAAATACTGGAATTAGTTTATGCGTACAAGTTCACAGTGAAAATGGTGAAAGATAATTTTCTCATTATGTTGACTGTTAAAGGCTAACTGCAGGAAATTAAAACCTAATAAATTGCTTCTGTACAGCATGCTGTAGCAGAATTAGCTTAAAAAAAAAAAAACACCCTTTCAGTACAGCATTTAGGTTCATCTTCTTGAAATGTGTTGAGCTTTGGAACAAGTTACACACAAATTACGTTTGGATTCTTGGAATTTTTCAGTGAAGCCCTAAACATGCTTTAAAAGCAAGTGGAAATTCTTTGTTTTTCCCTCTAGGGGAATGTACCAAAACATTTCTAGCAGATTGCAGAAAGAACATTGTTTGCTTATACTGGCCACTAAAATGTGTTTATTAAATTTAATGTTGCTATACTATCATTTTATCATTTTTAAAAACCACTTTTTTCACTCACGCAACAAAAGGTAGCTTTACTCATGGATTTCAGAATAATTTTTTTATCAATAACTTCTTTTTTTTTTTTGCTCGTTTTCAAATACATTCTCTTTTCAGATTTAAGTAAATCCCCAAAGCAATTTCAATTTCTCATCTCGTCCTCCAACCCACAAAGTACTTTCAGAGCTGCAGTGCATGGAGGGGGGGCGGCACATTTTAGTGTTTATTACTCAAAGATAAAAGTCAGCACCTCAAAAATCCCTAAAGTAGTTGAAGTTACTTGGCAGTTAGCTTCAAATGCACTCAAATGTGGGATTATGGCAGTTCAGTAGCAATGATATAGTTACATGGCTGAGAAGACACCTATTCTAAAAGTGCCTTATATTACTTTTAATTTTCCTTAAAAAAAAAAGAAGAACTACTCTCTCATGCTTGATCTCCACTCAAAAGAGAAAATGAATTTAGAAAGTTCCAGAATTTATCCAGCAATTATGGCAATAGAAAAATAAAAGTTTCTACTCTTGTTTTTTTTCTCCTCTTGGATAATTGAAAACTGACTGCTACTGAATTTCAAACCTAGCATTGACATAACCTTGAATGAGGAATCTATGCTTTGCCTTGTTTAAATATTTATTCTGAAATAAAGGTAACAACATTTCAAAATAGGAACACACAAGTAATGTGACAAAGCAGTCATAATTTGGCTTATTGTTAGAGAGGTGAAACAGAAAAATGGAGAACAACATTTATTACACATCAAGTTTATAAATCTATAAAGAAAGAATTTTAACTTAAATTAGTGGATTAACCTATTTCCTATGGTTAGGACTATGATATGCATGAAATTCAAAAGGCATTAATTTGAATGATCACCTAATCCTATCAAAAAGTAACTAATGTCAAATTCTACCCACCTTAATTCAGGACCAAACAGGACAAAGATGGGCCACTAGCAAACTGGCTCTTGATTATCTAAGCAATGAAACATTCTCTGGGAAGCATTTAAACTGCAGGAGATGATGCATAATGGCCAGTAGGGAAGCCTGGTTTGAACCCTACCCCACTCTGGCTGATGGGACAAGTTCCTCTAGTTGCTTACTAAAAAGCTAAGCTAGAGAAGCGAAAACTCTGCATAGATGGTATCTTGAAAAATTATAGTGATGTCAACTCCCTTAAAAAAAAAAAAACACCAAATACAACAAGAGTTGTGTTTTCTTAAAGACCCAGGAATTAACATTACACTAGTCTTTTTAGCATTTGGTAGGCAAGACTCTGCAAGGACTTTCGTACGGTATTCTATACTATTTTAGCACTAAGGTCAATTCTAGCACAATACTTAAGTTTTATAAAAGCATATTAATATAAAAGGCTAGATCAAGAGAAATGTTTCAAAAGACTTTTAAATTACAAGGAAGAAAGATTTTATAAACAAACATCCCCTGCACTATCTACAATCCAGGTACTGCCATATTCTGACTAGGGCCCTACCAAATTCATGGTTGTGAAAAATACATCATGGACCATCCGAAGAAGTGGGTATTCACCCACGAAAGCTCATGCTGCAAAACCTCAGTTAGTCTATAAGGTGCCACAGGATTCTTTGCTGCTTTTACAGATCCAGACTAACACGGCTACCCCTCTGATACTTGACATCATGGACCATGAAATCTGATCTCCCCTGTGATATCTAGCTAGGTCTTCTACATAGAAGAGGTGGGTCTGATCTCCCCTGTGCTGCTGGGGGCACCCCAACCAGTGGCTCCTACTGTGTGCCGGGCTCCGGCTGCTAGTCCTGTCTGGGCTGGGGAACTTCCTCTTCCCCACTCCCAGGGTCATGTCAGACCTATCTCCAGGAGCCTACCCCAGCTGCATGAAGCTCCGTGGCTGTGCTGCCTCTTTCTGCGCTGCCTTCAGAGCTGGGCACTAAGGGTGGTAATCCCATGACCTCCCCTACAACAGCTTTGCGACCCTCATGACCCTCTTTTGGGTCAGGACCTTCTGGTTATAACACCATGAAATTTCAGATGTAAACATGTGAAACTGACTATTTTTTAAATGCTATGACCGTGAAATTGACCAAAATGGACCCTAAATTTGGTAGAGCTGTAATGATGACAGTCTGTCAGGACATGAAAGTAAAACTGATTAGCCTACCACCTTTGCTGTCCAACCAAAATGAAAAGGAAATTATTTTAAACTATTTATTCTAATTCATTATTAAAAATCCCTTAATTATCTAAAGCAGGGGTGGGCAAACTTTTTGGCCTGACAGCCACATAGGAGTATAGAAATGGTATGGTAGGCCATGAATGCTCACGAAATTGTGGATAAGGGTGTGGGCTCTGGGGTGGGGTCAGAAATGAGGGGTTTGGGGTGTGGGAGGAGGCTCCAGGCTGGGACTGAGGGGTTTGGAGGGCAGGAGGGAGATCAGGGTTGGGGCAGGGAGTTGGCGTATGGGGGAGGGGTGCAGGAGAGTGCTGCGGGCTGGGACCAATGGGTTCAGAGGGTGGGAGGGGGATCCGGGATGGGGCAGGCTATTGGGGCGAGGCTGGGGATGAAGGGCTTGGGGTACAAGAGGGGGCTCTGGGCTGGGATCGAGGGGTTTAGAGGGTGAGAGGGGGATCAGGGCTGTGGCAGAGGGTTGGGGCACGGTGGGGTCTCAGGGGCACAGGCTCCAGGCGGCACTTACCGCAAGCAGCTCCCATTAGCATGTCCCCCCTGTGGCTCCGAGGTGCGGCCAGGCGGCTCGGCACGCTGCCCCGTCTGCAGGCACTACCCCTGCAGCTCCCACTGGCCGGGAACCACAGCCAATGGGAGCTGTGGGGGTGGTGCCTGTGGATGGGGCAGTGCTCTGAGCCGCCTGGCCACGCCTCCATGTACTATGTAGGAGCCAGAGGGGGTTCATGCCGGCTGCTTCCTGAGAGTCGTGAGGAGCAAGGGAAGCCCCCGACCCCGCTCCCCGGCCGAAGTGCCAGAGCAGGACAAACCCCCGACCCCGCTCTCCGGCAGGAGCTGTGGGCTGGATTAAATGGTCTGACAGGCCAGATGTGGCCTGTAGTTTGCCCACCCCGATCTAAAGTATTGTTAGTAATATAAATTAAGGAAAACAGGTTTCTAAAAATCCTCAAAATATCCTATGATGTTTAGTTGGCCTGTCCCTTAAATAAATTGTTGTGGTAGACTGGATTTACAATGGTCATCCCATTCTTCTATTCAAATATGGTATGCAGAAATATATATTTAGTACGATGCTGAAAAACCTATTTGTGTATATTACCAATGTTTCCTGCATGAGCTAGGACTGATGAAAGGGCGTGGGGCACTAAGCCAAGGAATAAGTCTTCTAGTCTTCAAGCTCCATGCCCTCCCTTCTCTTTTGCAGAACTTTAAGGAGAGCTCTTCCACAGCTCCCCTTCATCATTGGCTGGTGCAGTGGGAGCTCCCCCTTCTGTTTCAATCTACCTTAAGTGGGGGGTTTTAACCATTTTGCTGACTTGTATAGGATCACCATCTTAACGCAGGACAACTCCAAAAACTAATTACACATAGTGGCTTAAGAGTTATATGTATTTTAAAGTACAAAGTGCCCTATGAGTTTTACTTATTTGTCCCAATGCATTTTCTGAGAACTAACATGCACAATAGCAGCCATTTTTATGACATGTCAAAGTTGACAGCTCCTTAGAGAAGGGACCCTGTCTTCCAACATGTTAACACAGTGCCTTAGCACAATCCCCCAATTCTGATTGCAGCTTCTGAACGTTACTGAAATATAACATTACTTTCCAATCACTCTCCAAATAATCAAGCATCTACTGAATCTGAACATTTGAACTGCAACATTTGTTAAAGTATGAATCCAACCTTCTTCCCACTAAACCTTTGTTCATAAATTCCTCTTTATCCTATTCTAACTCCAAAAAGAGGAATTACAAAAAAATGGGGAAGTTAGTTAAATGTGAGTTAAATGCCTGCAAGCTGCATGGAAGCTATTTAAAAACACCATAACAGAGGCTCAAACTAAACATATGCCAGTCACATCAATGTAATTAAAGTTATATCGTTTCATACCCAAAATAAAACTTTATTTGGAGGAGTGGAATATCTGTTACAAGTATTCAGTCACCTGGTAAACATTTTATTTTAATGTATTTGGTAACTATCTTTATACAATTTTTAAAAAGGTAGAAATTGAACCTTAAGTGGAAAAAGTTTGCGCAAAGAACACTTGTGAGTAAATGAACGGTTCAAATTTTAGAAATTTTTCTTCTTTATGTGAAGTAGGCCACGCATCAGATATTTGCCAATGCCTTTCTATCCAACAGACTCCTCGTCATTAGCATCTGTATAAATAAAACAGTTTCATGCAGAAAAGGGGCAGAATTTTTTCTTGCAGGATTCAGAGTTCAGTGAGGTATGTGCTTTTGGCATTCAATTCTGAACTGATGACAGTCACATTTGGATAAACGGTAGTTCATGACAAATGGGTGTACTGTTGGGAAACAGTAGTACCATCTAAGGTCCTATCCAGGATATAAATTTTGAACTAAGGATAGCATTACCATTACATACAAGGCTCTGGTGAGACCTCATTTGGAACGCTGTGTACAAAGATGAATTCAAACTGGAACAGGTGCAGAGAAGGGCAACTAGGGCGATCAGAGGAATGGAGAACCTACCTTACATGGGGAGACTTAAGCAGCTTGGCTCGTTTAGCCTAATAAAACAAAAGATATGGGGAGATGTGATTTCTCTCTCTCTCTCTCATACACACACATACACACATCACAGGGATAAACACCAGGGAGGGAGAGAAGTTATTTAAGTTACAGACCGACGTTGACATAAGAACAAGTGTACATAAACTGTCCATCAGTACATGTAGGCTTGAAATTAGACGCATATCTACCCATCAGAAGAGTGAAGTTCTGGAACTGCCTTCCAAGGGAAGTAGTGGGGCTAAAATCCTAACTAGTTTTAAGAGTGAGCTTGATAAATTTATGGAGGGGACGATATGATGAGTTTGCTATATAGCCCATCTGCAACTGCTATTAGCAAATATCTCCAATGGTCAGAGATGGGACACTAAGTGTTACTACAGATTATTCTTTCCCAACTGTCTGGCTAGTGGGTTTGCTCACGTGCTCAATGTTTAACTGATCACCATATTTGGGGTTAGGAAGGTATCTTCCACCAGATCAGATCAGCAGAGATTTCAAAGGGTTGCCTTCCTCTACAGCAGGGGTAGGCAACCTATGGCACGTGTGCCGAAGGCAGCACGCAAGCTGATTTTCAGTGGCACTCACACTGCCTGGGTCCTGGCCACTGGTCCGGGGGGCTCTGCATTTTAATTTAATTTTAAATGAAGCTTCTTAAACATTTTAAAAACCTTATTTACTTTACATACAACAATAGTTTAGTTCTATATTATAGACTTATAGAAAGAGACCTTCTAAAAATGTTAAAATGTATTACTGGCACGCGAAACCTTAAATTAGAGTGAATAAATGAAGACTTGGCACACCACTTCTGAAAGGTTGCCAACCCCTGCTCTACAGCATGGAGCATGGGTCACTTACTGATTTGAACTAGACTCTAGAGCAGGGGTTCTCAAACTTCACTGCACCACGACCCCTTTCTGACAACAAAAATGACTACATAACTACAGGAGGGGGGACAGAAGCCTAAGCCCACCCGAGCCTCACCGTTCCAGGCAGGGGGGCCAAAGCCAAAACCTGAGCCCTGTCACCCAGGGCTGAATTCCTTGGGCTTTGGCCCAAGGCAGTGGGGCTCGAGCTTTGGCCCTGGGCCCAAACAAGTCTAATGCCAGCCCAGCCGACCCCATTACAATGGGGTTGCAACCCACTTGGGGTCCCGACCCACAGCTTGAGAACAGCTGCTCTAGAGTAAATCTGTAACTTGAAGTCTTTGAATCAAGATTTGAGAAAAGACAGTTACCTTTTCCGTAACTGGTGTTCTTCGAGATGTGTTGCTCATGTCTATTCCACAATAGGTTTGCGTGCTCGCCACGTGCACCAGTGCCGGAAGTTTTTCCCCTAGCAGTACCCGTAGGGGGGAGCACCCCCCGCAACCCCTGGAGTGGCGCCTGTCTGGCGCAGTATAAGGGGAGCTGCACGCTCCCCCCACCCTCAGTTCCTTCTTGCCAGACAACTCCGACAGAGGGGAAGGAGGGCGGGATGTGGAAGAGACATGACTTTTCTTCGTCGAGTGATTGCTCACGTGTATTCCACAATAGATGATTCCAAGCTATATCTGTTGGAGGTGGATAGGAGTTAACAAGTTCCCAGGACGGAGGACAGCCCTGCTGAACCCGGTATCATCCCTGGTCTGGGGGACGATCGCATAGTGCGAGATGAACGTGTGAACCAAAGACCGCGTGGCGGCCCTACAAATGTCCTGGATGGGAACGTGGGTCACGAAGGCAGCTGATGAGGCCTGCGCCCGAGTCGAGTGTGCCCTCACAATGGGTGGCGGGGAGAACACCCGCCAGCTCATAATAGGAACGGATGCATGAAGTGATCCAATTGGAAAGCCACTGAGTGGAAATCGGCTGGCCCCTCGCACGCTCAGCCGAGGCGACGAACAGTTGCGAGGACTTTCTGAACGGCTTAGTCCGCTTGAGGTAGAAAGCCACGGCCCGCCGCACATCGAGCGTGTGGAGATGGCGCTCCTCACTGGACGCGTGAGGCTTGGGGCAGAGGATCGGTAGAAAAATATCCTGACCCATGTGGTAAGCGGAGACCACCTTTGGGAGGAACGCGGGGTGTGAGCGGAGCTGGACCTTGTCCTTATGAAAAAGACCGTGTACGGTGGCTCGGAGGTCAGGGCCCTGAGCTCCGAGACTCGCCTGGCCGACATGATTGCAACCAGGAAGGCCACCTTCCACGAGAGATGGGACAAGGAGCACATGGCCAGTAGTTCGAACGGGGGCCCTGTGAGACGAGCCAAAACCAGATTTAGGTCCCTCTGCGGGACCGGGGGTCTAGAATACGGAAAAAGGCAGTCCAACCCCTTAAGGAACCGGCCAGTCATAGCATGGGAAAATACTGTGTGCCCTTGCACCGGCAGATGGAAGGCCGATATGGCTGCCAGGTGCACCTTGACTGATGAGGGCGCCAGACCCTGGGCCCTCTGGTGGAGGAGGTAATCAAGGATAAGCTGGATCGGGGCGGTCACTGGGGAGACACCCTGGTCCATCGCCCACCTAGAAAACCGGGACCACTTCGCCAAATAAGCGTGGCGAGTGGAGGGTCATCTACTTTCGAAGAGGATGCGCTGAACCTGCTCCGAGCACGTCGTTTCCTCTCCACCGAACCACTGAGCAGCCACGCCGTGAGGTGAACAGCCGCTAGGTGGGATGGAGGAGGTGGCCCTGGTCCTGAGAGCTCAAGTCCGGGTGGAGCGGCAACTGCCAGGCTCATGAGGGTCCTGTACCAATGCTGCCTGGGCCACGCCGGGGCAATCAGGAGGACCCGGGCCTTGTCTGACTTTATCTTCTCCAGGACCCTGCTGATTAGAAGGAACGGAGGAAAGACGTAGAGAAGCCAGCCTGACCAGGACAGGAGAAAGGCATCGGAGCTAGTGCCCCTCCCCAGGCCCCCCCAGAAGCAGAACCAGGGGCATCGTCGGTTCTGCCGAGTTGCGAATAGGTCCACCTAGGGAGTTCCCCACCTTCGGAAGAGCCGGTGGACCACCTCCGGGTGGAGGGACCACTCGCGTTGCGAAGAAAAGTCCCTGCTCAAGCGATCCGCCCTCTCGTTCTAGGCGCCCGGTAGGTGGAAGGCCTTCAGGTGGATGTCGTGGGCTATACAGAAGTCCCACAGTCTGAGGGCTTCGCGGCAGAGGATTGGGCCCCACCTTGCCTGCTGATATAGAACATCGAGGTCGTATTGTCCGTGAGGACCCTGACTACCTTGCCCTCCAGGTGCGAGCGGAAGGCCATACACGCCAGCCGCACCGCCGTGAGCTCCTTGACGTTTATATGTAGGGTCAGGTCTTGAGCCGACCACAGGCCCTGGGTCTGAAAGTTCCCCACATGGGTCCCCCAACCCAGGTCCGACGCATCAGACACCAACTCCAACGACGGGGTCCTGTCCCTGAACGAGACCCCTTGGAGCATGTTGTTTGAGGCGGACCACCACCGTAGTAAGGCGATCACAGAGTCCGGCACGGTGAGGACCTTATCCATCCTGTCCGTGGCCTGGGAGAACTTTGAGGCCAACCAGAGCTGGAGGGGCGTCATCCTGAGTCTGGCGTGACGGACCACATACGTGCACGCCGACATGTGACCCGAGAGTTGCAAGCAAATCCTGGCTGTTGTCACTGGGAACCTTGTGACTGAGTCGATGAGATCTTTCAGGGTCTCGAACCTGTCTGGCGGAAAAGAGGCCCTGGCCGACTGAGTCCAGGAGCGCCCCGATAAACTCTATGCATTGGACTGGGACTAACGTGGACTTGGTGGTGTTTACCAACAGGCCCAAGGCGGTGCACATGGACAGGAGGAGCGCCACGTGATCCCTCACCTGCGACCAGGAGGTGCCCTTGACAAACCAATCGTCCAGATAGGGGAATATCCTGACCCCCCGCCGTCTGAGGTAGGCCGCTACCACTGACATGCATTTTGTAAACACCCTGGGGGCAGTGGACAGACCAAACAGGAGGACCATGAATTGGTAATGATTCTGTCCCACCATGAAATGGAGGAAGCGTCTGTGCCCCTCGAATTTGTGAATGTGGAACTACACGTCCTGTAGATCGAGGGCAGCGTACCAGTCCCCGGGATCCAGGGAAGGGATGAAGGCGGCCAGGGAGACCATGCGGAACTTGAGCTTCACCATGTACTGGTTCAGACCTCGGAGGTCCAGGATGGGCCTGAGCCTCCCTTTGGCCTTCGGGATAAGGAAATAACAGGAGTAATACCCCTTGCCCATGAACTCCTCGGGCACCACCTCTATCGCTCCTAGTCCTAGGAGCCGCCCCACCTCCTGCTCGAGGAGAGCTTCGTGCAAGGGGTCCCCCAGGAAGGACGGTCAGGGAGGAAGAAAACGGGAGGGTGTAACCCCGGGAGATGGTGTTGAGGACCCATCGGTCTGAGGTCAGCCACGACCATTCCGGAAGGAAAGCACACAACCGGTTAGAGAAGGGAAGCTTTATTGGGGGCGGATCCCTGATGAGGACTGGCGGGTTGCCCCCAAGCGTCCTGTCAAAAACGCCTTTTCCCCGCCTGCTTGCCCTTGGAGGACCCAGGCTGGGGGGCAGGCCGAGACTGCCTCTGAGGGCGTCTCTTATAGTCCCGCTTATGGGCGGCCTCGTACTTCGGGAGTGCCCTGGGCGGGAGTGTGCTGTGGCTTGAATTTAGGTTTTGCCGGAGCTGGGACATAGAGGCCCAGAGTCTGGAGGGTCGTGCGGGAGTCTTTCATTCCATGCAGCCTTGTATCGGTTTCCTCCACAAACAGAGCTTTCCCATCAAACGGGAGATCCTGCATGGAAGACTGCGCCTCGCTGGACAGCCCAGAGAGCAGGAGCCATGACGCCCATCTCATGGACACCGCGGAGGCCACTGATTGTGTGGCTGTGTCCGCAGCATCCGAGGCTGCCTGCAGGGACGCCTTAGCGGCCGCTGCCCCTTCCTCCACTAGCACCTTAAACTCCTTCCTATCGCGCTGCTGGAGGAAGTCCTCAAACTTAGGCAGGGAGCCCCATAGATTGAATTCGTACCAGCCCAGGAGAGCCTGATGGTTCGCCACTCGTAACTGGAAGCTCAAAGATGAATAAATGTTCCTTCCGAAAGAGTCCAGTCTCCGAGAGTCTTTGTTCTTTGGGGTCGGGGCTGGCTGACCCTGCCGTTCCCTATGGTTGACTGACTTGACCACCAAGGAGTTGGGCGCCGGCTGGGTATACAAGCACTGATACCCCTTGGTGGGTACAAAGTACTTGCGTTCCACCTTTTTAGAAATGGGGCCAATGAGGCCGGTGTTTGCCACAGGACATTTGAAATCTTAGCCACCCCTTCATGGAGGGGCAAGGCTACCCTACCCCCGGTGCCGATGGGGACAACATGTTAAACAGGGAGTCCGAGGGCTCCTCCATCTCCTCTGCCTGGAGGTGTAGGCTTGCTGCCACCTTAAGAGTTCTTGGTGGGCCCTAAAGTCCTCCTGCGGGACGGAGGGGGGCAGGGCCGCAATCACCTCCTCCGGGCAGGGCGAAGAGGCCGGTGCGGTGCTCTGGGTGTCGGCCAGCACTGAAGGGTCCACCACCTGGTCGGACTCTGGGCACGGTGCCGGGGATGTACGTCCCACTGACTCCTTTCTCGGGGGTCTGAGAGGGAGGCCGACAGTGCTTCTGAAGCTCCAGCCACCGAGTGAGCTCCCACCAGGGACTGCGCCAGAGGCCACGGGCCCACTGGTACCATTCGGCCGGCCACGACACTCAGTGCCACTGCACCTGCTGTGGCACCAGCGGGGCCGGCTGTCCAGGTTGGCTGACCTGGCCCATCAAAGGATGGCTGTGAAGGGAGACCGGGCTGGCATAAGATTCGCTGCTGTCTCTGGACCAAGAGGAGCGGCGGTGCTGGGATCTACGACAGCCACGGGACCACGATCTCGATGTGGAGGACCAGTACCGACGGTAATAGCTGCTCCGCAAATGGCCTCGACGGGTGGACCCGGGGCTGCAGTGTCTTGGCAGAGACTTGGAGCGGGAGTCCGAGCGGGAACGGCGTCGACGACCGTGCCATGACCGACTGCGGTACCCTCTCCGAGATGAGGACCGATGGCAACGCCCACTGAGGTCCAATCGATATTCGCTCCTTGAGGATGAGCGGTGCTGCAAACCCGGCCGGACAAAACCCAGACAGACAGTCTGGTCAGCATCGAGGGCGATCCACCTGGACTCTGCCCCGAGCGGTCGCTGGGCAGTGATCGGCGTCGGGAACATTCCCTTGACCGAGACCGGTACCGGGCCGGAGGCGACTGCTGAGATCCCAGCGGCGGCTTGCCTCTGGAGCGCGGGGCCGACATTAGCGGCGCTCCGGGCACTGGCATGGACATGATGTCCCGGGCCGCCTGGAGGGCTTCAGGCATGGAAGGCATCCGGACATCTGGAGAGGCCGGTTCCGAAGGGGCTGGGCTACTCCGCTGAACTTGAGTCGGAGGCCTGGGGCCCAGTGGGGATCAAAGACTGCCTGACATGGGCCTAGCCTCTGTCCCAGATTTCCCTCGGTGCCACTGCGAAGAGGGAGTCTTCTTGGCGTGTCCCGTGGACGGGGAGTGGTGCCGACTGGTCGATGATACCGGAGGGTCGCTGCATACCGACGCCGTGGTGCCGGTTCGGAGCGGCGTGCCGGGGTCGGGGTCAGCGCCAACTCCATCAGGATGGCCCGGAGCCTAATGTCCCTCTCTCTTTTGGTCCGAGGCTTAAACGACTTGCAAATCTTGCACCTTTCACTGATATGGGTTTCTCCCAAGCAGTGCAGACAGTCTGCATGTGGGTCACTTCTTGGCATAGAATGCCTACAAGAGCCGCACGACTTAAACCCCAGGGCACGGGGCATGCCCCGGCCCGGGCTCACTGACTAACTAAACTAACTAAACAGCTAACTAACTACAGGTACTAACGTTGAACGAACCAACAGTTCTGGGGACAAGCTACAGCAAAGCTGGAACAGAGCAGTTCCGACGCACTGTCACTGGCGGCAAGAAGGAACTGAGGGTGGGGGGAGCACGCAGCTCCCCTTATACCGCGCCAGACAGGCGCCACTCCAGGGGTCGCGGGGAGCGCTCCCCCCTACGGGTACTGCTAGGAAAAAACTTCCGGAACCGGTGCACGTGGCGAGCATGCACACCTATTGTGGAATACACATGAGCAATCACTCGAAGAACTTCAGTAACTGAGTCAGAAGTTATGGGCCTAACTACAGGAGTGGATGGATGAGGTTCTGTGGCCTGCAATGTGTAGGTTGTCAGATTAGATGATCAGGATGGTCCCTTCTGGCTGTAAAGTCTACGAGCTTGGCATTCAGCCCAAATAATAGTTACCACCTTATCATCAGGTATCACTTTCAAATTAAGAAAAGGCAAACAGACTCACTATTAGCAAAGAGAAGAGCCTATTTTCTTACATCTTTAAAAACATACATCCAAAAGGTAAAACAGATTCATTTTAAAACTTTTTATTAATTTGACAGTTAGTGAAAACAGTGTAAAAATCATTTTAGATTCAGCCCATACATAGTCCTTGTTTTTCCTCTAGACTGGATATCTCAGAAAAAAGGAACATAAGAATGGCCATACTGGGTCAGACCAAAGGTCCATCCAGCCCAGTATCCTGTCTATCAACAGCGACCAATGCCAGGTGTCCCAGAGAGAGTGAATCTAACAGGTAATGATCAAGTGATCTCTCTCCTGCCATCCATCTCCACCCTCTGACAAACAGAGGCTAGGGACACCATTCCTTACCCATCCTGGCTAATAGCCATTAATGGATTTAACCTCCGTGAATTTATTAGTTCTCTTTTAAACCCTCCATGCAGTGTCCATGCAGCTTGCAGGGATTTCACTCTAGTCACTGTACCTTTTAATTTCTGTTTAACTAACCCCCTCATTTTTGCATTAGTTCCCCTCTCTGAAATTAAATGCCGCAGTGTTGGGATGCTGAGGTGTTCTTCCCACCACAGGGATGTTAAATGTTATTATATTATGGTCACTATTTCCAAGCGGTCCTGTTATATTTACCTCTTGGACCAGATCCTGCGCTCCACTCAGGACTAAATCGAGAATTGCCTGTCCCCTTATGGGTTCCTGTACCAGCTGCTCCAAGAAGCAGCCATTTAAAGTATCGAGAAATTCTGTGTCTGCATTTCATCCTGAGGTGACATGTACCCAGTCAATATGGGGATAACTGAAATCCCCCACTATTACTGAGTTCTTTATTTTGATAGCCTCTCTAATCTCCCTTTCATCGTCACTATCACTGTCCTGGTCAGGTGGTCGATAATAGATCCCTACTGTTATATTCTTATTAGAGCATGGAATTACTATCCATAGAGATTCTATGGAACATGTGGATTAATTTAAGATTTTTACTTCATTTGATTTTACATTTTCTTTCACATATTGGGCATACACACACACACACACACCCATACGACCTGTTCTGTCCTTCCGATACATTACATATGCTTAATTTAGCAGGCTACAGAATTTTCACCCCCCACTCAGGTTATAGAAAAGATATTAGTCCTGTTTGCCCAGGATACAAATCACCCAATTCCAGAAAGTATAACTTTCTTTACAAGGAAAAAGACTTTAATTTTACACTTTGCTATAGCGCTTATATAACTCCTAAAGGCCAAGAGCTACAAATAGACTCCACACAGTTTCTTGGCATAGCTTCTGCATTGGTTCCTTATTTACTCATTCTTACAGGTCTGCACAGCAAGCAGGGTTTTCACATTTCTCTCTCAGTATTTTGGAACCCATCCTTCAAAAAGATAACAGCTCTGTGCACCCGTTAACTTCTGGAAGGACTAACCCTCAAAAAGAATTCTCTTTGATTCAACTTTTTCAAAACTCCAAATAAGTCAGATTGTTTTCTTAAAATGGCTTATGTTAACACTTTCTGCCAATGCATTTTCACCTTTATGCTCCCTCCACATTCTGTAACATTGCTACCATTTTGGCAGTCCTATCTGATCAGGCTTTTACATCCTGCCATCCTGAAAACAGTTGATGCACAAGTTTAACTTTGCCCACATGAACAGCACCATTGAATTGAATAGGACTCCTCAGTTGAGTAAAGTTAAGCACATGCCTATAAATCTGCAGGATGGAAACCATTCCATAATGAGAATTTGGGCATCTTAGAGGAGTTTTTGTTATTACATGAAATGGAGGAAGATAACTGCCCTCCACATCTTTTGATCTAGATCTTATAAGTCCAAGATTCCTTAGCAAGATTTCTCCCCTCACCCCCACAAGCATTTTAGGACTGTTACCTTGCACAGCATTAAATATAGTAATCCTGATGGCCCAGACTACATCTCAAAATACCAAACTGTCAGTAATATTTTATTCAACATCATTCCAAATGGAACTCTCATATTTTCAAAACAGATGTGGAAAGCAGACACCTAGAAACAAACTTCACTTTGGTCTTTTTTAAATAATACAATTAATGGTTTGAAATGCCTAGCTGCAACATATAGCAGGAAAAAAATCAGGTTTAATAGAAAAGAAGTTGGTGGCAAATAATACATTTATGAAATATGCCTCTTGTAAGAACACAAGTTAAAAAAATTCTGTTACATACTTTGTGAATATAATACTCATGGGATTTTCATAATAAGAAGGCATGGATGTCAGAGACATTCCATTACATAAAACTGCCCGTACTTGTGCAGAGACTAGAACAGAGGATCCTAAATGTGTCGTCTTGCTCTGAAATCTATGGGGAATATATGCGGACATGAATAAAAGGAAAATATGAATAGTGGAAAAACAGTACAATACAGTTACTGTTTCCATTCCATTAAGAGAGCACACCACACTAGGTAAGGTATGTAGACCTCCATCCTAGTTTAAATCCACCACATTATTTTCAGGCCAGTGACACCTTTGTCCAGAAAATTTTTTTTTGTTGTCAAGGGCCCTTTTTTTTTTTTTTTTTTTTTTTTTTTTAATTGCACTGACTACTGCCAGAGCTGAAACTATTGTACGTCTACCCTTTATTAGACACTGGCATCTCACTAAAGGAAGATGATCTGTGAGTAGGATGAGGGTTTTTGTTTTGTTAAAGTATCTTCAACTTCCTAAAGTGAAACACACTTCTTGCCATGCATAAACTACAAAAATATTACAGTTCTCTTATTTAAAATGAGTTCTACAGCTGAGCAAGTTCAGCAGACCTAGCTCATATTCTTCTGGTAATGAGCAAGGTCATTCCAGTAGCAGGCCTTTGCACTGGTTCCATGTACCTAAACATTGCAAAAAACAGATATAATCCTGGCTAGTATGGCTAATGAAAGTGAAAGAATATCAGATGAGAAAATTTATATGGCAGATATAAGAGCATACATTATGAGAGAGCAATAAAAAACCCTTAAACATATGGCTAAAGAAACCCTCATAAACATAAGGCTATCCCACTGCATAGGAAAAATAGGAACTATGGCAAGATAACACTCTGGCTTAACCAGGAGATCTTCAATCTTTCAGATCTGAAACTCAAAGCACAAAATAAAATTAAACTAGAGATATAAAGGATAACAAAGCATTCTACAAATATATTTGAAGCAAGAGGAAGATTAAGGACAAGACAACAACAGAAAATGTGTAAATGGGTAGAAGTTCTAAATGTCTTTTTTTGTTTCAGTTTTCACCAAAAAGGTGAGTAGCCATCAGATTCCTAAGATAGTAAATACCAGTGTAAATGGGGTAGGATCTGAGGCTAAAATAGGGAAAGAACAAATTAAATATTACTTAGAGAAGTTAGATGTCTTCAAGTCAGCAGGGCTTGATTAAATACATCCTAGAATACTCAAGGAACTGACTGAGGAGACATCTGAGCCATTAGCATTTAACTTCAAAAACTCATGGAAAACAGGAGAGATTCCAGAGGCCTGAAAGAGGGCAAATTAATGCCAATCTTTAAAAAAGGGAATAAGGACAACCCGGGGAATTACAGACCAATCAACTTACCGGGAAAGATAATGGAGCAAATAATTAAGCAATCCATTTGCAAACATCTAGAAGATAATAAGGCGATACAGAACAGTCAACATAGATTTGTCAAGAACAAATCATGTCAAACCAACCTAATAGCTTCTTTGACAGGGTAACAAGCCTTGTGGATAAGGGAGAAGCAGTAGATGTGGTATATCTTGATTATAGTAAGGCTTTTTAATATATTTTCACATGATCTTCTCATAAACAAACTAGGGAAATATAGCCTACTATAAAATAGGTGCATAACTGGTTGGAAAATCATTCCAGAGAGTAGTTATCAATGGTTCACAAACTGGAAAGGCATATAGAGTGGGGTCCCACAGGGATCGGCCCTGGGTCCGGTTCTGTTCAATATCTTCATCAATTATTTAAATAATAGCATAGAGTTTACACTTAAAGTTTGCAGACTATACTAAATTGGGAAGGGTTGCAAGTGCTTTGGAGGATAGGATTACAATTCAAACTGGAAAATGGTCTGAAGTAAGCAGGATGAAATTCAATAAGGACAAACGCAAAGTACTTCACTTTGGAAGGAACAATCAATTGCACAAATACAAAATGGGAAATGATTGCCTGGGAAGGAGTATTGCAGAAAGGGATCTGGGAGTCATACTGGATCACAAGCTAAATATGAGTCAACAGTGTAACACTGTTGCTAAAAAAGCAAATATTCTGGGATGTACCAGCAGGAATGTTGTAAACAATACATGGGAAGTAATCCAATGCAAAAATCAGCAAACAAGCTGTACCAAGCTAATGTTAAAACTCCCCCAAAAGTGCTTCTAACACGTCAGAAAGCATATTCTTTTATCTGGAGTATTCCTTTGGCACAGCAGGTAGCAGAATCCAAAGATAGGAGAAATCTGTCATTACCTAACACTTGTGAAAAGGAGGAGGGACTTATGATCAGGCACCCGCAGTATGTTGATATAAAATAAAGCACTGCTAAGCAATTCCCCCCCATAAAGTTACAAGTGAATTAAAGATCAGTATCACAGATAAAATGTTTTATCCAAAACAACAAAATTGAAGGGGTAAATTTATGGAGGAAATAGATATTATCTTGGGGATGAAGGGGAAGGGAAAGAAGACACGGCTCCTTTAAAAAAAAAAATGCAAAAAAGGGCAAAAATTCCAAAAACGTGTATAGTGTCTAATAGATCCATGCTTTGTCACAGCCCTGGCCAAGTCCCCCTAATGGACGGTCGCTAGATTATATTAAATCTGACCCACCCTAAGGATCCCATGAGCATCCAAGCCAGGTGGTTCTGAGCAGAGTCCAGACACTATCTCTAGCTCTGAAGCTCTAGGGCACGCTCTGGGTGCAACTCCCTGTCTGAAACCCTTCTTTGGGATGTGGGACTTTGCAATTCAACCACCCTAAATCCCAATATCAGTGCCAAGACTTTCCAAATCACCCCAGTCACTGATGCACAGTCCTCCAAAATTTCCCATTCAATGGGCACTCTGGTTTACGTGCAACTCTTCAGGAACAGACTTTGCAAAGGAACTTTGCCAAGGAACACCTGACTCGGATAGTACAGTATCGTTACAGATCTAGACAAAACAAACATCTGAACACAACCTTCCCCCTCCCACCCTCATGGCCATCCGATTCCTTAGTCCTTGGACAGTGTCTTTGGGGTAAACCAGAGCATCTCCTCCCCATCTCTTCCAGCTTTGTCTTCTGTTTCTGGTGTTAGAATGATTCCCTTGCTTAAGAATGTCATTTATAAAAGCAGTTTGACACTTAAACAAAAGCAAACCAACCACTCTGTTGTTCCACTCAGGATGTTCCATGCGCCAAATCTCCCCCCTCCCCTCAACTTGTGGGGCAGAAAGTTGCTAAAAGTCAATAGCTCTGCTAGTAGGAACCCCACTGTCCCACCAGGATATAACCATTCATGGCTGATACCCCTGCTTTCCAGACACAATCTGCTCCTCCTACAAAATGCAAGTTCCAATCCACACAAAGTTCCAATCATAAATGTTATTCATAAAGCAAAAAGGAATTCATACACTGACAGACATATTCTCCAAACTGTCACAGTTGCTATTAAGGAATTCTAGTTTTAAAAATATACTAGGATGCTCAAGTACCAAATCTTCCAAAAATATTTTAAATAAAAAATTAAAATTTTAATCCAATTTGTTCATGGCTCCTTAAACCTCTGGCTCAGGTAATTGATGAAGAAGCAGTCTATAATACAGCTAGGCTGAGAACTGTTAGTTTTGTAGATTATGACCAAAACCTGGATTTGGTAGCACAAAGAAATTGGGAGCCTTTAGAGAGCACATAGAACCGGTGCCACGTGTTCTTGGCAGCTCATTCTAGTAAGGAGCAGACCACCATGTTCTGCAGAAGCTGAAGCTTTTGCTTTCACCTTCAACCCTAGACATAGTGAACAACAGTAATCTAGCCTGGAGGTGATAAAAATATGTATCATTGTGGTTATATCCTTGTCAAAAAAGGACAGCTTCCTAGTGGAGGAATAAGAGGACAGATGCTTTCCATAGAAGGAAAGGCCAGTACCCACCAATATCACATCCATATTACTTTGGTTGTTTCAGCATTCTTCATCCAGAAACTTCTCTTCTGTAGGCACTGCAACTTTTTTATATTTTCTATAAAGTTTGTTGTAAAGGAAAGATACAGTGGGGTGCCAACAACAAAGTGGCTGGGGGTGCTTCAAAAAAAAAACCAACAGGCAGACTCTCAGAATTTACTGATATGAATACTGAGAACAGGACAGATCCTCACCAGACTTATATATAAAAGAAACACTGGGAAGAGAAGGAGTTGCCTGTAACCAGCCTCTAGGCCCTGTTAAAGAAGAAAGAAGTGTTGTATTTCCACTAGGCCATGTAAGTGATTCAGCAATGACTTGTGATCAACTGTTGAAAGCTACAAAGACTGAATAGTATGAGACTGAGGTCTGTGCTCTATCATAGCCATAAGGCCCATTGGTGCTACTAAGGCCATCCTCATGACAAGTTCCAGTCCAAAAACCTGAGTGTGAGGAATTCAAGATGATATCAGCACATGAAAGATGATATTGGAGTTTAGGCATCTCAAAGTTATTCCTGAGAGGAAACATTGTCTCCATTTTATAAATAAAAGAACATATAAATTTAGTGACTTACCCAAAGTTACAAAGTGTCGGTGGCAGAAGAGAGAAGAGAACCCAACTAATCAGCTGGTTTGGGGTTTGGCCAAAAGAAAAGTTTTAAGAGGGGAAACACCGAACACTAAGTCTGGTGTAGCTTTTAAAATGGTACGAATTACTTCAGGCTTGTCTATACTTAACACAGTGCAGCTACATTCCTGTAGCATTTCAGTGTAAACTCTACTAATGCCAACAGAAGGGCTTCTCCCATCAGCATAGGTAGTCCACTTCCCCGAGAAACGGTAGCTAGGTTGATGGAAGAATTCTTCCATTGACCTGGTGCCAGTCTACATCCTAGATTAGGTTGGTATTACTGTGTCAACTTTTCATACTCCTGAGAGGCGTAGCCATACTGAAGTTACTAGTGTAGACCAGGCCTTAATAAGGATAAAGGGTCATTTTCCAAAACTGAGTAAAACATAAGGCTGCTTTGTGGTACTCAAATCTTAAAAGGCAGAGGAAGTCTAGAAACCATAGTCTGTCCCATAATCTTAAACAAAATCTTAAAGAGGAAGATATTTACTGTACACTAGTTAAATTTTGAGGAAAATGTCACTAAAAAAAGCTTGTGGAGTATTCTTTACTTCCTTTGCTATTATATTTGAGAGGTATGGAAAGGAATTTTGTCCTTTCTATCCCAGCTTCTTCTACTGCTTAATCCTGCAAGGAAGTCAACCCTAAATTTATAATCAAGACGTTTCAGAGGGAACAAAAAACGCTACCTAAAGCAGAGCTTTCTATAATCAGCAAAGACAGAAGACACCATAAAGTTCACTAGGAACCTTGCGATGTCATCAATGTAATTTACCTTGGCAACTCTTGGATATTATAATAAATTGGAGCTATACAAAATCCTAAAATAGAGCTGATAAACTCTTATGGTTAACTTTAATACATTGGAGATAATTTATTCAGCATATCTGTGCAAGTACAAATAACCTTTTTGCAATTAAAGAATTAAGAGAGTCAATAAGCTGGCTACACAGTTCAGTATTTCAGTATCCTAAAAACTCCTCTGCCTGGAGACCGACACTACGTATCTACATTTTAGTGAGGCAAAAAGACAACTTATTTCCAGAATCACATAAAGAAGGAAATAGGATATCTAATTATTCATTATAGAGGATACGCTTGAATAAGCAGCCCAAGCTATCCAATGAAAATAAGTAGGAAGTCCACAACTTATTAAAAGGAGACTACTGTAATAAAAATACTATTAACCCAATTTTTTCTTCAGAAGCCAATAGGTATTCCTTGCAGTTTAAAACTTGTTGTGGGCTCCTAGTTCCTATGTTGCATATTGCTCATTCTCTTACTGGATCAAACTAGTAGTCCATAATTGTCCAGTATCCTACCTCCAATAGCAGCCAATACCAGATGCTTCAGAAGAAAAAGGTAAGAAACCGTGCCATGGGGAATTATACAATAGCCTGCTCTATGCAAAGCTTCTTCCTAACCCCCTCAGTTAGAAGTTATCTTATTTCCTGAAGCATGAAAATTGACATCTTCCAAAAACATATTTTCCTCTTTATTTTAATCTTACCAATGTAACTCTGGATGTTCTCATAACCCAGTCAAGTGTTCAAATTCTTCTTTAAATCCTGCTAAAGCTTAATAATATTTTGAGGTAATGAGTTTCATAACCTAATTTTGTGTTGTTTTAAAAAGTATTTACACATGCTATCCACCTATCCCCCATGCCATAGGAGGTGGCAGCCAGGACTGGGGCTGCCAAGCTCATATGTCTACCAGTGCTGGTGATGCGAGGGGTGTACAGTTCTGGGTCGCTGTCGTCCTCATCATCACTGGAGAGAGGTGGCGCTGAGGCCCCTGGGGTGATGATCAAGCTCGGTCCGGGCCTCGCTGGGGTACCGTCGGTACCGAATAGGGGGGTCCCTGGCATAGAAGAAACTGCCAGGTCCGCATGTCTAGTGAAAAGTTGCAGTACCGGGAAGCTCGGTGCTGGAGATGGCAGCGCAATCTGAGAGGAGAGGGTCAGAACGGTCAACGCCAAGGTCTTGCTGAGCTGCATATGTGCAGCAAGTGGTGCCATTACCGTGATCGGTACCGAGATGTTCTTCGGCACGGTTGGTGCCGAGCTAGGGAGCTTGGCTTTAGATCACGATGACTGAGACTGGTGTTCGGTTGCCTTTTTAGGGACAGGGTCCTTGGAAGCAGTCTTGGTAGTGGAGCCCTTGTTTGAGGCTGCTGCTGGCAACTGTTGGTCAGGAGGCAACCTGGACTCTGAGTCGGAGGCGGGCCTGAGGGATTTCTGAATCATGAGTAATTTAAGTTGGAGGTCCCTGGCCTTTACTGTCCTGGCACTCAGATTTTTACAATGAGGACACTTTTGAGGAATATGGGTCTCTCCGAGACAGCGGACGCACTGAGTGTGGCTGTCTGAAACAGGTATCGATAGCCAGCAGGTCAGGCAGCGTTTAAATCCTGGGGAACCAGGCATGCCTGAGGAAGGTCCAGCTCTGGAGAAGAACAGGGTAGCCCATTTATAAGCAGTCGTTGGCGGAGGGGGAAAACTACCCTAAAAAAAAAATTTATTTATTTTTTTTTTAATATGGAAGAAATTAAAAGTAATGTTAACTGAAGTTAACTAGAATAGAGGGGGATACAAGAAAAGGAAGGAATATGAACTATCTACAGAGTTGAAGGGGCACTGCTGTCGCTTCGACTCAAGCCCAGGGCAGTAGAGAAGGAACTGGAGGTCAGTTGGCTGCATATGCTAGGTAGCCGCTCAGAACGGCACGAGACGGCTACCATGTGTGTGCGGCCAACCAGGGCACTGCTACTACAAATCTCTGATACAAGCACAGGGCACCAAGACACCTAAAATGGAGCACCCACAGGGACACTCCTTGAAGAACATTATTTTCCTGGTAAAACAGGTGTATCAATATTGTATGCAACATGTTCCAGAGTTAGAAGGGCAGGTCCAAACCACTTTTTCAGAGACAAAGACACACTAGTACCCCAGACAGGTGTTAAAGAGTGATCACCGGCATAAGTGGCCATTCTTCAGCAATGAGAAGATGTAAAAAAGAAGTTTACCTTGCATCACAGGAACATTTCAAACCTCACATCCACAATGGACTACGTGTCACCATGACTCAACAAAGATGTTTCTAGCACAAGAAACTGAGTTATAAAAGGGGGAGGAAAACACTTCAACCTCTCCTCCTCCCATCTCTCTGCTCATGACATCAACAACTCTCAAAGAACTGGACTAAGGGGGAGTGGTCCCAGGCTGAACAGAGACCCAGCCTTTGAAATTTACAACAGCATACGATGAGACAAAACCCTTGCTTTTAAGGATACTTCGCTTGTTAAGTTAAGAGTAATATGCAAGTTTATACCTATTTCTTTTGTAGCCAATCTTGACTTTTATGCATTATCACTTGTAAACAATTAAAATCTTATCTTTTGGAGGTTAATAAACTTATTGTTTTATCTTAACCAGTGAGTGTTTGGAGTTTACTAGACACTTTAATCCATAGGGGATAATAAGGTTGGTGCATTATCCTTTTCCTTTGATGAAATGACAGACTTTCTATGACCTTGCATTGTTCAGTAGCGTGCTGGACAGTACAAGAGACACACATTTCTGAGGGAATATATAGGACTAGGAATTTGTAGGGTCTCATGAGTGATCATCAGAGTGCTCATGTATTTAGCTGGGAGTGAATCTGCATGCTGAAGGCTGCATGAGCAGGTCAGAGTTGGCTGTTCTGGCAGTAAAGCCATGTAAAAAGCACCCCAGGCTAGAGAGTTAAGGGGACACTACTGTTCAACAGTTCAGTTTGTACCTTGGGGGATTTCACATTGTGGCCCAAAGTCTTTTTCCTTTCTTCTCCTAGAATGACTTCAAAGCATAGTTTGTGTGATGAGGGGTGGGAACAATTTAGTATCATTGACATCAAAAAACCCCACCACATACACATATACCCCCTACCTAGCCAAGACTGGGTTTTGTTTTTAAAAAAAATATTTTAAAAGTCATATTTTACCTCATAGTGTTCTTTTGCAGGATTCCATCAATTCATGGATCCAGACAGGGGCAGCAGGTTCACTTCAGAACACTGTCTAGCTGTACGAGGTAGATGATCTGAGATAGGGCATTTCCTGGGAAGGGAGAGGGGAGCCCATGGAAGGTCTTTGGTAGACAGAGTCAGGGTGACCCTGGCCCAGGAGGAGTTTGGGGAAAACACTGCCACCTGATAAAGTCTAAGAAAGTGGTGAGCTAAGATGGTTTACTATGCATAATGGTTCAATTTATTATCTCATCCTTCCATCCACATATTTTCCTTTTGTCTATGTCCTCCCTTTATGGTATCTTTCATTATACAAGAATATGAACTCTTTGGAGTGGAGATTGTTTTATTTACGTTTGTATAGCACCTGACACAAGTATTCTTAACTGTGGTTTCTAGGTGCTGCAGCAAATAGTAATTAGCAGTATTAATACTACCAGACTGGACAGGGAGAAAAAAGAACAAAAGGAGGCAGCAAGGATGGGGTAGCACCCATCCATAGTTATTCTCACATTCTGAGTAAGAGCAGTTCTCCTCCCACATTTCCTTTCTTGATGCCTCCTGCCAAGAAAATCCTGACCCTACCCACCCTAATCAGCCACAGGCAGACTCCTTGAACTCTATATTCATGGAAATTTCTCCTGACTCTCCTTTACCATGGCATTTGTAGAGCTAGGCAGCCCTTGAAGTCTTCTATCCATTCTAGTGTCAACAGCGAACCCCTGCCTGGAATCAGGAAGTGTTGGAAGACTACAAAAAGACAATGATCAATTTTAAATTTGCATTTAAATAAAACAGCTTGATGTTTCAGTAACAATAACTTACATTAATTTGAGAGCTGTTATGCATGAAAGCCACACTTGAAAAAGGTGCGTTTTTGTTGCAGTTTTGGAGAATGTAATTACTGATATTTCCTTCTAACAAACAAACCCCTCTGGCAGACAGCCATTTAAAAAAAAACAAAACCACTTCTTTTCTCCAAATAAAATCATTTATGAAATATCTGTGCATGCCTGAACATTACCTCTAGGAGGGTGAATAGCAAGTTTATTAAATTCAAACCAACTGCCGTAGGTGGATGAAGTACTGTTCATGCAAAAAGATTCATCAGTGTTTGTGTGACCATTTTATACACTTGGCATTATTTCCATAGCCTATTTCATGCCGGCCAACTTCAGGCGCACCTGGAAAAATGTAATTTGCCTTATCTACAGTATATTTTTCATGACATGTTATTCCAATTTACATTTATTCACAAATATTGGATTATTTTGGTTTAAATAATGTTGTACTAGATATATTCAAAATTTAAATACTGCATTAGCCCTAATCTACATAAAGGAATTTTCCTAATAACCATTAAGTTCATTTGTTTACAAGATTTCAGCATAGCCCCCTCACTCCTATTGCTGCAGAGAACATCTGGCTACAGTTTTGCCTACTATTTCTATTCCGTGATTTGAATTAATGCAAGTAAAAACTCCTGCTCCCCCAGTATGCTTTGTTGCAAGTGAACCTTCTATGTTTCCATTCATACTTAATAGTCCATTGTACTGTAGGTTACATTTGGTGTAATATGTAATGGATGCCTTGGAACAGCAACATGAAATTCCAATTAAATTCTTTTATATATAACAAGCACAGAGCTCTTTAAAAAGCCTGATCTGAGACTTTAATTTGTACCCTTTGTTACAATATGTTTGATCACCAGCCCTTAATTTTCATGATATTTCTTAGAAAACCCACGCACATAAAAGGTCACTACAGTACTCAATCCAACAAAGGATGCAACTGTCTTATTACAACTGGTACCAATCACTGAATCATTTAAAAACATAGATCAAGATTAACTCTCCTTAAGCAGAAGATATCCCAGTATTTTCAACCATGCAAATAAATACAAAGTCCTTTCCCAAGCACAGTATCTGCTGCAAATCCACTCTTTCCAAATTTGGAAAAGATAAACGGACTCTCAACTATGTAAACATATTTATACTGTATAAAACTGCTATGAATTAAGCAGTTTTACTAAATAATTTTTTTGGCAGGTTAGCAAAAGAGAGTTATCCGTTAAGTTGACCATTTTTCCCAAATAAAAACCAATCAAAAATAGTTTGAAAAATAATACCAACTGCATTTAATAAACACTATTAACAGCACTTAAAATCTGTTTGGAGTTCTAAACATTTTTGTGCCAAAGTGAGCATATTCACAGTCAGGTAAATATTTGAATGTTTACATATAAACGTTATAGGTAAATTACACAAAGATCACTTATTCCAAAACTTAAATGTTTTTTGCAAATACTGTTGATTTTTAGAAAATGAATACTATTCACTTGTGGGTTTTTTGTTTTTCAGGTTTTGTTTCTTACTTTTTTTGGTTTTTCAGACGTTTAAACAGTGGGCTATTCCAAAACAAAATTGGGCCAAAGTTTTGCTTTTAGGTTATTAGCTTATTTACGTTTATAGTGATTACAATGTATTTATGCATTAAAAAATCATCTGCCATTAAAACAGAATACAGGTCAATGACTCAAAGGACAGGCTATTTTGCTCTTTAAAAAGAGAAATTACCCCAGTTTTATACAGTGACTATAACCACTTTAAGAAAGAGAGATTAGAGTATGTACTCAACAGGAGGACAGAATTTACAGGTTTTTCAGGTATTCTTTAGGATCACTGGGGGGGGGGGGGCGCATGGCTGGCCTTACGAGTGGGCAACACCCCAGTGCGCCGTGATAAGGGGTTGCTGTGTTCACAAACCGAGTGCTGGGCCTGGAGCTGGGGATGGACTGGACTGGGGACCGAGCTGTAGCTGCGAGTCCTGGCCAGGTTGGGGAGGGATGAGACTTCCTCTTCCGCTTCACAGGCCGCCCCTGGGGCCAGGTCAGACTCACCTCCGGGAACCTCCCCCAGCTGCAGGAAGCTCTGAAGGCAGCACCACCACCAACAGCAGCACAGAAGTACGGCTGGCAATACAGCAACCCCCTACAATAGCCTTGCGACTCCCCCACAACCTCCATTTGGGTCAGGACCCCCACAGTTACAACACCATGACATTTCAGATTTAAATATCTGAAACTGTGAAATTTAAGATTTTTACAATCCTGTGACCGTGAAATTTACCAAAATGGACTGTAAATTTGGTAGGGCCCTACACAAACAAGTTATGACAGTGTATTCTTGCTAGTATAGACAGAGAAAAGACTTGTTATACCCATGGCTGTGTCTACCAAAAAGTCTACCCATCACTGACAAAAGGTAATGCTGAACTGGTGCTGAAATGGTTTGATTGCAACTGTAGACAAGCAGAACAAAATCATGTTTAGTTCCCTTTCAGAAATCGTGGCTGAACCCTAGATAAGCTGTCTACAAAAATTTCTCACTGTTGCTAGCACCAGTTCAGCTCCATCAGTGTTAGCAATGTAGCACACCCTAGTGTAGACAGGCTGTTGTGTGCAAATACCATTTTAAATTAATTTAATGTTAATTAAAACTGCTCTGACCGATCTAATCCATTTAAGACAGCAGCTGGTAAGCTCTCACAATAGTGCCTTTTGTAAACTGCAAAAACTATTCATTGCTTACAATGAGTAACTCAGAAACCCAAATATTTCACTCAGCAACTAATATGCAAAGTCAGTTAATTTTATTATAGCTTAATACAAAAAAGTTATGTTTTATTGAAAAAAGAAAAACCTATGTGCACAGAACCATGCAGAACATCATGTGATTTATAGCCATTTGATATAAACAATAATTGGTTACAAAGCAAAAAAAGCTACTGAACATCAAATGATCAATTCTTAAAACCTTTTTCCTTGCATGACATGCTACACTATATTAAAAGTGAAAAATTAAGTTTACATTAAGGATATAGTATTACACAACTTGTTAGACCTAAAGTCTAAGATTGCACCCCCACCGCATGTTAACGTAGCAGACATGCATTGTATTATCCAGCAACTGACTATCAAGTCATTCAATAATTGCCAATATATTACAATAATTCTAAAAATGCATCTCAAAGCAAAAATATTCAACATGCATATTTATCTATATGTTCAGAGTTCTCAAGTATACCAAAATGTTCTGCTTTTCTGGCTTGCCTGTTCTACTGTACGGGCAAGAACGAGTAACATTATGCAAGAAGGGGAACACTCCCTAACCAAATCTCATATCCTAGGGTTAGTGCACTGAGATGGCAACCAGGTGACCATGAGTTCAACTCATTTCTATTGCTGTTTCATCTATTTTAGGTTATGTACTGCCACCCATTACCATAGTATCTGAGCACTTTTTTTAATTGCTCTTTATTTCTGTCTTAGGTATTTATACAACCCCCATTACTGTAGTGTTTGAGCACCTCACAACCTTTAAATTTATTTATCCTCACAACCCCTGTGAGGTTACTAAAGTCATTTTACAGATGGGGAAGTATGACACAGAGAGGCTAAGTGATTTTTCCCAAGGTCACAAGCAGGGATGGAACAAGGATTTGAAACCAAGTCAATCAAGTCCTAGGCCAGTGCCCTAACCACTGACCAGCCCTTCCCTCCTTTAAAAGGGGCACTGAAGTCCACAGAAATATATTTAGCAAGACAATACGCTACCCTAGAAGGCAGTCCAGTATCCCCCACTTTATAAGTAAGCCAACTGAGAGATTTCACAAATCCACTTTAGGCAGAGCTGGGAAGAGAATCCACATCTCTAATACAGCAGTATTATCTTGTCTACACCCACAACTCTAGCCACTAATACATCACACCCATTCCCAGATCCAAGAACAAAATCCAGGATTTGGTATCACCAACATCTTACTGCTGTCTAGCAAATAACTAATCTGCTTGTAAAGCACATGCCAATTCATCCAATAGTGTGTGTTCCATATAGAGAAAAATAGTTACTCCTTTACTCAAGTGGGAGAGGTCTTATAGTCCAGAGTTCAAACCCTACTGGCAACCCATGTATGGAGTCCTTATGGTGACACATGAAGGTATTTGTTTTTCTAGTTTAAATAAAACTGGTTTAATTCACACAGTGAGAAAACATCTTTAGAAAGAGGTTTTTATAGTTTAAGACCACCATAAGCTGTCAAAGACACAATGTACAACAATACATCGGTGTACCACATTTCAGTAATTTGTCATACATGTTAATTGTGTCACACACAGGTAGGTTTGAACATTGGTATATGCATGTTAGCACAGGAAGACCACTCTTGCAAAGATTAGTAGTTTTGCAGAAGGGGAGCTATTTTGGATTTAGTGGCTGCCTAAACAAGTAAATGGCATATTAAGACTGTAGACATGTTCTGGAAGAGATTAGACGTTTATCCTTGGGCTGAGACCAAGTATGAAAGGTTCAGCCCTCCTAAGAGAGCAAGTGTAATCAGGATTTTAATGGCAACTCTGGATGGAACCATAACTGTAGCAGCATGTGTTACCATGAACACCAATTAGATTGCGCATAATGAGACAACTATAAGAAGTCTACTGAGTTCAACGACAATCTGCATTGCTCAAATTGCATCGTTTGCAACAATGCACTCTCCAAACCTCCACTGAAAACCTTTATTGACCTTTTTGCAAGTCACAGACCAGTTTGAGAAGTTATAGTTGCTCTTTCACTGCTATGTTACAATTCTAGTGCTGACAATAATACAAAGTTTGTTAGTCTAAGCTGATATTATGACTCAAGATAAGGCAGCCAATATCAGTTCATAACAGCCTTTTTCCGGAACATAACTAAAATTTGCTATCTTGTTATTATCTCACTGTTATGCACAGCAGCTCATGATATGAAAGACCACCTCTAACCTGAGAATTCTTCTAGTATGGCACCTTGACACTATAGGATAAACAAAGAAAGAGTGACAGCCTAACAATAGAGTATTTATTTTGTTGTCAAAAGGCATTTGTCTTTGGACATTTTCTTATAGGTAATAGGTTTTACACGTTAGGGAATCAATTTTAAGTTTATTTCATACCCTATAACCAGATTTCCTTACCTAGTAGCATGAACACTAAACATTAAATGTTGACAGTTTAAAAAGGATTCGCTCAATTTTTTGGGCCAGTCTGACTGGAAAACACAATCTAGGGATTGTCTTTTATTATAATGAGGAGTCCGGTGGCACTTTAAAGACTAACAGATTTATTTGGGCATAAGCTTTTGTGGATAAAAAACCCCACTTATTCATCTTCATCCACTAAATCTGTTAGTCTTTAAGGTGCCACCGGACTCCGCGTTGTTTTTGTGGATACAGACTAACACGGCTACTACCCCTCTGATACTTGTCTTTTGTTATGTTTGTCAAATGCACAATGGGGCCCAACCTGGTCATGAACTTTAGGCATTTAATATTGATATTGTGGTAACAATCACCACTTAGTTTTAAGAAGTCAAACATTATTCTACATAGATATATCTCACTTTGCATCAATAAAATAAACAGATGCCACAACACTACAAAAACATTGTCAGACTATTAGAATATGAAATATTTTATATAAACATCCATAATGATCTTAAGATATATGAAACTGAGTGATCAGAGAAAAAGTGTCCCCCAAGATACTACATCGAAAATGCTCATGCAATATCCTTCTTGACTTTGTCAGATGGCTCCATACGAGATCAAAAGTTAATTTGATAAATTCAGCTCAGACACAGAACTACAACCCACAGAAAAATAAGATAAATAACCCACTCCACCACCCACAAAAGGATACTATCCTCCAACTATAAAAATACTGACTGCACAATAATAGTTGTTCAGAAAAGCAGCAAGAGGCATTATGGACCATGAATAAGGAATTACCTAGACCACTGCTGAAGTTTCTGGATGGTGATGTGGCAAAACATACACACATTGTTTGTCATTGTTTCCCAATATAATTCTCAACAGTTAAATAGTCTAATGCAACTCTTATCTTTATTGTCAAATCACGAAAACTGCATTTTCTCCACCTTTTCCTTCCCACTGCCAATGATGGCACATAATTAAGATAGAAATGCAAGGTCTAGATTGTGAGGGGATGCTTGAGACACTAAGGATCCTAGCCATCTCATAAATAGCCTGTCAGCCAGGTAAAAACCAAGAACTAAACTATTCACCAAACAAGCTTCCTCAGTTCCCTCAAAAAAAAAAAAAAAAAAAGGGGGGGGGGGGGGGAGGATGTGTCTGTTTGTAAGCAACTGGAAAACAGGCTGTGGTAAGGGCTGCATGTGAACATACTGTTAAGAAAACTGTACTTCCCACCTCCCCAACCGCAATAGGGCCAGCACTGAAGGAGGAGGCACTGAGGGTGATAAGTACCTGTCTACATTAGAGAAGGTGACTGGGAAGCTGCTCTGGGGAGAAGAGCATGTCTGCCAAAGCCTATGTTTCTACGAACATCTTTGCATATGAATAGGCAAAGACATGATATGCCTAAGACATGTTTCCCTCCAAGATTGTTTTTGAGGGAATAAAGCATTAAAATCTAAGGATTTAAACACAAGTTAAGAGTATTTTGTTTTTTCCTGTTTTTTTCCAACATAACTGCTTATCAGTCAAAAGTATCTCTCTTCCAATAAATTCTTTAACAATTATATGACCCCCTACCTAATTCGATTGTGCATCTGTTTATCCATGTTCGTGAACTGATTCCATTTGACTGACAAGAGGTTGTGCTGGAAAGACATTGCACACATGCTGAAAACGAATAGAAGCTTTTGCCTCAAGTAAAAGAAAAGGAAAATAATTTAATTAAAAAACCAACTTCTACCAATAAAACTTGTTTACAAGAACCAAATTTATAAAAATTAAGTTTTATTTATGTACTGAAAAGCATGAGTAAAGTGACTAACTTATTAAATACTAATCAGGTTTTTAAAATAATAAAGAATGTACAAGATGTGGTCAAAGTGCACATATGAAAAGAATCAACTTTTTAAAAATTTTATAAGCATATTAAGTTATATATCAGATCACATGATCCAAGCTTCCTTCTGAAACGTATGAACTACTTCGGTATCCATAAAAAAGCACCCTCTTTTAAAACTATCAGGTGCAACTTCTATAAAAGTGAGCATCACAGAAGAGTCTGAAATGATATCAGAGAGCTGAAGTACTGCAACAAGAAGGCTTACAAAGGTATCACAGTGTGCAAAGTAAAAAACAAAAACAAAAGAAAAGTGGATAAACAAATGATCTCTCTCACCCAAAGTCAATTTTTTTTGCAACTTCATATAGGAAATTACTCAATCTCATTAAATTTAACCGTGTAAAACAAAACTTTCAGACCGACAAATCACACAGTATTTATTCACACAGGACACAATCGAAGGTCCATGAAGTCAATGGAGACACTCACATACTTTAATGAGCACTGGATCAATCCCATAATCTCATGCAAAATGCTTTCAAATGTCTAAATATATATTTTTGATTAAGCTTTTGCTTTAAAGTCTATATATTCCCAATTTTGTAATTATAAACAGTAATTTTTTGGTGTTTCACTGGATAAGAACATAAGAATAGCCATACTGGGTTGTTGGATCTAGTGGTCAGTATTAACGCTTTAGGACAACTAATCGCTTTAGGACCAATTTGGGCAGTTACAAATGGGAGGAAAGAAATTGCTGCATGAAGTCCTTACATGTGCAAATTTTAAGTGTTTTTTAAAAGCAAAGTGATAGTAGCAGATTATTAAGGCTTATCTTCTAATGGGACACTATCAAGTTAAAAATTGTATGTTACATGAAATTCCTTACTGATGCCTTACACCTTAAATTACACCTCTACACCGATATAACACTGCCCTCGGGAGCCAAAAAATCTCACCGCGTTATAGGTGAAATCGCGTTATATGGAACTTGCTTTGATCCGCCAGAGCGTGCAGCCCCGTCCCTCCGGAGCGCTGCTTTACCGCGTTATATCTGAATTCGTGTTATATCGGGTCACGTTATATCAGGGTAGAGGTGTATTAATAGTTGAAGATGTACTTTACCTTTCACCAGTTATGTGGTTTTAACTTTTGTATTTCACTCAAATAATGAAACTGGACAAGTCAACTTCATTTCAATATAACAAACAAAAAATCTGTTTGGGTTTGCAACACTGCAGGGTTATATAACAAAAGAACAAGGGCTTCCAGTTTTAAATGAATGCATAAACATATTTGTTTTTATAATTTGTATTTTAAAATCCTCCCAAGTCATATTCTCAGCCTAAATAAAGTTGTGTGTACATTTTCTCAATTGTCTACTGTACTTATGTTGACTTTTGTGCATCCTTTGATTAAAAATGAATAGACAGACTCCACAAAACATCACAGACCTAAAATATTCCTATTTTCTAGTCAACGTTAATGCTTTAATGTAAACAAGCTTTGTGGTTATTTTTGTACAGTGAAACTGGAAATTGGAAGTCTAAAAGTTCACAGAGTAAGAAATAGAATTAATTATTTTTTTCTTTCAATAAATTTAGTACAAAAATCCAGACAAAGTGAATTTCATTTCCTTCTCTCCCACAGGACCATTTTTACATTTAAACCCCTCATACTGCAGTGCTTCCAAAGCCAAAGCTATTAACTTCAAGGTGAGATTTGTCTAAATAAAAAGATTAGGATCATGATCTATGTAACAGTCAAAACATTCATAAATATCTGCAAATAAGCACAATTTTGAAGTGATAAGAACATTAAAGAGTTGGAGCTGTACCAGAATGAAATTAATTTAGTCTCAAAGCTAAAGGGCACGTTTCTCTTTACCTGAAAGTTAACATCTTCTTTCTTAAATATTAATGCTCGAACTTCATCAGGGTCCCCATTAAATATAGCTTGAACCAGCGGTGGCTGAAACAAAAGAAAGTAGTAGTATTTAAAAACAAACATTACATTCCATGAATTACTCCTACATGTTTTTTTTGACAACATAATGGTCATATACCAAATCAAGACTAAGGAAGGTGTTCCGGGTAGCAAAATGAAAAAAACTACTGTAATATTGCAAAACTTGACCTGAAGGAAGTCAATTAACTGCCTTTCCCTCCCTCCCCCCACTCACAATATACTTTACGAACTTGTACACAAACTAATGAACCACTGGATTAAAAAAAAGTTTTCTAGATTTTTCGAGGTTTTTAACTAATGGTTAAAAAAAAGACTTTAAAATAAATTCCTGTGGCAAAGTCTAGGATACATTATATACTATTCAAAATATACGTAAAACTCATTTTACATTAGTAAATTAGTAAAATTAAAAGTTCTCATGTGTTTGAATAAGAATAAGGAAGCAGAGTATATTTGAATGATATGGAAACAAATGCACACGTACACACAGGCATTACTAAATATAACTTGATTTCCTAATCAGCATCACAAACTTCTGTGGTATGATCATGATCTAAGTCAAACAGCAAATTACGTGACAAAGTAAAATAATTTTTGTTTTCAAGAAAGCAAATTTCTTCAACGCTTCTGGTAAGTGATAACATGAATGCATAGCTACATTACATCTATAATCTGACTTTCATAACTTTTTAGTTTAGTGTGCAACTGATATTGCTTGAGATACCCTGGATACTATACCAATTCTCAAAATACACACAGCTTATTATCACATTATAAAGGTTACATCAGTTTCTAAAGTGGTACTGAACAGATAAACCAACAAGTAGGAGAGAAAATGTTTACTGCAAATGTCATTTTGTCAAGCTCTCTGGAAAACCTGTACTATCATAAAACTAGCTACAAAGTTGAGATTTGTTAACTCTGCTTCAAAAATAGTTACACACAAAAAAGGGAGCCCTTACAAGTTTTAACAAGTTTTAATTCCATCACTAAGTTTTAAATATCATGGTGCTTAACATAGGTGGTTTTGACTTCACTAAAGAACTATTCATTCAACATATAAAGTAACCCAGGTGCTACTTTGCTTAGTCATGTAAATCCTATGATAAGCATCACTAGACCTTTGCAGCACTATTACAGAGGACATATCTTACCAACACATTTCCAGAAGGTGAAGGACGTACAGATGTGTTTTCCTGAGGTAGTTTGGAAAAAAATGTGGGAGAATCATCTTCAACCTCCTCCAAAACAACAATACACACTCGACTCATTCGATCCGTTTGAAAAAACTGTATTCAGAACAACACAGTAGTAACCACAGCTGGGACAGCACAGAAAATACTTTTACCTCCCAAGTATACACTCACAAACATAACTTGTTAACGCTATTGCTGGTGTTTTAAAATTTAAAAAAGGACTTTTTTTCCACTATATTTCATTTAACACCCTGAGATGTTCAAACAATGCTATTTTAAAAAATATATATATATACACTTTTTTAAAAACAAGGTTTCATCCTCCTGTAGTACAACACTGAATTTGTGAAAAATGTACTAAAAATATTCTCAGCTCAAACTAGGTGATAGTAGAAATTTCAATATCGTAAATATCTATAGTATGTCCTTTTACCAGAAAATCTGCCTTTGTTAATATTGCTACTTCTACAGAATAACTTTATCTACACAGTGAAATCATTGTTGTAGGTTACATGACACCATTCTGTATAGAATGAAACAAGGAACAATTGCTCTGACAGAGATGATCACAGCTATAGCCAGTCTTGCAAGGTCAGTCTCCAATTTACAGTGCTAGGCTTTCTGACTGAAAATAAACACCACTGTCCTAAATGTTTCAGGATCTTATTCTGCAATTTTGGAACTTCATTTCTCTTAATGTCAGGAATACTTCACACAATCTATTTTTCAGCAATGATTCACAACATGATATTCCAAGGTTGACAATTCTTCCCTATGTAATAAAAATCTCCGCAATGTACAGCAGAGCTGCAGTATATTTACATGCAATGAGTCAGACCACAAGGGACAATGGGACTCCTGGAACAATAATATTGCCTGTTTAATCCAGATTTCCCAAATAACAGAAACGTAGATAGTTTTACTCCATCAGTGATACGGGCAATGCAGAGCATTCATTTTCCCTCCATCAGGCAGTTGCTGTGCTGCTCCAACAGGGAACCCACTATGCAGAAATGCTGTAAGGAAGAATGCTTCCACAAAACAAGCAAGCTACTAAGGCACGAAGAGCTCGAATTACTGCCTTAGACTTTTCCTGCAACAGCAGTTCATCACTCAAGTGTTTCTTTTGATCACCGTGTGAATACAGCTTCCGTTGTAGTCTTCATTCAGACTGTGGAAAAAAAATGAGACTCTGCATCTTCTTTGAGCCAACTTCTTTATGCGAACATCTGTCTCTGTGCCAACCTGATTTTCCTCCAGGGTTAAATACTACATATCAATTTTTTGTCGCTGATTTTTAGATTGTGTGTTCGTTCAGAAGATGGTCTTGCAAAGCTTTGAAATCCTACTGCCTGAATTGGTCATTATAGAACATATTAAAAGAGCACAGTTCACATCCACAGCAGCATTCAAACTGAGCAATAGTCTAAAGAGCACAGACTGCAGACCCGCAGGATGAAATGCCTAGTAATGCTCACATGTTACACTTATCAGAGAACTGAGCTACTGCTCTGGATGCGACTTCCTCTAGCAAAAAAATAAATAAATAAATAGTGCCTTTTGGGCAGCCATCACAGTTAGAAGGTTTGTGCCAGTTTTGTGACTAATTCAGCTCACACGTAAAAATTCTATAATTGACGAAAGAGTGAGTGTTTAACATTTTCCACTAAAAGCCACAAAGAAATCTGGTGTACTGGCTCTGCTGACTGACAATTTAGGCAAGTAAACAATTCCAACATTCTAACTGCTTTCACATGTTACTGTACAGAACAACAGAGCAGTCCTCATTTAACTCTCTGAAGACAAAAAGAGTATTTTAAACAGAAATCCCCTAAAAACTAAGATATAACACTAGCTTTTAATGGTTAGTTACTTTAAAGATAACTAACCATTATTTACCATAAACATTACTTTTGCTACTAGATAAACACACACACACACAATCATAGAAGTTTGAAAAATGACTCAAAGCATAACGTAGCCTTCATTAATCTCACAGTCCTCCAACAAACTGAATTTATATTTTGACCTAAATTTGCTTAAACTAACTGTCCTGGTCTGTGGGCGTATTATACAACTGCATCAAGTGCCATAAACTGTTGGAAATGCTTCTGTTAAGCAAATGGTGTTTTTTTTGTTCCTACTAGACAATATAAAGATTTTTTTATGGCTGTCAATCACTGATCAATTCACAATCTATAAAAGAACAGGTTGAATGATCTAGGTGACTGGGCAACAAAATGGCAGATGAAATTCGATGTTGAAAATGCAAACACACAGTGGAAAACACAATCCAAAATGATGGGGTCTAACCTAGCAGTTAACACTCGAAAGATCTTGGAGTCATCATCAATAGTTCTCTGAAAACATCAGCTCAATGTGCAGCAGCAGTCAAAAAAGCTAACAGAATATTAGGAACCATTAGGAAACAGAAAATATAATGCCACTATATAAATCCCTGGTACACCCACATCTTGAATACCACATGCAGTTCTGATTGCCCTATCTCAAAAATGATATATTAGAAATGGAAAAAGTACAGAGAAGAGCAACAAAAATGATTAAGGGTATGGAATAGCTTCCATATGAGGAGAGATTTAAAAGATTGAGACTGTTCAGCTTGGAAAAGTGATGACTAAGGAGGGATATGAAACAGATCTATAAAATCATGAATCGTATACAGAAAGTGAATAAGAAGTGTTATTTACCCCTTCACATAACACAAGAACTAGGGGTCACCCAATTAATTTAACAGGCAGCAGGTTTAAAACAAACATAAGGAAGTACTTCACACAATGCATAGTCAACCTGTGGAACTCACTGCCAGGGTAGATTGTGAAGGCCAAAAATATAACCGGGTTCAAAAAAGAATTAGATAAGTTGCTAGAAGATAGGTCAATCAATGGCTATTAGTCCAGGTGATCAGGGATGAACCCACATGCTCTGGGTGTCCCTAAGGACTCTGACTGTCAGATGCAGGGAATAGACAACAGGGGATGGATCACTTGGTGATTGCCCTCTTCTGTTCTTTCCCTTTGAAGATCTGGCATTGGTCACAGTCAGAAGCAGAATACTGGGCTAAATGGACCATTAGTCTGACCCAGTATGGCTATTCTTATGTTCTTATCTGAGGCCTCTTTATTAAAGTATTCTTACTCTGAAGTCCTATGTACCAGTCCAGGACACTTCCTGGAAAATTGAGGGTGGAGCATATTTTAAAGCATTTTTGTAGATTATGTAGTCTATTAGTTAGAGGTCAGGACTGGCATAATTTAACCCAGATGTCTTGTTCACTGTGTGACAATACATAAACTCTGTGCCTACATTTTCTCATTTCTAGCATTTGAATAATAATGCTTTCCCACCTTTGTAAAGCCTTTTTTATTTCTCTATATAGTTAGTTATTATAATTCCATACGAGATTTTTGGGAAAGTCACAACTAAGGACAGTTGAATAAAAGGAAGAATTGTGTGTTCTGTCAAGCTTATCTATTTCACTAGTCTGTCTACTTGGCGGTGGGAGGGGTCACAACTGTCCACAGAATGCAGGATGACAGAGGGTTTAAAGAACACGGCTCAGGTACATTTCATACAGATGTTCTTTAAGAACAAGGGAAGAGACAGAAAATGTAAACAGAAAAATTATTTCTACATGTAACAAAGCTTTCCATGTTAGCAGCTCTTCCAAGATGCAATACCCACTGAAAGGTTTTCTAATACACTGCATATATGAAAAATATTTGCCTTCCATTTATGAATACTCTCTTCAGAAATTGATAATAGCTTGCATACATGACCAAAAATTACCTTAGAAAAAACAAGACCACTACATACTGTAAAGCAGCTCCCCCACCCCAACATACTGTTTTGGGGGATGGATACAGGGCAGAGGTTGGTAGTAGTCAATATCAAGGAATGTTTTTCCTCCTTTCTTCCCACCTTCATAATGAGACTATAACTAGCCATTAGTATACTGGATCCATATGTTGTGTGAAGTCTTCAAAGATACACAAATATTTAAGGAGAAATATGAAGAAAAAAAGGTAAGTATTGTTTTATTGCAAATTACAATTATAAATTATAATTTGATATGCTAGCTAGATGGATTCCCTGGGATTTGGGAATTTCCTACTTATCTTTGCAATTCATGAACTATCTAGCTATGTCAAGAATACAACAAGAAGTCCAATTAATATATTTACTATGAGGAATATAATGCTTCATACTTGTAACAAAAAAGTGGAAGTGTTGAGATTGGGCACAGTGATTTAACTATAACTACAAAAGAGATTAATAAAAAATGTCTGGATAAATTCTGACAATTATTTTGCAAATTTTGCCCATAAAATATTTATGTAAAGTTGGTATGGCAATTCACCATATTTTTTCTTGAACACATTTACTGTAAGTTAATTTTTAGAACGGAAGTGTTACCATGTTCAAACTGCAAAGAGTTAAAATGCAATTACATAACATCTAGCCACAGCTTTGTTTAAATAAATAAAAAAAAGATCAATATTGTATTAATTTCAGTGGCTATTTAACCCATATACATAAGGGGTCAAAAACACACCATAAATTTGCCATTTAACAACTACACCACCACACATAGGGGACAATGAACTCCCCAAGAACATTTTGACTTTTTCTTATAATGAACCAGCAGCACAATTGTTATTTTATATCCATCTTAAGATATCTGATCTGGACTGAAAATATAAATGGATCGAGTGAATACCTACTAAAATTACTACATACCAGAGTGGGTCAACCTGAATACTAAAACATAATAGTAATTTCCTTGTTTTTTATTTTTGATTCAAATAATTTCTTAAGAAATTTCAAATGTACTCTAAACCAATCTACTCATTTTGAAATTTAAGATGGGCTGCGGAGGGATTCCTTTGCTTTACAAATACCTAGGAAATACCACTGTTACATTACAAAATATACTCTGAATACTAGATGCATAAGTTTACACTCCTATAAAAAACAGATCAAGATCAAACAGATCAAAAGATCAAGACTTTAACCCTTAGCCTCTCTCCATGTTTTCCAGGCCCGGTGGGAACTAACTCACAAACTGTATACACAAATTCAAGGGGTTTTTTTTCCTGTTAAAAAGTAGTAAAGTGTATTCTGGTGGTGCTGCACTAATAGCAGACTGGGAGACCTTTCTATTTGCACTCTGAACTTTCTCCTCAAGAGGGAGAGGCAGCGCATTTCTGAACTGACTTAGGAAAGGGGCTACCATCATTACAGTGCAAACACCACCTTCCTCTATTTCTCAGGCAATTATTAATTGTCCCACAAGAAAGCAGGGCTTTTCAACTTACCAGCCAGAGTGAGTGCTGCAATGGTAGGATATCAATACTGAAGCACGTTGTATTTTAGGAGGATAAATGGCTACAGCAATGGTGTATGCGGTACCCTCTTGCTAGCCAAATAAGATCAAGTAGATAGTTTGGTCGCAGTTTCTTCTGAATAGCAGTAGAGATTCAGTAACAGCCAACAGAGTGAGAAATTAAGCGTGTATGTTCAAGTAGATGGGAGACATCTTATTTTACATTGTATTAAACTGGCAGTTTATGAAACAGGTAGTGAAAACATTACTTTTATTTCATGTTTGGAAGTACACTGCAGCTTCTCTATCAACTCTGGGAGTTGAGCACTTAATATTAGGGAAAAAAAGAGTGCCACAGATACTCTAAGTACTTATACTAAAAGGTAGGTGTCACTGTAGTACCTACACACCATACACTGCACCTCATGACACCCGCAACTCTACAACTTTTAAAAGAGAACAACACTCAGAAACACCTTTCAAGTAGACTAAACATGAGAGAGAAGAGCCAGGAGTCATTGAAAAGGCCAGATAAAGATGCTTTTTAGAATATTTTAGTCAGTCAATTACATTTCTGGTGGTAGAAGTGAAGGCCTCTGCCAAGAACACCTTACCATTTGCTCCCAAGTGCCTCACCCTTTAGCTTACTTTTCTAACAGTTCCATGAGGTGTAGCAGGTCAGAGAAGGAAACAAAGGAAAAAAGGTGGTCACAGAGAGCTGGACCTTACCCTCTTATACATAAAGGTGGTTCCTAAGCCTAGATATCTCATACAACAGCTCAACTATTTCCACGCCACCATCTCAAATTTTTGCCATTTTCAGTATTCATTCAGCCCATTTGTCATTTTCCAGGTTAGTCCTGATTTTATGCTATTCTCCACCATACATATACCCTTTTTAATTTTATTTTATAACTCCAAGCCTTTTGTTCTTCTTGGTATATTGATGTTAATGGAAGATGTGTGGCTAAATCCCCTACACTGTTTGTAAACTCTCAATCTCTTCAAGCTAGTTCTGTCCTGTATTGCTGCAGTATTCAGCACTTAATGTAGTTAATTATTTCCAGCAAGTGATTTTAAAAAGAGAAAATTCCACTGAACAAAGCTCAAGAATAGAAGCTTGAAGCCTGGAACAACAAACTAGGTCAACATCTAAAGAGAAGACTGTTAAAAAAAAATACTAACCAATAGTTTTACAACCTATTGCCAGTACATAACACATACTTAGAGCTAGATCTTGAGTTCAGACATAGCCATGAGCTTAACCCACACCACCCCAGGAGGCATTGTGACTCAGACACTCTTCTGAGTCACAGTTCTTCCCGCTTCCTCCTCACTCCTGAGGGAATGAGGCAGAATGGGGGAAGGGGTTTGTATAAGTTACTAGACCCCTCCCTTCTGTTGCTACTCTGGCTTGTCTGTGTGTCACAGTGGGGTGCAGAAAAAGATAAGGGGGTATTGGGGAGATGAGTCAAGCTTTCACCTGTTTTGCCCAGCTCCCTACCTGCCCACTCTTTGGGTGGTGGGCAGGACTGGCTCTAGGCACCAGCAAATCAAGCACGTGCTTGGGGCGGCACAATTCTAGGGGCAGCATTCTGGTGAGGGGTTTTGTTGTTTGTTTTTTTTGTTTGTTTGTTTTGCTTGGGGCAGCAAAAAACCTAGAGCTGGTCCTGTTGTTTCACCTATCTCTGAACAAAGGGGCATTTAAGTGTTCCCTCATTTAGCCTGAACAGAAGATGTTACATCCATCCGCAACAACAAGGTTCCTCACAATCCCCAGCATAATATTATTAATAAAACAATAAATATAGTGGACTTTACTGCTGAGATTCACATAGCTGTTAGTGGACAAGCCTGGCTAACAAAATGATCCATGAACCATAATTCACAAGAGCACTGTATGAAGGAAAAGGGGGTGGGGGGGGTGGTATGGTTTGCACAAGTCTCATACGTATTCTGACTTTTACAGCAAATGCATGCCAGCACCATGATAGTTATTTACAAGTACTGCACTTACGTGAAAGTTTCCTTTCTTCTATTAAGGTCTGCAGATCTGTTACATTGGGAACGTCAGCCTTTTGCAGCTTGGGGCCAAAACCAGTCACTAGTAACAGGGGAACATCCAGATCCCTGAAGTTCCCTCCAGTTCAGACAACTTCCACAGTAATTTCTACTTTCCTAAATAATGGATTGTGTTAACTGTACTTTGAATTCCTACCCACCACATACTACCAATCTGGTATCTACCTCAGATAGAATTTGGATGAATGCAAATTGAGAGACCTGATTTTATTAAATGGAGACCAAGGGGGTCTAAGAAGTGGTGGGCTAAGAGGCCCCTTATTTCCTGCTTGTTCTTCTATGTGGGCTGCTGTCCCTCTCCTCACTCCATGCTGAGATGTGGCGGTGGACAGCCCTGGTCACCTGCAGCACACGCTGGGAACAGTATCATGGATGTTAGGGTATGGCAAACAGCAGCAGCAGCTGGTTCCAACAGCCAAATACTTTCCCAAGCTTTTAGGTGTGCCAGGAAACCCCATCCCCTTATTACATCTTCCCAAGGAGCATGAGGAGGAATGTACAGATATAGCTTGTCCAGGACAGCATCCTAACAATGTAACAGTGCTCAAGACACTCCCTGAAAGAGGCTGATCTTTTTTCCATCTTTACATATGTATAAAACCACATAACTCAGACTAGGACAGCTTGCTTTCCTTCCCTGAGGGAAAGAACTCCTTTTGTGCACATACATTCACACAAAGACGACAGCACATGACTGTAGTCTGGTCTTTTCTGCATTGACCTACTATGCTGTACTCTGAATATGAGGTGGGGAAACAGCACTGATTTCATTTAGTTCCCTTTTGGAAGTCTGTCCCTATAATCCTGCTTCAGAGGAGGGAAGCAAAACTGGGTTCAGAGATTGCTCTGAAAATATTTCCAGTGCCCATCACCCACCACTTCCTAAAATAATCTAGGTTTACTGGCTCCCCTCCCCAACATGGGTCCCTGTTGGGGGTCTCACCGTCCTGGCTTGAGGTTCAACAACAGACTCCACAGAATCTGTCTCACTCCTCTTCTGCATGGGATCTCCATGGGCCAGACAGATCTGTTTCCCCCTTGGAGATTAAGCAGCTCAGCTTCGCAGTCAGGAAAGTGGCTATTGGCATGGGCTCTAGGGACTCAAGCATGTTCTTCTAACTGGCATTGTGCCTTTTTGCCTACTCTACTTGTGGAGATAGGGATGGGGAAGAGGCTTGCCCTGGAGGCAGTTTTTTTAGTCCTGCCTGCATCCTTTGCTGCCAAGGGAGAACACTGAACTCTGCCCACAGAGCTGGCTGAGCTCCCTGTCAAGACATTTGATGACGTCAATGAAGCAGGAGTCACAGACCCTTTCCTTTGCCTTTTCTTAGCCTAACTTTCTCCATGAAGCCTGTGAACACATCAAAAGTGGAAGCAGATATGAGCAGACAACCGCCCCAGAATGCAATCCTGAGACATGAATGGGAGTTAGAAAGACAACGCTACTGAACTAAAATGTTAGTCATCAATCTGAAAAAAAGTTTTGTATTTTCCTCAGGAAAGCTCTCCAGCAAGATCTGCCTGAGCTGCGGGACACCATGAAAGCAGAAAAAACTGGAGGGAACTTCCAGAGACACGGCATTCCCTCCACTGCCAATGATAATAGTTCTGTTCCTACTCCCAAGCTGCAGCCAGACTGAAGTACCACTGCAGTGGATCTTTGGCTCTTATGACAAAGAAAAATGTAATCTTTTCCTAGTTGTACCATATTTGCCCTTGCTGAGGCATATCCCACATTTTCTTCTGGGAGTTCTTTGGGATAGTTTTAATTTGAGACAGAAGTGGTTACATTTTATACAAATGTATTTAAGGGTATGTCTACACTACCCGCCGGATCGGCAGGCAGTGATCGATCTAGCGGGGATCGATTTGTCGCGTCTAGTCTAGATGCTATAATCGATCCCCAAACACTCTCTTGTCGACTCCTGTACTCCACCGCCGTGAGAGGAGCAGGCAGAGTCGACGGGGGAGCAGCAGCAGTTGACTGACCACAGTGAAGACACCGCGGTGAGTAGGTCTAAGTACATCAACTTCAGCTACGTACGTGAAGTTGCGTAACTTAGATTGATACCCCACCCCACCCCCAGGGTAGACCAGGCCTAAGGCTATGTCTACACTACAGCTGGGATTGACGCTCTGAGATCGACCCACCAGCGGTCCATTTAGCGGGTCTAGTGAAGACCCGCCAAAACAACAGCAGATCGCTCTCCAGTCAACCCCTGTACTCTACCCGCAATGAGAACAGTAAGGTAAGCCAACAGGAGAGTTTCTCCCATCGACCCCCCCGCAGTAATTCGACCTAAGGTACGTCGACTCCAGTTACGTTATTCACGTAGCTGGAGTTGCGTAGCGTAGGTCAACTTACCACGGTAGTGATTTAGGCTATGTCTACACCATATAACCAGGAGATAATGGGACTGAGGATTGACCAGAGGCTTTCAGGTTGTAGGGTTTTTTTTTTTATTATTCACATGTGCTAAACAAAACTGCCTTCTAAAAAGATAGAAAAATAATTTATTCATATGCACACTTTCAGTATATTAGCCTTTATAAATTTATTACAATAATAAAATGATTCTTGCAACTGAATTCTAGGTAACGTGTAAAGAGTTATATTTAAAAAAAAAACCACTGTAAAATCAGTTGTGCCAATCAGTAACAGATTATTATAGGTTTGTCACATCAAAAAGCAGGAGGAAAAATCTTTGTGGTTAAAATAAGTTGCTAGGGTTACAAAATGTTTGCCTTTACAATCCAAGTCTGTTTAAAATTCCTATGGAATTCTAATGTGTACAACAGCAAGAGTAGGAGTATACACCAACATTTCAAAGCTTAAGTCAGGAATATACACCATTTCCATTTAAACTATTTGGGAAACACTAAAATATGATTCATATCATTCTGGAAGGGTGGAGGACAAACACTGCATTCAACTATTTAAAATCTTCAGTGATGACTCATGAGCTATGGGCATTTCCAGAATCATCCACTTTTTCAAAGTAAAAGACTGCTGTTGTTATTCAAGAAATCATCAGTAAAGATTTGCTAAACAGTAGATCTAGCTTTCAGCATAACCTTTCAATTCCTACAATACTGTAAATAAATGGGAAAGTTTTCTCAAAACAAACAAGAGTAGATTGGGTGGAGTTGAAACTACCCCACTTCAAATGTTAAAGAGATATAGCTGTGAATCTCTTGTCCCAAGGCTGCATAAAAACTTTCAAATTCAAAATTACAGCTCTTTGATCCTCATCAGTAGCAAAAGAATACTCTCTTGCAGTCATTTTCCATGCCTGTGTAATCACGGAAATCCTTCCTGTTGGGCAAATTTTTAGAAGCCAACAGCAATCTCAAATTTTCCAATAAAAACAGTATGAAATACTAAGTGGGTGCAGAAATCTAAGTTACAGAAAGTAGAACGCAAAACCAAACTATTGCCTACTTAGAGAGATTTTTGTGAAGAGAAAACCTGAAATAGATGTGCACTGCCAGATTCTTCCCATGATCAGCAAGATTATTTTTTTTTATTCATGGTCTCCAGAAAAATATCAAGTCACTCTACCGATTAATGTTTTGTGAACTACTGTTCTAATCAAACTCTTCCTTAGAGAAAGTATAATGGGTTAAATCAGAGGTGGCCAACCTGTGGCTCCAGAGTTCTCAGAGGTTACTATGCGGTTCCTTGCATAGGCACCAACTCCAGGGCTGGAGCTACAGGCGCCAACTTTCCAATGTGCTACAGGGGTGCTCACTGCTCAACCCCTGGCTCTGCCCCAGGCCCCGGCCCCACTCCATTCTTTCCCCCAAGGCCCCTGCCCCTTCCCCTGAGTCTGCTGCGCCCTTGTTCCTCCTTCCCCCCACCCCCTGAGCCTCCTGCACACCACAAAACAGCCGATCGTGGCGGGCAGGAGGCGCAGGGATGGAGGGTTAGGTGCTGATTGGCAGTGCTGCTGATTGGCGGTGCTGCTGGAGGGTGGCAGACACTGGGGCGGGGAGTGGGCGGGGGGCTGCTGATGTGTTACTGTGGCTCTTCGGCAAAGCACATTGGTAAATTCTCAGGCGCAGGTTGGCCACCCCTGGGTTAAAGATAAATGCCATCCATACACTACATCAGGGGTCGGCAACCTATGGCACGCGTGCCAAAGACGGCACGCGAGCCGATTTTTTAATGGCACGCTGCTGCCTGCCCAGCCCAGCCCGCTCTTTTCCCCCCTCCTCCCCCCCCACGGGGCAGAAGCTTGGTCCTGCCGGCTCCCCTGCCTCTTCCCATAGTGTGCTGGGTTCCTGCCCCTCCTCCTCCTCTCCGTCCCTCCCTCCCTGCCGGCCGATCAGCTGATGGCCCTTGCGAGGGAGGGAGGGAGGGAGGGGGTCGGGAAGGAGCAGAGTCAGCATGCTCACTGCTCCCAGCGGAGGCAGGGCCTTGGGGAAGGGGGGGGGGGGGGAAGGGGCATAACCCCTCCAGCCCTCTGCCCTGACCCCCCCTCACACACACCCAGCCCTCTGCCCTGAACCCCGCACCCCCCCAAGCCCGTGCCCTGAGCCCCCCTCATACACACCCAGCCCTCTGCTTGACTCCTTCACCCCCCCCACAACCCCAGCCCTAACTCTGGCACCCCCACACATACCCAGCTCCCCCCACCCCCTGCCCTGACACCTTCACCTCCCTCACATGCCCCCAGCCCTCTGCCCTGACTCTTGCACCCCATCCCCAACCCCCCCACACCACATGCACCCCCCACATCCCTACCCACACCCTGAGCACCAAATGGGAGCTCCTGCACACACACCCCACATTCCCACCTGCACCCCTCGCACCAAATGGGAGCTGGCCAGGTAAGTGCCTCACACCCAAACCTCCTGCCCCAACCCTGAGCTCCCTCCCTCATTCTAGCTCCTGGCCAGACCCTTCACCCCCAGTCTTGTGCTCAGTGTACTCCTACCCTCAGCTCAGTGCAGAGAGAGAGAGAGGAAAAGAATGGGCCAGAACCCACTGTATATGGGCAGGGTCGGGACCCCAGACTGGCAGTGGGCTTAGTGGGTCTGGCAGCCGGGATCCCGGCTGGCAGGAGCCGGCGGATGGAACCCCTGAGCGGCAGTGGGCTGAGCGGCTCAGCCCACTGCTGGTCTGGGGTCCCGGCCGCCGGCCCAGCACAGCCCGCTGCCGGTCTGGGGTTCTGGCTGCCGGACCCTGGCCAGCCGGGGTCCCAGCCGCAGGCCCCGCTCAGCCCGCGGCCGGCCTAGGTGAACAGAACCCCAGACCAGCAGCGGGCTGAGCGGGCCGGCGGCGTAAGATCAACATTTTAATTTAATTTTAAATGAAGCTTCTTAAACATTTTGAAAACCTTGTTTATTTTACAATTCAACAATAGTTTAGTTATATAATATATAGACCTTCTAAAAAACATTAAAATGTATTACCGGCACGCGAAACCTTAAATTAAAGTGAATAAATGAAGACTCGGCACACCACTTCTAAAAGGTTGCTGACCCCTGCACTACATTAATACAATTCCATAATTTAAACTATATGCAGAGTCAGGAAAAACAAACTTATGGTATCCATAGTAACCTTAGATCAGCTTTTACTCACATGGAGTATTTTCTGTTCCTATACATATCAGTAACAGGAAATACCTCAAATTAGCGAGAGAACCATTGCTATGGATACCAACACTTTGTATTTTTTCTCTCTTGTATATCTATATTGTCAACCTCGATGCACATGCTCTACCCCAACTCACTTTGCAAAAGTAGTCAGAGCCAGGATTATTAATCACCTCACATGCATTCAAAGCTGGGTTGGTTTTTGTCTGTCTGTTTTATCCTAAGTTTCTTGGAGGATCTTAGGATCCCTCAGGAGCCCTCATTCCCGTGACATCTGGGAAGGAGTGCCATTGGATCCTTACTGGCAACAGCAGGTGGACACAGGAGCAGGAAGCTCAGTCAATATAAGCCACTATAGGATGAGGGAGCTTATCTGAGCTTTCTGAAGCTGCAGTAGTGGAGGGCACCCCCCCCCCCCCAATTAATGAGTGGGATGGAAAAGCCAGCATCTTTTCTCTAGATACCTCAAACATCATACCAAGAGTCAATGTTTATTCCATATTTGGGAGAAGTGTACATCCCATTACCAAGATTTAACGATAGCCCTTTCCAGCAAGTTATTAATGCCCGCCCTCCCTTTTTTGCATAGTAAGGATCAGAGAAGAAAATGTGTGTAACTGTTTAATGTAGTGTATTTTCTTTTCTTTAAAGAAAGACTGGTCAGACATTGAAATAAATTCAGTATGTATGAGACATTCCAATAAATGGTCACAGAGTGCTGCCCAAAGCAAGAAACTTTAAACTGGTCCCTCTTTAGCAAGCATTCCTATCAATTGGCTACACTTACTTTGCTGCCAAGAAAAAAACTATTTATTTTGCTTAGATCTTCCTTAAGGGCCTCTAAATAGCCCTCTGTACATCCTGGCAAACTTTTTTCCCCACTCTTTTGTTGTATTGTGCCAGCAATCCGTTATCTTTCTCCAATATTTCATAATTCCAAACAGCACCCTCCTTATCGGAAGATCCCATAAAGCTATTCCTAAAGAAACTAACATCGCTAATTAGGAAATCTCTGTATGAAGAAAGCTTTCATTACCTTCTGGAGGTTTGACTTTGTGGCAAGTGTGCTTCGCCTACAATACTAGCTCATCGCAACAATAAAAAAAGCTTAAACAATTATACAAGTGTCAAATGAACATAGCTTCTTCAAAGTCATTTTTATAGCTCCGCACTCCTCAGAAAAACTGTCAGACAGAATTTCTAGGGAGATGGGGATCTAGGTAGCGTTGCATGTGTGGGTCTGCATACCCTCCCTCCTCAAAAAAGGCCATTTCTGTGGGAAATTTTTTCCAGCATGCTGAGTGAATATGAATGCAGACAAAGGAAATCTTTCAATTCCCAGTGGACCAGCCTTGTAGTTCAAAAACTCCACCAACCCTCTCTTGAAGGTTCCTTGCTGACTTGGAAAAGAACATTTCCTGACAGAGTGAATAAGTGGATATGATTCACTTGGGAGGGGGACGGGGAGGGGGGTATTAGAAAAATTAAATGGCTACACAGAGCATGAGCACATGGACCATTTTAAAAAGCCACTTAAAAGGAGCATTACACACAGCAGAAATTCTACTTACAACTTCTATGAATTAGCAACTTCATTATTTTATTTACTGCTGTTATATATTTTGTCACTGTACAGACAACAAAACTTTTAGAGCTTGATTTTCCAGAATGAACACAAGTATATATGCAATTATAGAGACAGTAGCCCTGTGAAGAATCAGGATATTGTGTTCGCAAAATGGTAGAGCTCCCCACCACAATGTACTCAATTTGCATGTGCTACCACAATAATTTCATGTGTGTAACTGTAAAAACCTAAGTGTCCTTTTTAAAATCGCACCAATTGTCAAAAAGGTTATTATTTTTAATTGTACTATAGTTGAGAAACAAAGGACACCAGGACATAAAAGACAAGAAAATAAAATCAATTTTGAAAGGATACATCCGTATCTCAATTCTCTAAACTCTCCCTACAATTCCGGGTTTATATCCTCTCAGACTGTCAGAATAATGGCTTTCAATTCATTATCATCAGGCTTGGATTTCAATTAGAAAATTGTGTGTTTGTTACATACAAAGAGTACTTTTAATGGTTATCATTCAATATTTTAAGCTTTGTTTTACAAATTGGAGCAGGAGTTAATTTATTTCATATTACACTAATCCACCGGCTGACATGCATAGTTGTAACGAATAGACAATGTGACAATTTTAATTGAGGCATTTCATTCAATTCATGGGTTTCAAAAATATCTTTCACATACATTTGAGTAAATATTGATTGACATTTTATTTAGTAGGATTCTTGAACAACATTTTCACAGCACTGGCTAGCGCATAAAAGACTAACAAAGATTAACCAATATGAAAAGAGAAATCCCTTAAATCGTGGACTTCTAAATGTCTACACCCCAGATCCTACAGGCTTATGCACATGAGTAATTGCATTGAATTCAATGGTTCAACTCACGTGTAAAGTTAAGCACATGCTTCAGTGTTTAAGAACATAAGAACATAAGCAGAGTGAAAGCCTAACTGAAGTATACAAGGAGCTTCTAGTTTCTATTTTTACTAATTTTCAGTGTTTATACTTGTCTACATTCAGCTGATCTTTGAGAAAAAAGGTTTGACCTGTAGTTCATATTGTTTATCACCAGACTTCCTTCTCTGTCTGCTCTCTACTCCCCCTGCTGGTTCTCAGCCACATGTAGCAGTGGAGAGGGAAAGGGGCACTGGCAGCATCACTGCCCCACAGGCAGGGTAGATGAGGAGCTCTGGGGAAGGAGGAGGAGGACAGGAGCTAACAAAGAACAGAATGCGAGGACCTGACAGGGCCACGGGCTAACAGAAACAAAGGGATTAAGGGAGCTAGTGCCACCCCCACATCCATGTTCCCTTCCAGAAACCAAACATCCCCATTCTCAAACCATTCTGGTTACCAATACCAAGCTGACTCTGGCTACCGCCACAAGAAAGTCATCCTGTCCCTCAGTCTTTGAGAGGTACAATGAATAAGGTCCTGCCTGCACACACCTGCTTTCACTTCTCAGGGAAGCCTGCAAGGAATACCTGGTGTCAATCCAATGCCTTTCATCAATATTAAACATTTCTGGAAACACTGTGTGTGTGTTACACACCAATTAGTCACATTATCTGCAAAAAATGTCACATGGAGCTGCACAAAATGTGGCAGGTGGCTTTATTCATAACACATCCCCACTAGATATATAAAGCTGAATTGAGGAAAAAAAAGTTATCAGGCCTCATCTCCCCCTATTGCCCTCTCAGTGGGGAAACAGGTTTTCCAGCCCTAAAAGCTCTCAGCACAGTGAAGAGAACTGCTCCTCGTCCTCTTCAGGTCTATCAACCTTATCCTTGAGTAAAGGAAGACTATAATGGCTGGGGCAGGTGAGTGTACATGCCGCTGGCTAAACTTGGCTGGATGAGGAAGAACAAATAAAAGAGGTAGTAGCTCAAAGGGATGGATAGATTAGAGAAATGAGAAAGTCAAGTGTGAAAAAGAAAATCAAAACTAGAAAGACCAAGAGGACAACAACAGAAGAAGTTAAAAGGAGATAAACTGCGACTTTAAGCAAGTGCGTTTTTTTTTAATTTAAGTTAAATATGTTGGGCATGCAGAAAGAGGGTAAAAATTAAATAAAGGAGGTATAAAGGAGCTGACTAATCTCTTCTCTACCCCGCCAGTTCCTAAATCCCTTCCATGTGCACTTCTGGCTTCACACCCAAAACTCCTCTGCACCTTCTGGCCTTTATATGATGGTTATCTTGGTTTTTCATTTTGAAAATCTCATCACCTTAGCAAGAGTATGAGTCAGCAGTGAAACACAAAAGGGAGGTGACCCTCTCCTAGGAAAGTGATGTACAGGGCTGCAGGGGATTATGCCAAGGCAACTGCAGGGTAAAGGACCTCTTGGCGGGGGAGGGGTGGGGGGAAATGGGACAGAGTATTGCTGAGCCCCTTATCCCAGACCCCATAAATCCTGTCTGCAGATGTGTATTCAGCATGCTACAGAATATACTCAAAATGAAGTATAAGAAGAAATGGAAAGTGTAGAGCAGCAGCAGCAAAACAGGCACTAAAATCAGAAAAGTGACCAGGGATACCTGAATGATTGTATGGAAATCACTTAAATATATGTCTGCTATATTATGGATCCCACATTGTTGTGAGCTAGTAAGCTCTGCACTGACCATTTTGGCTGCTGCAAATTTCACCAGGCAGGACAAAAGAATGACACAGAATTCAGACAATCTGCTGCCCCCTTGGGGAACTAAAACAGAACTCCATATAAGTAAACCTAGCAAATATTTCCAGACACTGAATGTAGTAGCAAAACAGAAAAAGTTGATAATTCCACAACGATTTGTTGCAAGTAGCTGAAGTGTAAATACTACACTTTTAGTAACCTACTGACAAAACTAAGTTTTTGAATCTTCAATTAGTTCAACTTGACTATATTTTTGGTGGCTTTTCATTCTAGTTTTCACTTGTATAACTTGAACAGAAAGATATTGAGGTAAAAATCCCTACTTATCCTTAAATCCATCCTAATGGTCAATTATGGAAATTAAGGTATATTTCACATAAAAAAAATGTGATCCTACTGAATATTGCTCTTAATGGGTATGCTTGTTTAATACAAAAACCCAATTTTCAAGCTGTGACCTCTGGCCTGATAGGTAATTAACAGCTGAAGAAAACAAAGTATCACTACTACAGACCACAAGATAATTTACATCCCTCATGCCTAATTCTCCATGCAACTCTCTCTCCTCACACACACTACTCACCTACACTTTAAATATCATGAATTTTTTTTTAAAACAAAAAGACCCCCATAAACACAAATTTAAACTGTTCAACTGCACATCTAATAAAAAAAGTGTGGTAGCCAACGGCTGAATTACATGTTAGAGTGTAGCTGTTAGCACATGAATCTGAACATCTTAAAGAAATTGCATTTGATATACATTTTTATAAATATCATGGATATAATGGGTTGAAGGAAAGACCACTTCATTAATTTTCAGCGTGTTTCAGGTTTAAGTAGTATAAACGTATGCAAGTTCTGAGACAGACAAAACAAAACCCAAAACGTTATTTCCAATGTGAGGACAGGACTTTAAAGCTTTCCCATCAGCCCAACCCCACCCCACCCCAAAAAAACCCACCACCTATCCCAGAGGCTGTAGGAGCAGCTGCCACCAGCTTCTGAATCTTGGAACTTTCTTGTTGCTCTACTCCTTCTACAGAGTACCGCTCAAGCACCTGATTCCACCAGGTACCTAGAGACTCCACCTAACTACTGACTCACTGCTGCTTCTATTTTTTATAATCTAGAATGCAATCGGTTATTTCTCCCACCTCACAATATCCTGTTTTAGTTTTCTGGGTCCTTACCAGTATTCCCCCAAACATAATTTCACCTCTCTCCTTCTCCCACCGCATCTTCTGCAGTCACTGTTCTTTCCTACCCCCATCACACACTCCAATCTATTAGTTCATTTTCTTCCCGCCTAATCAGAATTAGCATAAATCCCACAATTTTTTTAGAAAATGACATGACTTTTTTTTAAATGTGTAGATATATATACCCACCAAAACAGTCAAGATGTATGCATGTCATATCTAAGATACTACATGACCTAATTTTTGTAATCCTAGTATTCTCTTGCCACTGGTTTGCTCACTCTTGTGTTTTGATTTTAGATAGTAAGGTCTTCAGGGCAATGGCCACACCTACAGTTTTGTTAAGTTCATTTCTGGATACTCCGTGAATATATAAATTATAATTTTTGAAAATGAATTATTTTAGTGGTGGGATGGGAAAGTGACCTGGGAGAATTAAGAGAAAATGGGCATAAGCTGTGTTTTAATGAAGTAATTTTACATTTTGCTGACAGTAGCTCTGCATTCATACTTATGAAGGCATATTTTCTCACCTGCCAATTCCTTATGCTCCATAAAGCCTTCAGTGCATAAAGAGAGCACTAAAATGAATCAGCATGCTGATCTAATGGTAATATTCTGCACTCATGGACAGGAGATAAATTTGACTCAGTCTTAATTTGTTTTTCCCAGGCTAGCAGGAGAGAGGTGAACCAGCACACTCAGGGCTTGTTTACACAGGAAGTTTAGTCTGTACTAACTCACATTAATGCAGATTGAAAATGCTTGAATATGCATGATGTAAACCAGGGGTGGGAAAACTTTTTCGCCCGAGGGCCACATCTGGGTGGGGAAATTGTATGCAGGGCCAAGAATGTAGGGCTGGGGCAGGGGTGCAGGAGGGAATGTGGGGTGTGGGAGGGGGTGCAGTGTGCAGGAATGGGCTCAGGGCAAGGGGTGCAGGGGGGGCTCAGGGCAGGGGGTTGGGGTGCGGGCTCCGGCCCAGTGCCGCTTACCTCTATTGGCTACAGGGTGGCAGCAGCACACAGCAGGGCTAAGGCAGGCTCCCTGCCTGCCCTGGCCCCGCATCGCTCCTGGAAGTGGCCAGCATGTCCGGCAGTGGCTCCTGGGGATCGGGTGAGGCAGGCAGCTCCGCCGCATGCTGCTCTCATCTGTGGGTGCCACCCCCGAAGTTCCCATTGGCTGCGGTTCCCCATTCCCAGGCAATGGGAGCTGTGGGGGGTGGTGCCTGCAGGTGAGGGCAGCGCACGGAGCCCTCTGCCCCTCCCTCAGGGCCACAGGTACGTGGTGCCAGCCGCTTCCGGGAGCGGCGCAGGGCCAGAGCAGGCAGGGAGCCTACCTGAGCCCCGCTGTGCCATGGGCTGGCAATCCCATGGGCCGGATTGAAAGCCCTGACAGGCTGGATCCAGCCCGCAGGCCGTAGTTTGCCCTCCTCCGATGTAAACCCTTAAAGCACATTAACTCACTGTTTAGTGTGAATTCTGGGAGTGCTCTTCAAAAGTATACTAAATTCAGTGCAAAATGACTTAGTGCAGACTGCTGTTCATGTGCCCACAATGCTGCTGTGCACTACTTGAGCAATCCTCCAACTGATAACCCACACTGCTTAGCAGGTATCCATGACTGACCCTTCTGTATACCTGTGTGCCCTCCACTGCTCCAAAGCTGATTGGACTTCCCCATCACTGTTTAAAAATTGGCACAGAGCCAGGACAGACCCATTTGCTCCTGGGTTCGAATAAATCAGCATTGCAGCGATATTACTACACTAGCCCTACAACATGCCTTGAGAAGCTGAATGGAGCCGTGGAGAGATCCTTGAGCTCTTCGCCATATGGGGAGTAGCAACAGGGCAGGCAGCTCTTGTGGACAACCATTACAATAAACTGTTTGAGGAGATCTCAAAAGCAGATGACCAAAAAGGATCACAACCTATAATGGACAGGAATGATCCATTCAAGAGTCACCACTCTGAGCAGCAATGCCAGTGGACTCCAAAGGAAGTCCAGTGACATTTCAAGCAGAGGAAGGATGGCTATGATGTGCAGTCTTGAAGTTGGAGGTACAAAGCAAAGGCTCTTGGGAACTTCAGTGATGCAGGATATATGGTGAATCTTAATCCAAGATACAGTAGGAACACACCCAAAAGACTCAGGAAAAGTTAAAGTTCTGATAGTTTATAAATTGGATTTACATTAAACGAATGTCTCTTGTTCTGACATCCCATGATAACCTCTCAGTGGCCCAATACAGTGCAAAAAGTGTCAGTTCTATTTAATTATAGTACAGGGCTCGGCAACCTTTCAGAAGTGGTGTGCCGAGTCTTCGTTTATTCACTCTAATTTAAGGTTTCATGTGCCAGTAATACACTTTAATGTTTTTAGAAGGTCTCTTTCTAGAAGTCTATAATATATAACTAAACTATTGTTGTATGTAAAGTAAATAAGGTTTTTAAAATGTTTAAGAAGCTTCATTTAAAATTAAATTAAAATGCAGAGCCGCCCGGACCAGTGGCCAAGACCCGGGCAGTGTGAGTGCCACTGAAAATCAGCTCGCGTGCCGCCTTCGGCACACGTGCCATAAGTTGCCTACCCCTGTTATACAGTACATCAGCCAACTTTTTAACTACATTAAAAACTGTTAAAACTTTAAGGATGCAAAGTCAAGTTGCAGAAGCCAAAAGTTGGGACTGGACAACATCACTCAATAATTGCCCTGCTTTGTTCATTCTTCCTGAAGCATCTGGCACTGACCACTGTCAGAAGACAGGATACTAGGGCTAGATGGACTATTGATCCGACACAGTATGGCCATTATGTTCTTATGAAATGCAAGAATTCTGCTCCTTGTGTGTATTCATTACGACAATCTTTAGTTACATGATCAAATACTATTTTCCCCCCACATGACACCTGTATTATGCAGTGTACAAGTCCAAATATTTCCTTTCACTCTTATGGACCTGCATCTTGACTCTGGATTGCATGCCGTTGGGAAGAGGAGAGAAGCAAACTGGCTGAAAAAAACTGCTAAAAAGCCAGAAAGCTCTTTGTTGTTTTCTTCATGTGTTCTCACAGTGGGCACTACGTTGTGAATTCTCTCCAATACAGAAGCAAAATGATATGATATGAATGATAAAAATCCTTACCCTTTTTCCCCTTTACCCAGAAAAAAAAAATCCGTTTTCTAGGGGACCATGTAGTTAAACTGATTTCCCTGCCATTGGAGGGGCCTGGGGATTGGTGCACCTTGGTTCCTCCTGTTCTCCATGTGTGGCACACAATAGTTCAGCCAACAGAGCTTTAATACTTTATTACTTTGGTCTAATTCTGGTGGTTAGGCTTGGCTATATTATGTTTAGTGGTCTTTGATATACAGGAGATCAAATTAGAAAATCTGGTGGTCCCTTCTGGTCTTAAACTCCCTGCCCATTACTGTGTTAAACTTACGTACTTACTGGTAGTTTAATTAAGCATGCCTATGTTTCAAATAGCAACAAGAAAAATGAGCACTGAGATGCACTAATGTTCAAGTTTACCACCTGAAGAATGTAGGTAGCCAATCCTTGAAAGTTTAAAATAAGGGAGGGGAGAAGGATCAACGAAAGGTTGCTGTTCTATTAATCTCCTAGCTAAATGGCACACTCAATGAGAAAGTTTCCACTAAAAGGTGTATTTTTTTTTGCAGTATATTGGTTCAAAATGGAGGCTTCCTAAGATTTCCGGTAAGGGAATCTGTCAGTCATATGCCTCCTAAGTTTTTTGTTTGCTTGCTTGAATTCATCACAATGAACTATACACAATATAGCCTTTGACTGTTTCCAAAGTACCTTTTTGACATTCTAAATGTTTTAGTCTTCTTGGCCGTAAAAGATAGTATTGCCTTTATTTACACCCTGAAGGCTGATTTGTTTCTCTCTTTACCAGGAAAGAAAAGAGCTTCCTCTTTTAATTTTAACAGGCTGTTAGACATTTGATTGTTCTGAAGTGAAGAATTTTTTCTTGGGACAAACATCCTCGCCAATAACTGAAATGTGACATTTTAGTAGCTTAAAATGAAGAAACTGTTACCCACCTTTTGTAACTGTTGTTCTTCGAGATGTGTTGCTCGTGTCCATTCCATTGTAGGTGAGCGCGCGCCCACGTACGCAGTTGTCAGAGACTTTTGCCATAGTGGTATCCATAAGGAAGGCCACAGCATCCTTTGGAGTGCTGCACTCATGGCACGGTATATCAGGCACCGCCGTTCCTACACCCTCTCAGTTCCTTCTTACTGACCACTCCGACAGAGGGGTAGGAGGGCAGGTAATGTAATGGACATGAGCAACATCTCAAAGAACAGTTATGAAAGGTGGGTAACCGTTTCTTCTTCTTCAAACTGCTTGCTCATGTCAATTCCATTGTAGGTGACTCACAAGCAAAATCCTCAGAGGTGGGCTCGGAGTCCACAGCTTTGCAGATTGGAGCACTGCTCTGCTGAAGCCAACGTCATCTCGAGATTGCTGGGTCAGCACATAGTGTGAAGCAAACATGTGGACGGACGACCAGGTCGCAGCCTGACAAAATTTCTTGGATCAGCACCTGAGCGAGGAAGGCTGCAGAGGAAACCTGCACCCTAGCTGAGTGAGCTGTCACAACTGCTGGCGGGGGCACCTTTCCCAGCTCGTAGCAGTAGTGGATGCAGGCCGTGATCCAGGACAAGAGCCTTGCTAACACTACACAACCTTTCATCCTGTCAGCAACAGCCACGAACAACTGCGTCAATGTACAGAACGGTTTTGTTCTATCAGTGTAGAAAGCCAGCGCCCGCCTGATATCCAGGGTATGCAGCCTGTGCTCCTCATCCATTGCATGAGGTTTCAGACATAGGACCGGTAAGTAAATATCTTGGCCCGTGTGGACCTGGGAAACTACCTTGGGCAGAAAAGCCAGGTGCGGACGCAGTTGGACCGTGTCCTTATAGAAGACCGTATAAGGTAGCTCCGACGTGAGCACCCTGATCTCAGACACCCAACGTGCCAAAGTTATAGTGACCAAGGTGGTGACCTTCCAGGAGAGAAGCAGAAGGGAGCAGGACACCCAGGGCTCAAAGGGAGGACCCATGAGCCTTGACACATGAGATTCAGGTCCCAAGGAGGGACTGGGTCCCTGACATGCGGGTAAAGGCGCTCCAGACCCTTCAGGAATCATGCCATCATGAGATGGGCGAAGACCAACCTGCCTTGAAACGGCGGGTGGAACCAGGTATATCTTGACCGAGGACAATGACAAACCCTGGAGCTTGAGGTGGAGCAAGTAGTCCAGGATATCCTGCAGCAAGGCCTCTTCTGTGCAAAACAATCTGAGGCCCAACATGTGAAGCGTTTCCACTTCGCCACATAGGTAGCCCTGGTGGAGGGCTTCCTGCTGCCCAACAGAACCTGCTGGACACCAACGGAGCACTGCCACTCTTCTCCGCTCAGCCATGCAGTAGCCAGGCTGTCAAGTGCAGCGCCTCCAGGTTCGGGTGCAGCAGGTTGCCGTGGCCCTGGGACAGCAGATCCAGTCGAAGAGGCAGCAGCAGGAGGGCGGCTGCTGACAGGCTCAGCAGCATGCCAAACCAGTGTTATCAAGGCCACGCTGGGGCAACAAGGATGATCGTCGCCTTGTCTTGTTTCACTTTGAGCAGGACCCTGTGGATCAATGGTACTGGCAGAAAGGCGTACACATCAATGCTCCCGACCATGGAATCAGGAAGGCGCCTGACAAGGGGCCCTGGTTCCTGCCCTGTAGAGAGCAGAACATGTGGCACTTCTGTCCTGCCAAGATGCGAACAGGTCCACCTGGGGAGATCCCCACCGGCGGAAGATTGGACTGGCCCACTCCAGATGGAGCGACCATTTGTGGCGAGGCCATCTGCCAGGACGTTCCTGGTTCCGGGCAGATGAGCCGCTATCAGGTAGATGTCGTGCTGTACACAAAAGTCCAAGAGGCTGAGCGCTTCCCGACAGGGCCGAGGACCTGACGCCGCAATGCCTGTTGATGTAATACATCGCAGCCGTATTGTCCATCAAGACCTGAACCACCTTGCCCTTCAGATGGAGCCAGAAAGCCTGGCAAGCCAGGCAAACCGCTCTGAGTTCCCTGACGTTGATGTGCAGGGCGAGGTTGTGCTGCAGCCAACGTCCCTGGGTGTTGAACTCACCCACGTGTGCCCCCCACCCTAGATCCGACGCGTCCAAGGCCAGGGTGAGCGAAGGAGACAGGGTCACGAAGGGAATCCATTGCAGCACCAACTTGGGATCCCGCCACCAGTCCAAAGGCAGCATGGCTGGGCACTGTGACCACTCGGTCCATGGGGTGCCTGCTAGGAATGTAAACCGAGGCCAGCCACGTTTGCAGGGGCCTCATATGGAGCCGGGCATGGCTGACCACATACGTACACACGGCCATGTGGCCCAACAGCTGCAGGCACACGTGGGCTGTGGTGAGCAGGTGGGCCTTTATGTGGGAGATTAAGTCCACCATGGCCTGAAACCGTGCCTCTGGAAGGAAGGCCCTGGCTCAAATAGAGTCGAGAACTGCCCCAATAAACTCTATGCATCGTATTGGCGTTAAATGGACTTCTCTACGTTTATCCACAGGACCAGGCTCAGACAGGTGGAGCGAACCAGATCAAGGTTTCTTTGCACCTGCTCTGGAGACCTGTCCTTGATGATCCAGTCGTCGAGATACGGAAACAGGTGGACCCCACGCTGCCTGAGGTAAGCTGCTACTGGAGCCATGCACTTGGTGAACACCCCTGGGGCTGACAATAGGTCAAAAGGGAACACCGTGAACTGGAAATGGTGCTCTCCCCCTATAAAAAGGAGGAAACGCCTGTGTCTGGGGAATATGGAAACATGGAAATAAGCGTCCTTCAAGTCGAGCGGCGTGCCAGTCTCCCGGATCCAGAGAAAAGGGATAACAGAGGCCAGGGAAACCATGCAGAACCTCAATTTCTTGAGAGACTTGTTGAGGCGACACAGGCCCAAGATGGGTCTTAGGCCCCCTTTGGCTTCCAGGATTAGGAAATAATGGGAGTAGAAAGCTCTTCCGTGCATGTCCCAAGGAGCCTCCTCCACTGCCCCCAGGCACAGGAGCTTTTCGACCTCCTGAACAAGAAGTTGCTCGTGAGAGGGGTGGCCGTGAACTGTAGGGTATATCACCGGGATACTATATCCAGACCCAGCGGTCCAAGGTTACCCATTACCAGGCCAAACGGAAAAGTCAAAGGCGGTCCAGGAAGCGGTGGGAAGGATCCAGGGAACTGACTGGGACATCGCTCCCGGGCACACCCTCAAAACTAACGCTTCTGGCCCCCAGGGTGTTTAGAGGGCCCAGGCTGCGCAGGCGAGCAGGAAGAAGGGTGACGCCAGCTGAAGCTACTGTCCCTTCTTACAGAACCCTGGCGGGGCTGTTAAGGCCTTGGCGGAGGGGGCGGCCGGAAGGGCTTCTGAGCAGGCTGCGGCGTATGTATGCCCAACAAACGAAGGGTGGCCTTTGTATCCTTCACCCCATGCAGCGTGGTGTCAATCTGCTCGAAGAGACCAACCCCGTAGAAGGGGAGGTCCTGCGTTGAAGACCAACTCCTGCAAGAGGCTCGCCATTTGTAGCCATGAGTTACGGCTCATCACCACCACCGACGCAACTACCCAAACCGCAGAGTATGTCATATCCCAGGCCATTTGTAGGGAGCACCTGGCTGCCGCTGTGCCTTCCTCAACCAGTGTGCCAAACTCCTGGGTTAATCCCTGTGGGAGGGACTCCTGAAACTTGCAGAGGGTATCCCACAAGTTAAAGTTGTACCTGCCCAGGAGGGCCTGATGGTTTGCCACCCGGAATTGTAGACTGGAGGTCAAATACATTTTTCCTCCCAAAGAGATCCAGTCTTTTGGCCTCTTTATTCTTGGGAGTAGAGAACTGGAGAGGTTTGTCCTTTTTGTTGGCCGCAGGGACAACCAACGACCCCTGGAGTGGGTGGGTGTATAAATACTCCAACCCCTTAGCTGGGACAAAGTATTATTTCTCTGCCCTCTTGGAAGTGGGAGGGATAGACGAGGGAGTTTGCCACAAGACCTTGGCAATGTTTAAGACCCCTTCGTGGACTGGCAAAGCGACGCAGGCTAGGTGGAAGCAGAGAGGACATTGCCTCCACCTCTAAGCCCAGATTGTCTGCGACTCTCTAGAGCAGAGCCTGATGCTCCTTGAAGTCAGTGGGCGGGCTAGCTCTCGAAGGACCCACCACCCCCCTCGTCTGAGGGCAACGAGTATAACTGAGTTACTGGAGGAGGATCTGTGGCTTCTTCCCCTCCAGCGGAGGGAGGTTTAGGGGTGGGTACCACCTCCTCAACCCTGGCCTCTGAGCGATTGGCACACACCAAGCCCGGTGCCGTTGGTATCACCAGTTCCGCTGGCGCAGCCGGTGCCGTCTGCTGTTGCTCCAAGGCAGCAGTCGAAAAATCGCTGGGAATGGGACATAGCCATGACCGGCATTCCCCATGAGTCCCAATAAGGTCCCTGTCCTTGGTGCCATTGCTGCGATGTCACAGCTGATGCGGTGTCAGGACCACAATCACGCCGGTGGGATCTCGGCGAGGGACTAAACCGGGCCTCCGTGCCGGAGGAATCCCCTTCCGGCGACCACGGAGGAGTCGTCGATGCCTGAGTGTGTCTGCTGACAGTTGCCGTCGGAGACCGGTGACTAGAGCCAGATGATCGGTGACGGTACCGGGGCAAACAGTAGCAATTTCTAGGAGACCAGAGCCTGGATGGGGATCGTTCCCACGTGGCAGGTGATGGGGAACGGTGATACGATGTAGACCAGTAGGAAGGCGAGCAGTGCCAGTAGTACAGAGACTGATGTCGATCTCTAGGCGAACCTCACCTGGGTAGCGGTGACCACGAACGCAGTGCCAGCGACCATGGGGGTAAGCACCAGAGGGTCTGGGGTGTGGCTCCGGGGATTTGCGACACTGGGGTGGGGAGCACTGTTTTGTTTCGGAGGATCAACGTCGCTCTATCATCTCCCCCCCCACCACCACCCTCCGAGGTCGCAGTGGCTGGCTTGCCCTCCTGGGGAGCCTTTGCCACTTCCTGCTGGGCATACGGTGTTGGCGGAGTCTCTGCTCTCTTTGCGCTGGGGAGGCCTGGGCAGGTGCCGGTGCAGATGGTGGCTTGGGTCCTAAACCGCTCCCCTGAGTTAGTGCTGGACCTTTCGAGTGGCTCTGAGTTTCAGCCAGAAAGGCGTGCACTCACAGCTCTGGGATGGCCGGGCAGGCCGAACCAGGTCCCTTTTCTGAAGATCCTTAGGCCTTTTTGAGTGGTGCCGGGGAGATTCTTCTTAGGCTCTGGGGAAATTGATCGGTGCCGAGCAGAGCTCGGTGCCGGGGGCGCACTACGCACTGATGCCAAAGTACTTGCCAATTCCTGGCGGGAGGGCTCAGACGCTGGGCGAAGGGCGGACTCCATGAGAAGGGCTCCAAGTCTAATATCGCACTCTTTCTGAGCTCGTGGCCAGAAGTTCTTACAGATACGGCACTTCTCCTTGACATGTGATTCGCCCTAGCACTTGAGACAGCTGCTGTGGGGATCATTAACAGGCATAGGCCTGTTAGCCGTCCATTCGAGGTTTGAACCCGGGGGACCAAGGCATGCCCCACCTGGGGCAAAGTCCCACTGGGGACTCTAACTATTAACTAACTACAACTATCTAACCAGAAAGAAACAATGAAAACTATTTACAAAGCCCGAAGGCTGAAGAGCTCTTAACGAGGCGAGAACAACCGCTAACCACTTGCAAAGCAAAGGAGAGAGGCGCTCCGACTAACCACTATGTGCGGTAAGAAGGAACTGAGAGGGCGTAGGGACCATGATATACTGCACCATGAGCGTGGCACTCAAATCTTCTGCTGGCAGTAGCTATCTGCTTGTTGATGTCTTCTTTATAGCAGTTGTCATTTTACGATGGAACCAAGGTAGCAGAAATGGTTTACTTGTTTGATGCCTACGCAATAATTACTAGTTTAGCCTGTTTCTTGATTTTTGATCTTTACTACTATCAAAGAAGGCATCTGACTTTCTGAAAAAGCCCTCTTGCTTTACTTTTTTTGAAAGCGTTGTTCCAGTTCTTTGCCGTCTCTCGCAAGCCAGTCTTTCTTAGCCTTTGAAACCATTCTCTCTCATTCCTCACTGAGCGGTCCGTATTTGTTCTTCCACTCAAAACAATCTTTAGCTTTCAAAATGTTCTGGATAGTCTTCCTTTCTTGTTCTTGATAGGTTTTAAATTTCTGGCACCCAGTCTTTCCTTTTTGCATATAACCTCTTCCCTAAAACTTCCTTGCTCCTGGCATGAATATCATCCTTCGCTTGTGCCCAGAGCTGTTCTACTGTTGTGTCCTCTAGATCCAATAGGGGGACCAAACAGCCACCAATGATATTCTGAACGGTCACCACAGTGTCTGTATTTTCAAAGCTTCAACACTACACCCACAAGTCTTAATGTATTAAGTCTGATCCTGACTGCAGTGATCTCTGCCCAACTGTCGAGTCAGATCAAGCTTCTGTAGACCCTGCAGTCTAGTACACTTATTTTCCGACATTGTCCTACAAGATGAAGTCGACCATGTTTTTTGGTAGTACCATCATTAGAAATCCATGTTTCTTTATTAACTCATCTGTGTTGAAATATCGTGTTCATTATAAACAAATTACTGATAGTACAGAATTGAAGCAATCTATAGCCTCGGTCATTTCTTAATCCTACTCCTTCTGTCCCCATGATGTTCTCCCAGTCTGTATTAGACTCCTAATCTTGGTATTTAAGTCTCCCATCATGAGCAAAAAGATCTCTACACAGGGTTCAGGAAATCTCTGCTTGAATTCCATTGTAAAGTTGGTTTATGATACTGTCTTTGGCATTGTTGCAGGTATATTACTTCTACGATAGCTACAGGCCATGTTTCCCTTCCCTTTCCTTTGGTTTAAATGTTCATTGTGTGCGACCTATATCTTTTCAAAGAACTGAAAAGTTTTCTGACAGAATGAAGTCAATTCCTCCTCTGTGGGCACTGTCTGTCCTTCCAGCATAAATTATTTTATGTTACTTCATGGAAAATTTGCTCCAATTTAAAAAAATTAAAATATTTTAAATGATTTTAAATAAATGTTTAAAATTATTTTCCTTGTAAGAAAGAGTAGGACAGATGTAAACAATCCTTGTCTTGATAACTCCTCTATCCTGCAGATTTCCATGAATTTTAAAGGAGTGATTCCACAGATTTCTACTTCTAATTTATCAGTGATATATTTCACAATGCAAGTGTACAGAGCACAAAGCCAGTATTGTGTCATAACAGACATCATGTGCCATCACTTTAAAGAAAGTAAGTTTGGTCAAAATTATGTATTGCTAATTAAAAGTGGCAGTACACACTTTTGTCACTTGGTGGCACCAAACCAAAGAAAACCAAATATTTGAGAAAGAAACCACAAAAATCATCCTGCAACCCTCTATAACAGGGGTCGGCAACCTTTCAGAAGCGGTGTGCCGAGTCTTCATTTATTCACTCTAATTTAAGGTTTTGCGTGCCAGTAATACATTTTAACATTTTTAGAAGGTCTCTTTCTATAAGTCTATAATATATAACTAAACCATTGTTGTATGTAAAGTAAATAAGGTTTTTAAAATGTTTAAGAAGCTTCATTTAAAATTAAATTAAAATGCAGAACCCCCCAGACCGGTGGCCAGGACCCGGGCAGTGTGAGTGCCACTGAAAATCAGCTAGCGTGCCGCCTTCGGCACCCGTGCCATAGGTTGCCTACCCCTGCTCTATAATTTAAACATAATTGGAAAGAACTCTTTCTAGCCATTGCACAATCATCAACAGATAGATGCTTAAAGATTTAATGTTGCTGAATTTCTGTAGGAAAAGATACATGAGATACAAGGGTCAAGTTTACTTACAGATCAACTCTGATCTTCCCTCATGTTGGCTTTCAGTTTCATCTGCCTCCAACATAAGCAGCACTCTAAGTAAAAACCTTTAAAAACACCTTTACAGATTATAAGGCAAATGGCAAATGACAAAAGAGAAAAGAGCAGCCTCACATACTGACATATCCAATATGCTGAAACAGTCTTGATTCTACCTTTAACACATTTATTTGTCTGAAAGGATTCCAAATAGATCAGAATAGTTCTGTGCACTCTAAAGTTTACAGATGGGGAACTGAGGCAGAGGCTAAGTAACTTGGCAATTAGCAAGATACCAGATCTTTATAAACAAAACATTTTGTTTACTGTCTTGCTTCCCTCTTACTTCATTGCCTTTATGATTTTAAGACAGCTATCTCAAGAGCTGCTGGAGCTAGAAACCCATGCTGTATGCCGTTTGAAAGATTTCCAACAGTACAACAATCTCTAACTTTAGCTGTTCAAGAAATATCAGCTGCTGATATTGTGCTGGAATTGAAGTGTTTAATAAAAAAAATAGAAAGAGCAAGAAAAGCCAAAGGGTAATAAGGATATTTCAAAATTAACTCTCTCATGATCTCAAACACTTTGGTAGAGCAGTACCAATACCTGAAGTTCCAGTAGGTTTTTCTTAACACTAGTCTTGTAAGAATAAGATAGAGTTCCCCAAGCAGACAAAAATAAAACTGGAGCCCAGTTAATTATCTTCAGTTTTGTATTAAAAGTAGTATAAACAGTCCCATAGTTAAGTACTATTATTGTTGATCCACATCACGTTCCTTTAACAATTCGGCCCAATGACACGATAATGATTTTACCATTCCCAGTTCTGCAATCTCTCTACCATTTTCTAGAATTGTTCTCTGCATTACCCATCAAATGCAATTCCATGTATTCTAATCATTTGATTGTAAAGGTAGTGTCACAGTCAGCGACAATGAGAACTCCCAACCTCCAATAAGTTATTTCTAGCCGTTAATTGTCTAAATAATCTAGTATTGAATTTCTTACACCTCTGTTCAATCATTACATCCAAGAAATGTATGACAGTGTTACTAAAGCAGGAAGAAAACATAATAGCAAAGTATATTAAATGTGAACTGCTATTTATTTATTGTTTTAAATAAATTTGTTCTACTCTAGCTAGAAAATAACAGAATTGTTAGCCATATGACATACCTAAATATAATCCTATGTGCGTACACAGTCATCCTGTCATGCAATCCATGGAATAAAGTTTTATTTCTGTAACCATGTGATAAACGTCTTTATTTTGCATCACCACCTGCACTCTGCCCAATCTCTGCCAGAGCTACTTCTAACATTCTAAATTACCTGTTGAAATAAATAAATTTTAAAACTGCCAAATATTTTTCATCCCTCAAGTGTCAAACACACAAAAGCAGGAACTGAAACTTTCACTTGCCATATTAAATCTTGACCCAGTAACACTTAAGGTTTGATATCACAAATTATAACAAGCTCTCCATCAAAGCTATGCTAATAAAACCTTTATAGCACATCACATATGTACAGTCTATATAATATTATGTACATGCCTTTAAACTCTCTCTAATGTAAGGTGCCTTTGTATCAGAATTGCTAACTAACTATCTTTATACTCGCTTTCAGAAGTTTGTGCAATTAATTTATGTAGTTTGAAGTAAACACTTTTGCATATAGGTTTTGAATGGTTATGGGGAAATAGCAAATTAGTTAAAAAGTGTGTTTATGCATATTTGTACGATTATGTCTCCAACACTAAGTTAAAATTATTTTTTTGGAAAAATAATATTGAAATGTTATAGGCCAGAGGTTCTCAACTGGGGGTCCGAGGCCCCCTGAGGGTCTGTGAGCCCTTTCAGGGGGACCGCAGGGCCCCACAGCTGAAACCCAGAGCCCGAACCCCAGCGACCCCCGCGGGGAAAAAGCCAGGAGCTGCGGTCCTGACGCCCCGATCCCCGGCGGGAAGCGGCGCAGGTCGAGGGATGTGCTGGCCACCGCTTCCCACCGCCCCCATTGGCCTGGGACGGCGAACCGCAGCCAGTGGGAGCCGCGATCGGCTGAACCTGCGGACGCGGCAGGTAAACAAACCGGCCCGGCCCGCCAGGGGGCTTACCCTGGCGAGCCGCGTGCCAAAGGTTGCCAATCCCTGGGCTATACCATACACCTGTATCAGCTTCAGAAATAAGTGTTTTCATTAAACTAATTTTTCATTAGGATACAGCAAAAATGCCTGACTTGTTCTATTTGAACACTAAATTGATCATTACTCCAAACAGCACAGAAGTATTGGGGAAAAAAAGCTTGCCAAAGAAACCAGAATTTCAGCAACAGACTATAGAAACCTCTAAAACCCTGCAAAGGATAGCACACACATGTGATTTAAAACCAGATATGCTATACAGATCACATGGCAATGATCTTTAGGAAAGGTGATCTTTATGAAGAGAAAAAGAAAAGGGAAAAAAAAAAAAAAAAAAAAGAGTATCAACCAGCTCCAGGAAGCTCTGCAGAGAAGACTGAGTTCAACTACTAGAGTATCAATATTCAGGATAATGAAAGAAAGGCACTACCAACTCTTGAGCATTAGGGAGGGGGCGGGGGAAAATCTATGAGCAGGAAAATTTATTTCTATACTTGCAGCTTTTATTACTCATACATAAAATGACCATAAAATGTCCTACTCCAAACTGCTGGATAACCTGCTCTTGGTTGCTGAGACAGCTTTGTACCATCAGCCCCAGGAGATATTTCCCCAAGCTTAATTATACTAGAAGACAACTAGGAGTCAAGCAGATCCTAAGCAACAATTTTCGTAGTACTAATTCTCACTGTATATCTAATAACCTCCATCCTCCAGACAGCTTCAGAATAGACCATCCATACCAGAATACTATTACAAGAAAAGTTACAGACAGGAAATAGTTCACCCTTGTTTCCTGTGGTCCACGAACTGAGATAGACTCCTCACTGCTGGGAAGCAGCAAGCAGTAATTAAGTCAAGAAGGGACCATCAAGAAGTTCCATAGGCAACAAAACCAGTTATCCCAACTATAAACTTAATTTTTTTTTTTTAAAGTTATGTTCAGAATAGTTTCTGTAACCTCATGGCAAGATATGGCATCGACCAAGAAGAAAACCAGTGCTCAGAAAACCAGTGCTCTGCCAATCTACATATGCAATGCTAGTGTAATTTTCATTTTATTTGAATCAAAATTCTGAGAAAAGGGTTCTTTATAGCATTCTTGACTGCCCACTGTTCCAAAAGATTTATACAAGATTAAGACTCCAAGACCTTATCTCATGATTAGACAGTTTTCCAATTTAGCATCTTTGGTAAAGCATGCAGACAAGAAACTTTTTCAAAAAGTCCAACATACCTGTTATTTTGGTACAGATTCAAAATCACTACAATCTTACACTGTTGTACTAGAAAATCCAGTGATTCAGAAGAATGGCCCAGAGTTCACCACATGCAGCATGGTTCATTACACAAGGTCCACCCAGGCTTCCACAGTATAATGTCAATAAAAGTACGGGAACGGTAAAACCTACTGAAAACAGATGTTGAGTGCACGAGTTACTACTTTTAGAAATTTGTCCGCTGTGGGAATTGGTGTAAAGAAAGCCAGTGCTCACACACTACAGAATGTCCAGAAACTGGGGAGGGGCTTTAAAGATTATTTTTTAATATTTATATTTAAGATAAAGGTTTCAAATATGCATTTCCAATATTTATTCTAACCAAAACTAAGGTAACTTTAGAGACTAAATTAATAGTTACAAAATCAAAAAAAAATTCAGCAGCATTGTACAATAATGTCCACATTTAACAAAGACAAAAGGGTCATTACTGTAAACTTTTTTTTCAGGGTCCCTGATGTCTAGTAATTTGGACTTCACTTATTACAACCCACCAGCATACACTATGTAGGTGACACTGCACCAATCAGAGAACTCTGCTGGAGCATAGAGAGGGTCACGGCATGAGAAGTTTGAGACCCACTGACTTAGGCCCCAATCAAGACTGGAGCTCCATTGTGCTAGGCACAGTGTATAAAAGGGGTCCCTGCCCAAAGGAGTTTACAATATAAATAGATGGGGGGGGGGGGCGGAGAAAGGCACATAAAGATGAAGTGATTTGGCCAAGGTCGCACAGAAGGTCAGGCGCAGAGCCAGGAATAGAATCCAGGTCTCCTGACACCCCAGTCTCATGCCCTATTCACCAGACCATTCCCAACACAGTATGAAAACCAGTTATCTCCCTGGCTGCAGATTAAGACCATTATTTCTTGTCCTACCTTTGGTGAATTTGGAAACAACTGATCACCACCCTTTTTATAACAGCCCTTAACATGTTTGAAGACTTGTCCCACCTCAGCTTTCTTTTCTCTGAAATTAACATGCCCAATTCCTTCAACCATTCATCATAGATCATGTTTTTTAAACCTCTCAATTTTGTTCCTCTCCTCTGGAATCTCTCTAATTTGTTCGTATCTTTCTTCAAGTATGGTACCTAAAACTGGACAGAAAAAAGCTGAGGGCTCTCCAATGCCATGCAGAGTGGAATAACTGCCTTCCAAGTCTTACGTACTGCACTCCTGTTATTACATCCCAGAATTATATTTGCCTTTTTTTGCAACAGCTATAACCCCCAGATCCTTTTCTGCAGTACTGCTGCCTAGCCATTCTCCATTTTTATTTGTGCATTTGATTTTTGTTGGGTTTCTCCCCTCCCTTTTGAAGGACGTGCTGCAGGGTTTGGAGTTTTTTTAAGTTATCTGTTGAATATCTTTACCCTTCAACATTTAGAACTGTATGTTTGAAAGATGCAGAATTTTTGCCAACTCTGGACAGGTCACTTTTAGAGAAAATACACATTACCAAAGAAATCTGCCCTACAATTTCTATTTTGAAAGTTAGCCTCTTGTCACGTTCTGTTAGAAAAGCCAAATACATGCACAATTTAAAATAAAGGTCAGCTAAAAAGCACTTGATTAAAGAAAATACATTTGCCTCTTTCTTTACTAAAATCAAGGGCTGCCGACATGCACATACAGTGTTAAATATCCAGTCTACAAAGGACAAGTATAAACGAGTCATGTACCATCTGCACTCACTTTCACAATATAGCCTGGCAGATAGTTGGGACTGAGAACACAAAGCAACATGATATTCCCTTCAAAGCATTACGGAAGCATTAAGGGTGCAGGGAGAGGGGGTGCAATTTAGAAATAAGAACTGCATTAATAGACTGCTAAAGTCCTTACTATACAAATTTACAATTAGTAGTAAAATACTACCAGCTATTCAACAATACTACAAAGTTACCTGACATAATTAGGTTTAAAGCCATTGCAGACTGATTAATATTGCTATCATCTGCAGTTATAGTTGCACACACATAAGTAGTGATGCTGAGGTAGAAAGTGACCTAAACAGAAGTTATTTGAACTATAATTACTAATTAAATACCCGGTTATCTTCAAGACAGCACTTTAACTGAATATTCCAGGTAAGTAAAAGATCATGTCACTGTACACCAGGGGTCGGCAACCTTTCAGAAGTGGTGTGCCGAGTCTTCATTTAGTCACTCTAATTTAAGGTTTTGCATGCCAGTAATACATTTTAACGTTTTTAGAAGGTCTCTTTCTATAAGTCTATAATATATAACTAAACTACTGTTGTATGTCAAGTAAATAAGGTTTTTTAAATGTTTAAGAAGCTTCATTTAAAATTAAATTAAAATGCAGAGCTTCCCGGACCTGTGGCCAGGACCCGGGCAGTGAGTGTGCCACTGAAAATCAGCTCGCGTGCCGCCTTTGGCACGCGTGCCATAGGTTGCTTACCCCTGCTGTACACAATAAGGTGCTCACAAAGAAATACATCAAACGCTAACATGAGTGGAGAGTAGAGCATGAATGCAGGAAAGAACCACTTTAGAGCATCAGCTTTTGACATCAATGTTTGAATAATTTCATTTTTCAATACCTGTTAGGCATATCCAAGACAGAAAGAATAAGTGGAAGTAATATCACAAGAAAATGTCTACACCACATATGAGCCAGCTTAAAGACAGACAAGACAAAGCAAGTTCTGATTATTGAGGCAACAAGTTACAAAAGTTTTCCATTAAGATATATTTGCTTGCGTTGGAGGGGATTCATAATGGAATGACTGTTTAAAATCTTTACAACTGTGACAGATATGGCAACTTCCTGCCATATCCATGGGACACCTCACAATTAAGTTTAAGTATTTTTGGGGTCCATTGCATTAAATGAATGGCTTATGTATGATTGTTCTACTTCCTGGAGGAGACCTGCCTTAACTCCTCTAGAAACCAAAAAGAGTGGGTGGTGATTAAGGCAAATTACTCAGATTATAATACCCCCAGAGAGGTCATTAATTTAAACTGGATTCTCCAGAGACCAAGAGACAAAGAAAGGACTTTTGGATAAACAGTCTGAGTTTTAAAATGACTCGGGGCTCTTCTTCCTCATCCAGAAGATAGGACTGTCCGTCCCAGTGGGGGGACCCAATCTTTGTGGAAGGATTGGAAAGATTTTGGCCTATTAAGGCCCCATAAGATTGATAGGTAACCTCTGGTGAGTTTTAGCATGCACACACGATTTTTTATATCTTTTCCTCTTTAATGGTTTTATCTGAAGAATAAATGTGCTTGCTTAGAAAGAACTGTGTGGTAGCTTGTAATTGCTGGCAATTATACTGCTTGTAGCCTTTAGAGAGAAAGCAAAGTGCAGGTGCTGGCCTTTTTAGGCAGACTGCCTTATTGAGGATATCACAGTGTGGATCAGGGATCAGTGCAGCCTTAAACCCCCTGGTCAGGAGGGAGAGAGAGACAGATCTCCACCCAAAAGAGATGATGGCTGGGAGCCGGAAACCTTTAAGTGGGTGCGCTCAAGGGAGCACAGGAGGAGGAATACGTGTAGTTACTCTGAAACTGTGACATCTTCACCACCTTTCACAGCTTCCAAGGCCAGAAGGGACCATTGTTGTCTAATCTGACCTGTATAGAGTTCACAGAACGTCCCCTAAAATAATTCTTAGTGCATATCTTTTAGAAAAACATCCAATCTGGATTTTAAAATTGCCAATCATGGAGAATCCACCGTGATCTTTGGTAAATTGTTCCAATAGCTATTTATTCTCACTGTTAAAAATGTATGCCTTATTTGCAGCCTGAATTTGTCTAGCTTCAACAATTGGATTGTGTTGTATCTTTCTCTGCTAGACTGAAGAGCCCATTATCAAATTTTTGTTTCCCATGTAGATACTAACAAACCAATCGAAGTCACACTTAACAAAAAGTGTAAAACCAAACAAATTGAGTCTATCCTTGAGTCCATCCCTATAAGACATATTTTCTAACACTTTAATCATTCTTGTGGCTCTTCTCTGAACCCTCTCCAATTTATCAACATCCTTCTTGAACTACAGACACCAGAACAGGGCACAATATTCCAGCAGCAGTCGCATTAGTTGAACATGAAAAGATAATATAACCTGCCTACTCCTACTCAAAATTCCCCTGTTCATGCATCCACAGGTCGCATTAGGACTTTTGGTGACAGCATCACACTGGTAGCTCATGTTCATCGGATTATCCACTATGATCCCCAAATCTTTTTTGGAGTCACTGCTTCCCAGGATAGAGTCCCCCATCCTGTAAATATGGCCAACATTCTTTGTTCCTAGATGTATACATTTAGTCATATTAAAATGCATATTGTTTGCTTATGCCCAGTTTACCAAGCAACCCAGATGACTTTATCAGTGACTTGTTCTCTTCATTATTTACCACTCCGGCAACTTTTGTGATGAAGTGTAAACTTTATCAATGATGATTTTATGTTTTCTTCCAAGTCACTGATAAAAATGTTAAATAGCCAATAACTGATCCCTGTAGGACCCCACTGGAAACACCTGCTTGACGATTCCCTGTTGACAATCACATTTTCAGACCTATCAGTTAGCCAGCTTTTAATCCATTTAACATGTGCTATGTTAATTTTATTATGTTTTTTTTTTTTTACTCAAAATGTAATACCAGAGTGATAGCTAGTTCAGCGTTTTTAAATAGAACAAGCGTTACACAAACCGTAATCAAAGGGGGGGGGGGGTAACCAAAATAAGTTGCTTTTGTTCTGGTGAAAGTTATATCTGAAATATTCCATAGAAAGATGCATCTTGAGAGTTAAGCCTATGCAAGTCCAACCTTCTTGGTTGCTAGAAACCATGCCCTTCAATCAGAGAGTTTCTAAATCTACTACAGAATGCTACAAAATCTGCATCAGAATGACAAGAACCCGATTTTTCCTGATTGTTACACTTGGGGTACATCTAAAGAGCAAATGAGCGTGTGATCTAAAACTTTAATCTAGCCAATCTGGATAACAATAGTAGTGAACAAGTGGTGGCATGAGACAACCTGAGTACAAGCCTGACAAGAACCATGGGCATGTACTTGGGTTGCTAGGCTATATTGAATCCTATGGTGTCATCTCTTCACTACTATAACTAGCTAGCTATCCACACTACAATCACACCTGTATTTACTGTACAGATGTATCCTTTGACAGAGCACAGTACTTCGAGTTATACACCTTTGAGTTTAATCCTTGTTTTCCCACTAATTCCTGAATAGACTTGGACAAGACATCTCACTTCTGTATACCTCAGTTTCCTCAAACAAACTAGGGAGATACAACCTAGAAATACAACCTAGATGGAGCTACTATAAAGTGGGTGCATAACTGGCTTGAAAATCATTCCCAGAAAGTAATCAGTGGTTCACAGTCATGCTGGAAAGGCATAACGAGTGGGGTCCCGCAGGGATCGGTTCTGGGTCCAGTTCCGTTCAATATCTTCATCAATTATTTAGATAATGGCATAGAGAGTACACTTATAAAGTTTGCCGATGATACCAAGCTGGGAGGGGTTGCAAGTACTTTGGAGGGTAGAATTAAGAATCAAAATGATCTGGACAAACTGGAGAAATGGTATGAAGTAAATAGGATGAAATTCGATAAGGACAAATGCAAAGTACTCCACTTAGGAAGGAATAATCAGTTGCACACATACAAAATGGGAAATGACTGTCTAGGAAGGAGTACTGCAGAAAGGGATCTGGGGGTCATAGTGGATCACAAGCTAAATTTGAGTCAACAGTGTAACGCTGTTGCAGAAAAAGCAAATGTCGTTCTGGGATGTATTAGCAGGAGTATTGTAAGCAAGACACGAGAAGTAATTCTTCTGCTCTACTCCACGCTGATTAGGCCTCAACTGGAGTATTGTGTCCAGTTGTGGGTGCCACATTTCAGGAAAGATGTGGACAAATTGGAGAAAGTCCAGAGAAGAGCAACAAAAATGATTAAAGGTCTAGAAAACATGACCCAGGGGTCCCCAACGCGGTGCCCGTGGGCGCCATTGCGCCCACCGGGGCGTCTAAGTGCGCCCACGTAGTGGTTGTCTTTTTTTTTTTTTCTTTTGCTCCGCCGGCAGCGCTCGTTTTTTTGGCGCCCGCCAGCAGCGCTCAGGGTTGTTGTTTTTTTGGGCGCCCGCCAGACGAAAAAGGTTGGGGACCACTGACATGACCTATGAGGGAAGATTGAAAAAATTGGGTTTGTTTAGTCTGGAGAAGAGAAGACTGAGAGGGGACATGATAACAGTTTTCAAGTACATAAAAGGTTGTTACAAGGGGGAGGGAGAAAAATTGTTCTTCTTAACCTCTGAGGATAGGACAAGAAGCAATGGGCTTAAATTGCAGCAAGGGCGGTTTAGGTTGGACATTAGGAAAAACTTCCTGTCAGAGTGGTTAAGCACTGGAATAAATTGCCTAGGGGGGTTGCGGAATTTCCATCATTGGGGATTTTTAAGAGCAGGTTGGACAAACACCTGTCAGGGATGGTCTAGAATAGATAATACTTAGTTCTGTCTTGAGTGGAGGGGACTAGCCTAGATGACCTCTCGAGGTCCCTTCCAGTTTTATGATACTATGATCATCTGCAAACTGAAGATACCTACCCACCTTACCAGGGCTGTTGTGGGGATTATTTTACATTTGCACCCAGCTTTGAGAAAAGTGTTAGCAGTATAAATGTTACCAATTTAAAATAAAAATCACTAAAGATTTTTTCCATGCAGTTTTCCTGCCCTAATGTAGGCATATCAATATTGCATGAAATGACGTTACAAATGAGTTCTGATGAATCAATTATGGTGTATTCATTTGATTGTTTAGAATTTTTGCTGTCTTTATCTAATCATTCCACTGAATGTATTAATAGTGCTCAGTTGCTATGATTACTCCTGGGGGAATTCTGTGCCACTACGCATGCGCAGAATGTATGTCCCCCGCAGATTTCTTTGCTTCCCCGCAGAAAAATGACTTTCTGACGGGGAAGCAAAGGAAAGCTACAAGAGCGGTCATGCAACCCTCCCCAGCAGTATGTTTCTGGTGCCCAGGGCAGCCAGCAGAAAGATAAATCACTGTGGGGCAGGAGGCGGGACTGGGGAAGACCTGGCTGGTGGTTCCTACCCTGCGCCGAGCTCAGCTACTAGTCCAAGCTAGGCCCGGGAGGATGGGACGGGACTTCCTCTTCCCCTGCATAGCATCCAAGGCCAGGTCAGACCCAACTCCAGATTTCTCCCCCAGCTGCAGGAAGATCTGCAAACTCTTCCTGCCCCTCCCCCCCCTTCCTGTGCCCATCACTCTTCAGCTGCAGGGGGAGGGATCCTTTACAGGGAGCTGCTCCCCCTGTGCATCCAGACCCCCCCCTCACACCCAGACTCTCCCGCCAAGCCTCATCCCTCTGCACTCAAAACCCCCCCATGAAAAGCCCCACTCCCCCTGCACCTGGACCACCCCTACAAGCCACCCGGATCTAGATCCCCACACCACCGAGCCCCAGTTGCACCTGGATCACCACCCCACTGAGCCCCACCCCCAGACCCCTCTGCCAAGCTCTATGCCCCCACATCCAGACACACACACCATGCTGAGCCCCAACCACCTTCACCTGGAGCCCCCTGCAGAGTCTCATTACCACTGCACCCAGAACAAGCCCCTGTGCTTCCAGATCTCCTCTGCACCCGGATCCCCCACTGAGCCGCCCGCACTCAGATTGCCCCACACAGAAACCTCTCAACCCACGCCTGGATCCCCCCACACTAAGCCCCTCCACATTTGGATCCTGCCTTGCTGAGCCTGCCTCCCACACCTGTGATGTTTCTGGGGTAGGCCCAGTCCTTGCACTGTGTCAGGGTAGGATGCAGCCTCACCACTGAGTCCATGTCCCGGGGGCGGCAGGAGCTGCACAGTGATCTCCCACCTCTGTGCAGCCAGTGGTCTGTGCTCCCCAATACCATGCTGGAGCCTCCACATTTAATTGACAAATAAAATTTGCAGAATTTTTAAATAGTGTGTGAAGAATTTATTTTTTGGCACAGAATGCCCTCAGGAGTATATGGTGATGGGTACTCTGTAAGAAAACAGATTAGTGAGTGAATGTTAAATTGCAATAAGAGTATTTTTAAACAAAACAGATTTCAGGTCAACATACACCATATTAGTTTGACATATATATTAGACAGGTTAAAAGGCTGTAAAAGTTAGAATACAAAGAGTGAAAAGGTAATGTATGTAATAGAAAGCAATTTTTCCAAGTTAATCTACTTTCTCTTTTGTAAGAGCGGACTTAAGAGTACTGAATGTTCCTCCATGATGTCCTGTGTCTACTCCCAAGCCCCATGAAACAAAATCCTTCTTGTTTTTCAATATTTATCAAAATTTTGCCCTCAATTCCTCTCATCTCTTTACTTAGATTCCCTTTGTTTACATTCCAGCTGTGTTTATTCCTGTCTGTATTACTACTACACTAAATGTGGAAAAAGTAGTTGTTAGTCCAGTGAAAGTCATCGTCCAGAGAAAAGCATATGTATAAACAAACAGATTTGAGAAGCAAACTATTTTTGGTTTCTTGATAATCATCACTCAACAAGCACCATAAATTTGCACATCTTTAAAAGTCATCTTTTAATTAAGTACTGTATATTACACCAGAAATCTAAGGAATTGGTAGCAAATTAAACTCAAACATAGTGTGCCTTTAACATTTTTACATGTCAACTTGAAAAAAAAAGTATATCTGAAGATTTTGTACTCACTATAGTTGAAAATAGCTTAAAAATTACTATAAAAATCCACAAAATTATTTCTCCATATTTTTCAGTTTCACTGTTTTTTGCCTCATACACTAACATGAGGACATCACTCATAAAATGCTATGAGCGGTGGTCCCATTCATGCTCTTCCCCATGTTCTGCAACAGGGTGTTTACCAGTGGCACAGAATCACAGCTGATGTTCAATTTGTGGGCCATAAGAGCATTTCCCTCCATAGAATCAGGGGGAGACAAAAGCTGTGGAGGAGGGCCATAACTGAGGTAACCCCCTTAATTATCCAGACCTCTTCACAATGCAACCAACAGGAGCAAGAGGGGGAAGGGATGGGAAGGGGAAGAGCTGGAGCTCACTCCCTGGTGCCAGGAAACAACTGAAAACTGGGAAAGGCCTTTGCAGAGGGCTAGGAAATAATGGGCTACCCAGTGAAGAGGTATTTCTATACCTTACCCACTGCTTCTGAACAGCCTTGTAGGCAGAAATGTATAGGAGGAAGAAGGTAGAAGAGAACGAGTCAAAGTATGCTTCCTGTTGATGCTCTAGGGCCCGCCAACTCTTCCTTGCCTACACTCAGAGGCTAGAAGGAGCAGGAATCATTGATCTATTTCCCAAGAATGGTGATAGGCTCCAACTAACAGAGCCTTTCTAGACTTCAGAAGGGCGGAGATTCCCCTATATGGCAAATCACAGTGAATTAGGGACTTCCTCCCACATGTCAGCCCTATATACAGAGTTTAAATGAGGGACTCATGAGTCACTATACCAAGAGACAGGAAGTTGAGGATGAGACGTTTTCTTCTCAAACTGCTCAAGTCAGCACCTCAGAGTATCATGACCAGAGGAACAATCTGAGGCAATCAAAATCATTGATGCCCTTTCTGCTCACATCTTGAAGGAACATGGATAAAGGATATGGAAGATGACACATACATTAGGGAGTTCCCCACAAAGAACAGAAAAGACAATGGTCCTCCAGGCACTATCTTCTTATCAGCAACAAAACCTGGAAAGCCTGATGAGTCTTGGCTGAGGCAAGCAGGTCTGTGATGGCATCCTCCAATTTTTCAGACTCTCTGGAAGTCTTCTGGGGGAACAGGAGTTACACCCAAGATAAGAGATCTTCCCCTTAGCCAGCCTGCCTTCAGATTGAACATTCAGGCCAAGTGTGGATTGATTTGGAAGGCATTCTGCCCAGTCAGAATCACAGCTCCCACAACCAATCTCTAACAAATATAAAGATATCACACAACCACGTTTTCCATTCTTATCAGCGCCCCCTGGTTTTCCTCTTATGTTTGGAATGCTAGTGGGGGGGCAGCTACACTGCTTAAAGCACAGTGACACTGAGGTTTAACACTGATTTCCTGTTGGCCATATGACAGAACGATCACCGGGTGGTCCCTCTACCCCAGAGGCCTGCAGCAGTGATGATGACTGGTACCTGCAACTTCTGCAGGGCCATCTCTGAAGAAAATCACTGGATTTCCCCCCCCAACATCTGAGAGTGACTGGCAGATGGAGTCAGGACAAATCTGGCTTATAAATCTCCACTGTGCTACGACTGAGCTAGAACAGGTGTTTCTCAACCTGTGGGTCACAACCATGCTCTTTTTCCAAAACAAAAGGGTGAAAAAAGGAAGTTATATTTATAGCCTTTATGGTTACAAAAATAACCTTAAAAATGTGAACCTGAGTATAAACCAACGCAGTGATGCCTGCCTGATTCTGCAGTCAGTCCAAGACAATAGGTCTAGGAAGTATGACTTGTCCCATTCATCTCAAGGCCGGTTGACTTTGATTCTACAGCCACAAACAGAATTGTTCCAGTATGTTGAAGAGTTCAGTATATCTGCCATGAAATTTGCCATTTTACTGCATCTAGGCACCAAACATTTTGTTTTGTCTTCCTGCCCTGCAGGGACCAGCCTGCAGTTACCTCCTGCTTCCCCCTCCCCCGCACCACCTCCAAGGGGCAATTAAACTATTACAGTGCATAAGATATTTTGTGAAGCCAAGGAGCAGAACATTCACGACTGCTCTTCCCTTCCTTCCCTCTTCTCTGAATCCACCTCTTGAGCCTGACACTCCTCGCTGGAAGACTCAAACCAAAAAACACACACAACTGAATGCTTCTCAGCTACTACAGTATTTCAAACAAGTTGTTGCAGTAGCTGACAAAGGATTCAAGAACATGTATGTGGCCATTAAAACAGGAAGTACTGAGCAATCTGGAGATCAACCATCTTGAAAAAAGAAATCCACTGAATTCTTCGTGCAAAAGCTTATGAATTTAAAAATCAGAACACTGTTTTAATAAATAGCAATACTGAAACATAAAAGCCCTCTGGCCATCAGACTTGGTGGATGTAAGAAAACTTTGTCATTGAATAAGTAAATGGAAGTCCTGCCTTTTGAGCGCCTATTTCATCAATCCTTCAGGCAGAGAGGATGGCCACCAGAAAGACCATCTTCATAGATAAGTTAATGAGTTAAGACGTAGCCACTGGCTCCAAAAAAAAAAAAAAAAAAAAAAAAAAATCAATCGAGGATTTATAAGGCATTTAAGTATAAGGTTCATCTCTCGAGTTGGAGTGGGTTCCTTAACTTGAGGGAAAGGTTCCACAGTCCTTCAAGAAACCTCAGAGTTGTGGGATGAGCAAAAAATGAGAGTCCCTGAACAGGGGAATGAAAGACTATAATAGCCGCTAGGCGTACCCTGATACAACTCATAGATAATCCTAGTTGTTTAAAACTCAAGAAGGTAGTCCAAAACTGTCAAGATGGATGAGTGAGCAGGTAGAAAACATCTCTGATCACACCAAATGCTGAACCTCTTCCATTTGTGAAGGAAAAGTATCTCTCATGAACTCTTGTCTACTGTTCAATATACCTGTTGTACCTCCTCAGAACAGTAAATCTCTATTCCCGTGAGCCACTTAGAAACCGTGCTTTGAGACAAAGAAGGATCCTCAGGTTGGGGTGAAACATCCAACCGACATCTTGAGACAGGAGATGAGGAATGGATGGAAGAGTGATTGCCTGTCAGACAGCTAGGTGAATTAGGTAAGGCTACCAGGTCCGTCTGGGGCATGTCAGAACTATTAATATGATTTTGCCCTTGTCATGCTTGACTTTGTTTACTATCATCAGAATCAGGAGCATTGTCCATGGAACAAGAAAGGGGTCTCCCAGTGAGAGGGTCTAACACCCCACCCAAACAAAAACATTTGCACTTCTTGTTGGTAACAGTGGCAAAGAGGTCTATTTCCAGAACTCTCCAAGTCAGAAAGATTTGATTGAGTATCTGAGAGTCCAATTCCCATTCACAGTCCTGGGAGAAGTACCTGCTGAAGTTGGATTCTGTACCCCTGGAAGATAGCCAATTGTATCCTAATCTCTGCTGCTTAGGCACCAGCTGCAGCGCTTTATCACTTCAGCACAAAGAGAAGGAGATATGGCCCTTCCTTGTCAGTTGATATAGAACATGAACACTACATTTTCAAGTTCTTTATGGAGTGGTTTCTGATTAAGGGTAGGAAACAGATTCAGGCATTTCTCAAGGAAACTGATGAAGTGCAATCGTGCCTCTTGGTCCAACCATTTGCCCTGAGTTGTGCAGCCTATCAGGGATGCATCTTTCATTATGGTGATGGGAGGAGAAGGTAGAATGAATGGAATTCCCACACAAACCTTGTCTGAGTCTTTTGACCAATTAAGAGAATCTCATATTTGACATGGGACTGACACCAGCTTGTTCAGACAGTTTGTAGCATAAACAGTTCTGAGCCAGCCCTGGAAACACTGATGGTATAGCCTGGCATGATGTGTCACAAAGGTACACGCTGCCATTTGTCTAAGCTGTTGAAGACAATTTCCTATGGAAGTCCGTGGGCTGATTTGACTCGTTGAGATTAGACCTGTTAGCATCAAGAAACTTACAAGTAGGAGGGTAAGCCCTGGCTGATATTGCATTTAAGAACGCCCCTAATAAACTCAATCCGTTGCATCAGGGTTAAAGTACCGGTAGATTTCTCAATGTTGAGATGGAACCCTAGCTCACAGAACAGGAACAGAGCTATCCGTACTGCAAAGAGAGCCTTGTAGGATTGGCCCTTGAATAGCCAATTGTCGAATATGGAAATACCCCCAGGTGTAGGAGATAACTGCATAAGCTGCATCCCCTAACACCTTTAAAAAAAAAAAAAAAAAAAAAACTGAGTAGAAGAGCTGCCGAATGGGAGCTTACTACTGGTAGTGATCCTTGAATCGCTTGTGAGACAGATGAATTGTGATATGGAAACAGGTGTCCTGAAGTTTGGGACCCGAAAACCACTCCCCCTGTCCAACTATAGAATTATAGCTGCAAGAGTCACCAGCCTAAATTTTTGGGATTTCACAAAATCATTGCTCAGGAGTCTTAGATCTGAAGCAGATCTCCATCCCCCATTCTTTTTCAGGACCAGGAAACAGTTGGTGTACAAGTCCCTCCCTCTGTGCTAAACTGAAACTGTTTCTATGGCTCCTATGTGCGAAAGGGATTCAGCTTCCTGCCTTAGAAAGAACTTGTGATAGGGGTCCCTGAAGAGGGATGGGGAAAGAGGGACGGAGTACCCCAATCTTCTAACCTCCAGCAACCATTTGTCCAATGTAATTTGCTCCCATGTGGATTGACCAATGTCCAGGGGAGCATCCTGGCCTTGATCTGAGGCCAGATGGAGACAACACTCTGTGACACTACCCTTCATATTCATACTAGTTATATATATATATATGAGAATGATATAATTATATGATTATCCTATTTGTATGCATGTATCATTTTTTTGTACCTAAAGTTATGAATATTGACTATATCTGTATTTCAGATGTAGTCTGAAGTAGCAATTTTACATTTTAAAATGTAAGCATTCAAACTTGTATTACTACATTTTTAACTTTTGCATCTTTGAATACAACAAATTCAGTTTTATCAGCCACAGTCGCTTAAGATGAGAAAGAAAAAGAATGCTGGTGAGGTTTCAGAACATAGTATGAGTTTGATGAAACTGGCATGTAGGTTCACAGTAATCAGTCAGAAAGACCAAAATATAAGTTGTTTCCATTTCACAAATATTGTTTGTCCAAGCAATGAGGAGAGGGATAGCTCAGTGGTTTGAGCACTGGCCTGCTAAACCCAGGGTTGTGAATTCAATCCTTGAGGGGCTACTTAGGGATCTGGGGCAAAATCAGTACTTGGTCCTGCTAGTGAAGGCAGGGGGCTGGACTCGATGACCTTTCGGGGTCCCTTCCAGTTCTATGAGATAAATATTAAATATATGGAGATATACCTAAGTGCTAAGAATAATGATAATGGCCTATCAGTTATTTTTAGGTTCTCATTATCAAAGTTAGAATCAAGACTCACAGTTTTTAGTTATAGACCACTCTGTTTTATTAGCGCAGCGCTGTGCTGATACATTCAGATAATGTGAGTACCATATAAGACTCAGACTGTCTTATTTATACAGATAAAAAGGGGGGGTGAACTTAACAAGAAAACAAAGGAAGCAAAGCTGATAAGTTTTCCTGGGGCCAGACACACATCTTATTTCCTTATTAACTCTTAGCAATTTTTTGCTAATGTCCCACCATTAGCTTAGGTGCGACTCATTGTTCTATATCTTAATGTTTCTTTTCCTGACAACTATATTATCAGCACAGCGCTGCGCTAATAAAACAGAGTGGTCTATAACTAAAAACTGTAAGTCTTGATTCTAACTAACATCATGCACTACCAATGATACAATATTAGAGTTACAAGCATTGTAGAAGAAATTTTCAAATAAAAGAAAAAAGTTAAAACACTAGTTAAAATCCATAAGAACATTCCTATTCATATTGTTTTACAATAATATATACTTATAAAAACAAAACAGAGTGTGGGACCAGGTTGCCTGATAGTGTCTTTAATGGAAAATGGTTGACACATTAATGAATCTTGTTCTAAAGCAATGGAAAGAGAATTAAACTGATTTTTTCTTAATATTCCAGTAGAAACAATAGTAAAATTTTCAATAATTGTTCTAAGAAGCTATGATTATTCAGAAGGAATTAAACACATTGCAGTCATTTCTTTACTATTAAGGCAAGTAAATAAAACAGTGTTTATCTTCTTAATGCTCTTCTTTTATGGAAGAGGATGCCACCTAAGTTTTCCTATAATAAAAAGCTCTTTGAAGAGCACACTTAAAGATGGGGGGAGCAAAAGTGTGCTCTCTCTCTCTCTGAGCAGACTTGGAGAGCCTGAAAACACTCACATGAACTGCAACATTGTGATTTCACATTCATTTTCTTTGTCTCATCAACCTTCATACTGCTACTAAGAGACAAAGACATGCCTTTGAGAAAAAAACTAAATGGAATCCAATTCCTCACTCCCACCAAAAAATACCAGTTTCAAGAGCAGTATCACTGATTAGGCATTAATATAACTGTGTCATGATTTACAGGAATTATCCCTGCAAAAAATGCAAGCTTTGAAAGACTGCCTGCCAGCAACTCTAGAGGCAGAAATGCTGAGCTACAGATGAAGCTGCATCCTCCTAAAGGCTTAGCCAATGATTGCCAGCTCAAATATGAGAGTGATAAGCATGATATGAATACCTAATTAGTTTGATGACCGTCCTGGTATCAGAAGACAACTCTAGCATGTTCTCCTGGATATGTTTTTGATAAGAAAAAAAGCATTCTTCGCAGGACAAAAGAAAAAAAAAAAAAGGAATGAAAATGCCTTACTGAAAGTTGACTAAGTTCTAAATAGCAGAACCTCGCACATTCTTGGACCAGACACAAAGAGGTTAATCAAATTTTAAGACCAACTCTGCCTATACTGAGAATTAAGAAACTTTCAACAATAAATAAATAAATACACCTCTACCCCAATATAACACGACCCGATATAACATAATTTGGATATAACGCGGTAAAGGAGCGCTCCAGGGGGGCAGGGCTGCGCACTCCGGCAGATCAAAGCAAGTTCGATATAACGCGGTTTCACCTATAACGCGGTAAGATTTTTTGGCTCCCGAGGACAGCATTATATCGGGGTAGAGGTTTACATACATACATAAAACAAGATAGGGAGGGCAGCAAGTGTTGATAGAGTCCAGGTTTCTCAAAGACAAAATGTTCTACTTGTATATAAAAACTAAGTTCAGCACTTGTTACAAAACTGATTCTACTCAGGTAGAAAATGGTATAGTGAAAGAACAAATCGAGGCATGATTATGTCACATCAGCACTAAGCTGAGGGAAAACACTCAAGAACCTATAGAATAATAGTATGTACTCTCATGTAGATGCACTTGTTCATCCCTTAACAAATATTTTAAAAGTGGCCTCCAAATAGTTAGGTTTCACTTAAAGTGTTCCAGACAACAAGGATAAGGGCAGGGTTTGACAAAAATAAATAGAAATTTTTCCTTGGCAAATGGGAGCTTACATACCAATTTCTGCCAAATTTAAGCTTCTTTTTTTGAAAGTGTACTGCCTTTATTTAGGTTTGGAAGGATTCGATTTTTATCAATAAATGTCAGTGAACAATTTCACTGTACATACATAAACTGACAATAATTATTTCCATCAACAATAATCTAAATTTACATATAGGCAAAGAAAATCCTGCTTGAAAACTTAAAACATATAAAGAAAAATCTTAAATCAAACTGAAGTGATATTGACAGTTTGTGTTTTAACAGTTATAAAGCTTGTAACTTTTTCAATCTCAACATCTAGTCATTAAATAATTGACACCCATCCAAAATTTCCCGCAACTAAAAATTTAAATCCATAAAAATTAAAAAAATAAATATCTACATCTATTTTTAAGCAACTGTCAAAATTATAAAAATATAAAAATCCAGTTCTGCCAGCAAAGCCTACCTTTATTGATTGTTGATGACCCTCTGGATGTGAACTAAATGTGAATTAATGCAGGACTGTTTAACTCAATCTGCAAACAAAGTTTGAAACAAGAAAAGTGTGAAGTGCCTAATGCCCAAATCCTGGCCCCACCACACAGCCCAAGCAGCCATGCTGTGCAGTGGGAAGTTCCTCTGGGGTACAAGCCCACTCCACAGTAATGGCAATACTCTGTAGCTTCCTCTCCAACCAGTGTTAGAGCACCCTCTGTATCACTTAGTTTTCCCTCCACCAAGTACAGAGGACTGATGGACGTGTCTTCTGCTGTCAATACCAAAGCCCTTAATTCGGACCTTAAACTTTGCTTTCAACGCTAAAGAGAATTTCCATTTCACCCTTCTTTTTCCAACAAAGACAGTTTGTCACCATTAAAACAACAATGCCTCTTCTTAAATCCTTATTCTTGTGTTGGTCATCTCCCTTTCAACTACTGCAAACAACCTCTACCTTGACTCTCCATAATTTCAGGAAGTCTGCTATGAATAGACTTTTTTGGATAAGAAATAGGACTACAATCTCTATCATTCATCAAAATTGCAGCTCTAGTTTTGAAATTTCCCAAAGACCATATTATCGTGGCCTGGTTTGCCAACCTGTTTACTTTTTTTTGGGGGGGGGGGGGGGGGGGGGGGGGGGGGGGGGTATTTACCATGTTCTTTAGACACTTCCCTTGTGCTACCCCATGTTGAGCATTCCCACATGCACACAAACCACTAAACCCACCTGCTGAAAATGCGCTTCAAAAATCTTGTTTCTTATCTTAGAACCGACTTGACTTTTTTGCAACACTGTTAGAAACACCACAAAGCATACTGCATCTTGTAAAAGAAATTAATACAATATTAGGAGTAGCATATCATTTATCACCATATGTATGTCATTTAATATGCAGAGATTAATTCCTCAAACATGAATAGCCAAAATAGGTAGTCCATGGATTCTCATAGTCATATATTTTTGCAGACTCTCTTTTCTACTGTTGTCACTTTCTTCAGACCAGCAAGCTACTCCAGATTTTGCTATCCTGTTAGATTTTCAAGTGTTCAGGATTTTCTTTTAATTAGATATTGTAGGCAAGTCTATTTTATGCAAAACCACCTTTTCCAACTCACATCGCACAAAATAATCCCTTATCCAAAGAAAGCTGTCAACCCAGCTTTTCCTTCTCTATAGCTATAGTTAGTTATCAGTGTCCATTTGTCAGCTTCTGTTTTACAGTATTAACAATCACACTCCTTCAATCACTGCACCTTTCACATCTCCATTTTTCACCCTTCTTATTCTTTGTTCTTCACTTCAGCATATCTATAAGGAGAAGGCATTCTGAAAAGAGGGTAACTTTGATTGAATACCAATGTTATGCCAACACTTGCACAGTACAACCTCAGAGTTACAAACACCAGAGTTATAAACTGACCGGTCAATCACAGATCTAATTTGGAACTGGAAGTATGCAATCAGGCAGCAGCAGAGACAAAAAAAGGCAAATACAGTACAGTACTGCGTTAAACGGAAACTACTTTTAAAAAATGGAAAGTTTAAAAAAATATTTGACAAGATAAGGAAACTGTTTCTGTGCTTGTTTCATTTAAATTAAGATGGTTAAAACCAGCATTTTTCTTCTGCATAGTAAAGTTTCAAAGCTGTATTAAGTCAATGTCCAGTTGTAAATTTTTGATAATGTTTTGTTCAGCGTTACAAACAGCCACCATTCCCTAGGTGTTCATAACTGTGAGGTTCTACTATATTCATTGAGAGACTGCCAAGCTGCAACTTTATCATGCCTGCTTTTTCAGGGGCAACTACTCTCAATGTGCATGGAGCTCATTAAAGCAACTCATCTTGAAATCTACTCATTGTAGTACACCAGTGGTCCCAAACTTTTCAGGGTCACCCCCCCTTAACTGTGTTCACACACACCCCCCAGGCAGCTCCGGGGGGAGTGGGGAGAGACAAACAGGAATAAAGGGGCCAAGGCTGGGGCCACAGCTGGGGGTATGGGTGGGGCCAGGAGAGGAGCTGGGTGGCACTCCCTCCCTGCCCCCCCAGAGGGGCTGGCCCAGGCCTCAGCCACACACCCCCAAACATTCCTCCACGCCCCCCAAGAGGGGCACGCCTCACAGTTTGGGGACCTCTGTACTACACCTACCCTGCAATCCTCCAACTGAATTTTGTGGTTTGATAATCACATTCTCGTTTTCAAACATTTAAAGTATTATCAGATATTCAAAGGCCCTAAACCAAAGTCCATTTTAAAGACTAATTGACTTTTGGATCAAGTCAAAACTGCAAAAAAATAAAGAGATTTTCTCCCTCTACAAAAACCTCTAATTTATTGGGATTCAATGTTAAGCAAATAAAACATTTGCACACAAGAGCAATTCAATTAGTGTCCTTTTAACAACAATGGATGCTATACGGACATGAAGCATAAACTAGCCCATATATGATTTGATATTCCTGCTTCCTTTAGAGCGGAGGTTAAATACATTTTCTGCAAATTACAGGAAACTGCCACCTCTCCTTAGAGACTGATGTCCAATTATCTTTGTTCCCCTACAGTATTTAATATTTGTATAGCAGAGAAAGATAGCTACATCCAATTTTCATTTTGCATTACAGTTGAGAATTTGTTATTTCTTTATAAATAACTTACTGGTGGGAACAGAAAGTTACTAAGTAAAGGTGTGCATAGGTAAAAATATACACATGTTCAGCTACACAAATATCTGAATTCACAGAATTCAGTATAACAGGCACAGCTTCTGTGTATTCTTGGAGTTATGACTATGTATCAACAACTACAAAAGGGAAGTCAAAGACAACAAGACTTATTGTCCATACCTACTATGGATTGAGGAAGATGATGTAGCAGCCCAAACTACCCGGGAAAGATGGTATAGTAGATAACTGGACTCCTTACACAGAGAGGCCTCCTGGGAGGCCTGTTGTCTCATTTTACATTAATATTTGGATTGTAAACTCTGGGTGGGCGGGGGGAGGAAGAGGAACACTATATTTTCATACATGTGGTACAATGGAACTGGAGCCTCCAGGTATTAACCTGAATACAAATTTAAACAATAGTAATAGGAAAACAAAGCAACCCAGCTATCCTAGAAGGCACAAAGATTCTCCTTGGGCCAGAGAGAGAATTGCTGGGACACAGAGGCAGAAATGACAGGTTTTTGAACTGAGAATTGGACAGATTTTTCCTCCCATACCATAGGTAATACTCTGACTGCTTAGTCATATTAGTTTAAAAGTATGTTTAACATTTTATAATTTTTACTAAAAAAAAAAAAAAATCTTTATTTCCATAAAGACAACCTGAACTCCATGTGATAACTTGTTTGGGCACTCCTGGCCTCTTCAAACAGAAGGCAACTGTCTTCAGATTAAAAAAGGAAGCCAAAAATGGGACTGAGATAATGGACATGAGTACCCAGTCCAAGGAAAGACTCCAAGCCCCTACCCAGAAGGTGCTGAGAGGAAACTGGCTTTGAATGGTAGTATGGGGACAACGGGGGGAGGAACCACCCTGAGAGGTGGTAGGTGTGCTTACAAGTGTGTTGCAAATGTTAAGTGCTATTATTGTTTTGGTGTTTTCTTCCATTAGTTTAAAGCTAAATGTTTAGATTGTAAACACAGATACACAAGAATCATATTAGACACTAGGTGCCCTGACAATTAAAAACAATCCCCAACCAAAACAAAAAATAACAGATTAGTACCAAATAGTAACAGATTAGCTACCAGGCAAAAAAGTTGAAACACTTCCTTACTCAGCCTTGAACCCATTCTAATTAAAACAAAACAAAACAAAATGTTAAAAGTAACATTCTAAAAATAGGGCCACTACTAAAGTTTCAAACACATTTCCTGAAGAATTTTAAGAGCGCTTGTGAAAAGCCATGTCTACCTTTCTCCTTCCAGAAACAAAGTGTTCTCACATGGCAAGGCAAGTTCTTTGTTCATGTGACAATATGCCTCTGAAGGCAGAGGTAAATGAATGTTTGTGTAAACTGTAACAGGAATTAGTAGTTTCTACCTAGGTTGGATACCTCTAGACACCAGTATGCCTATCATTATAGCTAGGTACTCCACAAAAAATAAATAATTAAATTGGAGTAAAAGCAGTATGAGGGTAGCTGACAAGGAGATATGTCCTAGGCTCCCATAGATCTTCCTGCTAATAATTACTTCCCTCACCACACTTTAAACTTTAGTATTTATCAGGGGGAAATTATTCTCTCCCTTGTCTCCTTCCACCACAACAGCTACTTTCCTGTACCAGAAGAGCACTAATCTGGTTGAATAGTCCTGGGATGTCCAAAGGCTGCATGCTTCCTCTTCCTATCCAGTAAAAAAGTGCCAGGAAATGAAACTTTGGCCTATCTTGTGCCAAGTAGTCTCTGTTAAACTCCTAATATGCAGTTAAAATCTTCACTTCTCTCATGGGGTAGCAAGCGGGAGGCATAACACTTAAAAAGTTGGGAACACCAGAGATTAAATGTTTCCCAGTAAATTCCGCAGAGTTTATTAGTAATTTAGTTGCATGGGAAAAGATAAGATACTAGATTTCAAGGAATTCTGAAACCTTTGGATTTCCTTAAATCTATAAACTCAAGTAGTTCTGAAATATAGGTCATCTAGACTTAAAAACCTTACACATAGAACAGAGACAGACACATTAACACTCACTCAAATTAGTCCTCCTTATATACATTGGCAGATTTATATTATCGCTGCATTAGGCAACCACTGATCAACATTTCCATCAAAAAAGCCTTTTAAAAGGATATATAAAACATCTGGGCATTATGGACTCCGACACCTTAACTGGACACAATGCACCATTGTATGCATTGAGATTGAAACAAAACTTCCTTCAGCAGATCTAGAAACATACTGTAGACCAAAGTCTGCCCTCAGTTACATCCATGAAATTCCATTTAAATCAAAAGTGATTGGCTTCAATGAAATCACATCTCTGAAACCTAGGGTAGAACTTGGCTCCCAGATGCACGAACGGAGAGAGAACTCTTACACCCATATAAATAAAAAGAAAACAAATAAAGTGGTGGAACCACTAAGCACTGCGGATGGGGTAGAGATTAAAGATATTCTAGGTATGGCCCAACACCTAAATGAATACTTTGCCTCAGTTTTCAATAAGAGTAATGAAGAACTTGGGGGCAGTGGCAGGGTGGCTAAAAGGAACAAGGCTATGGAAATAGAAATTATAGGGTTGCCAACCCTCCAGGATTGGCCTGGAGACTACCAGAATCAGCATCCATCCTCCGGTGACTATTGAAAGCAATCCAGGAGATTTTAATAGGATATTTTAAGAAAATCACAATATGTCATGTTGGGGAAAAAATATTTCCCAGAATAGCTTCAGTCAGAGTTGGCAATCCTCAGAAATTACATTCAACATGGAAGCCAAAATCATGGGACCAAATCAGGTGCCCCAGATAATCATCTTCCAAGAATATTAAAGGAATTGGCATATGAAATTGGAAATCCAATAGCAAGATTTTTTAATGAATCTTTAAACTCGGGAGTCATGCCCTAGATGACTGAAAAATTGCTAATATAACAAAGGAAAAAACCTGACCCAGGAAACTACAGGTCTGTTAGATAGACTTCAATTGTACACAAGATCTTAGAGCAAATTTTGAGAGAGAGAGTAATTAAATACATGGAGGTAAACAGTAACTGGGATTACAACATAAAACATGGTTTACAAAAGATAACCAATTTTTTTAGAAAAAGGAAATACAGTAGACCTAATCGACCTTGATTTCAGCAAAGCATCAGATATTGTTCCACCTAGGTCTGGAAATTGTTAGTTAAATTGGAGAAGATGGGGATTAATCCAAAGGTGAATAAGGAAATGATTAAAAGGGGAGACAACAACAGGTCATATCAAAAGGAGAACTGTCTGGCTGAAGGACGGTTACTAGTGAAGTTCCTGGAGGATTGGTCTTGGGCCCAATCTTATTTAACATTTGCATTAATGATCTTGGCACAAAAAGTGGGAGTACGCTAATAAAATTTGCGGATGGCACAAAGCTGGGAAGTACTGCCAATACAGAGGAGGACCAGAGTATCATACAAGATCTGGATGACCTTGAAAAGTGGAGTAATAGAAATTGAATTAAATGTAATAGTGCAAGTCATGCGCTTAGGGACTAACAAATATTTGCTATAAACTGGAGATTTACTAGTTGGAAGCAATAGAGGAGGGGAAAGACCTGGGTGTATTGGTCAATCATTGGTCAATCGATTTAATCATGGATTTGTACATAAAAGTGCATTCTTGTTGGTTGTTAGAACCTTATTACATATTCTTCACAACTCAGAGATAAATGTAGGTTTCATTTTTAGAAGGTTCACACTATACATTTTTAAAGTGATTTATTTTGAAAAATTTTCAGATTAAACAGCTATATCACAAAATGAATGATTGTTTGGTTAATTTCATTTACCAAAGGTAACAAGCAGATATTTATGAAGTCATTGGGAGATGAACTATCTCCACTTCAACAGGTTAATCGTTAATATTTGGAGGATTTTCTTGCCATGCTGTATTAGGAGGAGAACATCACCAAACAGACATTTAAATTGTTTTACTTAACTAAAACAACGTTATGTATTCTGGATTTTTTTCTTCAACAGCAAATAATATTTTAACAAAACAAGCATATGAATTTTTGAATTTAGTTAAACATTCAAGTTTTTTCAAATCAGGTTTGTTTTTGTTAAAATTGTTTTTAACTCAAATAGTTAAAAGTCGATTTATTTATTTTTTTAAATTCAATGTCAGCCAAGTCAACATGAGAATCTTAAAATATTGGCTTCTGCAGCTAACTCAGTCATCTTCACCTTCATTTTCCTGTTTGTTCCTAATCTGGAAAAGAAGAACAAGCTTTCCTGCTTTTTCAGGTCCCAAACGATTTCTCAATTTGGAATGAATTAGTCCAAAGGAAGAAAATATTCTTTCTACACCAGCAGAAGAAGATACTGCTGTTAAAAGTGAGATCATCACTTCAACAGTCTCTAAATCCAAGTCCTTAAGTGACTTCCACAAGTTCACTGGTGTGACTTTCTTTAAAACATCATCAGCAAACATATTTCTTGAATGGTTTGCCCTTAGCTATGAAGTTTATTATAGTTGGCATTATGGAGGGATGATTGCTGGATGTCCATGTCATAGCCAACTCCTCTTCTTCAGCAGTTGAGGTTTAACCCTGGTACCGAGTATTGAGAATATTTGCAAGAAAATGAGCTGGAGATAGTGCTTGTCCCATTCGTTTTCTTAATGCTTGTTATTTAACTCTGTCATTGCATATTTCTCTTTTTAAAGATCTCACTCAGTTCCTTCCAAATTTCAACAGCGTCAGCAATAAAACAGCTATTTCCCTGCATTTTGTTCAAGGCTACAGAAATAGGCTTCAGGGTACTTGGCACGTCTTCAACATTTCTCTTAAGCCCAATGTTGAGAACTTTGCCTGTGACAGTGCCATCTATTTTTTCACGATTTTGTTCACAAACTGTTATCAGATTAGGCCAGTTCTTGATACAGTGCTCAAAACAGTCCACTACTGAGTTCCATCGCACGTCTTGTGGGAGAGTTAGCTTAGTTCCTCCCACTTTTTTCAGAGTCGCTGCTGCAAAGTGGTTGTTATGGAAGTATTTTGCAATTTCAACAACATTAGCCTTTATTTCTGGAACACTGAACTCTTTGGCTAGGAGGTGCACCAAATGAGCACTGCAACCGTATGTTATTAGCTTGGGACTCTCTTCACTCCCTTCTAAATAATTTCTTCTCATCTTGGATACATTTGCAGCATTGTCTGTGACCAAGCTGCGTACTAGACATTTGAATTTTTCTTCACAGTTTCTTATAGCTTTTACTGCTACTTCTTGTAAGTATTCTGCTGTGTGTGCATTTCCTGATGTATCAATTGTTTCTGTAAGGAAGACATTCCCTTCTTCTGTTGTCACACAAGCACATACAACAGGATCATTGTGGACACTGCTCCACCCATCAAAACTCAGGTTAACAATTTTACCCTCTAGACCTTTTGCACACTACTCAATTTCTCTTTCATACACTTTATCCAGCAATTTGCCTACGACATCTGCTCTGTTGGATGGATTGTATCCTGGTCTTAGTGACTGAACCATGTTAATGAAGTGTGGTTTCTCAATCATACGAAAAGGAGAGTTTGTTGCATAAACAAACGGGGCAATTTTTTCATCAACTACCTCTTTTTGTAATCTGCTGGTTCTTATCACAAACTGATCTATGATTGTTTCTGGATGATGGAGATTTTCTTTTTTTTTTTTTTTTTTGCTACAGGTGATATACTGTGGCTATGTGACATACATGACGTGACTGAAACACTATCATTGGCAGATAACTCTGAAACTATAGAAAGATGGTGATCTTGAAGGTGGATAGTCTTCAGAATCCTGTATGTTGAGGATGGATTCTCCTAAACAAAATAAGTCAATGCAGTTATTTAATTATTATTACCATATTGCTCATTTAGTATTACTCATTGCATTCACTGACACTCAGTACGACCTTAAAGGTGAAATTGTAAAGGGAAGATCTGCCTATTTCAGCTTTTTTTTAAAATCACAACTGCATCTAAAACGATAGTACCATATAGTTGTTACTCTATTTTTTGCTCAAACATGAGAATTCAAGAACAGTCCAGAAGGAAGACAGGCAGTCCTTAAGAAAGTATGAAATAAAAAAGTTTACCAACCTGAAGATCCTGCATGTTCAGACATGTTCCTTTCATCATCTTCAACGCAGCTTCCTCCTGAGAAGGAATACTTCTCATGATGTTGTTTCATTAGGGCAACCCGGCCTTGCATTTCTTTGTTGCACTGTTTGTATTTTACACGCATGCCTGTCTTACCCACAGGTAGAGGAATTTCATTAAAATATTCCCAAACGGGGTCTCTTTTATGGCCTGCTGCCATTATAGGTTTTCCCTTCTAGTGAGAGAATGGCATGGTAGATCTCAAATCAATGAAGGCTACACTCAGAAAGACCTAAGACTTCTGGAATATGCTGCTCAAACAGTTTCACTTTTGTTTCTTTGCCTGTCCCTCCCTTCTCACATTTATCTCCAGACTTTTTCTCCTTGTCCAGATCTATTCCGCCCCCAACAATCTTCTGTTCATTGAACTTTTTGAAACTTTGCACTTTTAGATAGAGGTAAGGGATTGACTGTGTACACAAATTTGCAGAGGGACAATAGGGTTGAGGTCTATTTCTCACCTCTACATTTTATTTATTTATTTATTTTAAAACATTTTTGCTGTTAACAAGCATGTTATCTCTGGAGACACAAATGTACAGTTTGAGAACTGAAAAACTAAGCATCTCTGATGGTATCTTCTAGACTGAGCACTGAGTCAAATTGGGTAGATAGAAAGATTAACCTAAATAATCTATACAGAAACCCCTGGAACTCCATGAGATTGGGTCCCTAATCCATGAACTATTGGAACTCATTTACAAACTTTTTCTTAAACATTACATGAATATATTGTCTCATGCTATAGAATCAGAATTTATAACCCCTATTCCATGATGAGATATCTTTGAGCTATAATGTATCTTAATTAAAACCATCTTTAGATAAAATGCTTTTTGAGGAAAAATCCTATCAAAAATCTGATTTCATTAAAAAAATCCAATTTTTTTTAAAAAATCATTAATTTTTATCCACCCTATAGGGAAGTGTTGTTCCTACTGTACAAGGCACCATATAAGGCACTCATCTGGAATACTGTGTGCAACTCTGGTCTCTGCTGTTTAAGAAAGATTAATTCAAATAGGTACAGATGCAGAGAAGAGCTACCAGGATGATCAGAAGAATGGAGAACCTGCCTTACAAAAGGAGACTTAAGGAGCTTTGTTTAGCCTAACAAAATGAAGGCTGAGGGAAGATATGATTGTTTTCTATACATACATGAGAGGAATAAACACCAGGGAGGAAGAGGAGTTATTTAAGTTAAGGGTTAATGTTGGCACAAGAACAAATGGATTTAAACGCCATCAGCAAGTTTTGGGTTGAAATTAGACAAACATTTCCAACTATCAGAGGAGTTAAGTTCTGCAACAGCCTTCCAAAAGGAGTAGTGGGGGCTAAAAACCTAACTGCTTTTAAGACTGAGCTTGATAAGTTTATGGAGGGCACGGTATGATGAGAGTGCCTACAATGGCACATAGCCCACCCACAACTGCTATTTGCAAATCTCTCTAAAACGGCCAGAGATGGGACACTATATGCAGAGAGCTCTGAGATACTACAGGGGATTATTTCCCAGGTGTCTGGCTGGTGGGTCTCACCTACATAATCAGGGTCTAACTGATCACCATATTTGGAGTCAGGAAGACATTTTCACACAGGTCAAACTCTGGGTGAATTTTGCTTGCCTCAGCCACGTGGGGCATAGGTCACTTGCTGGTTTGAACTAGAGTGAATGGTAAGTTCTCTATAACTTGAAGTCTTTAACAAGATTTGAAGACTTCAGTAACTCAGACAGAGGTTTTGGGCCTATTGCAGAAGTGGATAGATGAGGTTCTGTAATCTGTGATGTGAAGGAAGTTATCTAGATATCTTGATGGTCCCTTCTGGCCTTGAAGTCTGAGAGTCTTACAATATATACAGTAGGATATCGATTGCACTCAAAGATGAGGAGCAGCTTTATTTAGATTTACTTGCAGTTTTAATATGTCAAATAATTTAGTAGTATGATTTATATTATACTGTAAGTTATGTAAACACAAACATCAAATAACTAAAAAGCGGTTAGCCACTGTAACTAAGGCAGCTTCAGTCTCCCACTCAAGTTACAGAAATAGGAAAGACAGGAATAAAAGCAAGAGGAAAATAAAAGAAATATGGTAGAAAGAAGTTAGTAGGAACAGTAAAACAGATCATATCCAGTAGTAGTTTGGCTTCACAAAATTCCAGTGGATTAGGAAAAAGACTGTGGCCAAATGTTGAAAGAGATGAGAAAGTGGAAGATATACAAGAAGTGCAGTAGAAGAGTAGATGCATTTCTTCCCCAGACTGGTCAATGAACAGATTGACAGTTTTGGGGATGTCAATATCCGTACAGGAAGGAGGGACAGTTTGCTAGTTCAAAGTTCACAGTGACTTTCAGACTCCAGCAGATACTAGCAATTTTTCTACAAGCTTTTATGAAGTTAGTTCTTTATTGCATGATAGGCACAGTTTGGTTCGCCTTATTTTGTTTCCAGATCCTTGGCTACTAACAACACCTGCAAACCTTCAATTGGATCTGCACAAATGGACCCTTATGCCCTCACAGAGGCCTCACTGACGTCAATAGGATCTGCTCTGCAGATTAGACTGCAGGCCCAGGGCTTTTGTTTAGGGTTTATTCCGTTTTTTTTAATCTCTTCTCATCTGAGGAGAAGGTCTTGTTTCCAAGTCAGTGGCTCTCAAAATCCTCCCTCCCTCCCGTTGGGGTCCATTTACTCAAAGACAGTAAAAACCTGTGACACTAGGCACTCAATAGCTTTATATGTAAGGACCATGGAGTGGAAGCAATCTTGAGCTCTGTGTACTGAGATGGATCAGCTGTCTCTTCCATAAAGAGAAAACGTTCTTTGAGCTACCTGAGCCCGGACATCATCTTGTCAATGCAAGTGGATTCTGAACCCAAGGGCAACAATTATCAGAAAGTCTGAGGAAAATACTAAGAAAGGAAAATATTTGGATATGTTTTTGATGTCTAATGTAGTTTAGATGCAAGTTTTAAGTGTGGGGGGATTGGGTTGTTTTGGGTTGGGGGTTTTTTTTAAGCAACCAAAAAAAGTTTTTAAGATATTGGGAAGGGGGGTTGGTAGTTTTTGTTGCTGCCTGGTATTTTAGATAATTTTTTAACCCAACTACAATCTCTTAAATCTAATAGGAAGAGACATGAATTCTCCAAAATTTGACATTTGCACAGGGTTTAAAGTAAGAGTGAAAACTGGTATTTCCATGCCCCCCCTCCCAGAACAACAGCTCCTCTTCTCCCCCTCCCCCATCGCAGTGAGACAATTTCTCTTCCTAGTCCAATAATGAACTAGTTTGGATGTTAATCCTTTTTATAATTCATGCCAAGAATAAAGTTTAACACTAGCAGTAATGAAAATAGCAACCATGTAAGCATTCAGTGTTCACGAGGACACTGCAAACATGTGTTTAACTGCCAAATGAATAAGATCCATCTTAGTGAAGAGAAAGATATAAATGAGCAATAAAAAAAATCAGGGCGCTCACTTCAGAGATAAGTGGTCAACCTAATAGCCTCATGCAGCCACTTCTTATTCTCTGCCTTACTCCATTAAGCAGAGTCTGACTTCTGGGAAACAATGCATCCTAAACATAGCCTAATGAGTAGTCCAACAGAAAAGTAAAATATGTTGGCAAGTATGCAGCGCACAGATGGCCTTCAATGGCCACTATCACAGGCCTTAACCTTCTCCCTTTCCCTGGGGGAAGAAAAAAACCCAGGATGTGGATCATTTAAATACTGATGTCTTAAAGGAGGAGCCAGGTCTTTAACAGTTACAATGAAGCAGTGTTCAATGAGTTTTGCCACAAGTAGCCTGTTGCTAGAATAGAACCGGATGAGTGGCTATAGATTTTGATGGAAGAGGTCTCCAAGTTTCAGTTAAAAAATGTGTACTGAAATTAAATGTACTGACAGGCATGTAACAGACTCTATTGTGGAAAGTATGGTCTTGCAGGTCTTCTGAAATTAAAAATCATTTATCTACCTGTTTAGAATAAGCAATACTTGACAAAACATTCTGGTGCATGCACACAACCTTAATTTTAGAATTTTGTAAAAATTTAGTTCATATGACAAGTAAACTCTTGCTTACTTGCTCAATGTATCAATGGTTTCCTAATACTTCTATGACTGAACTCTAAAGGAGACAAAAAACATATTTGGCTTTCAAGATACCAAGTCCACAACTCAAAATATTCTCTCAGACAACTAAAAAGAGCTACGAGGATTAACAAAGAGGAAATTTTATTCATTAATCGAGGCATACCAGAATGCAGAGTAAACTGCAACTACAAGTAAATGCAGCCTGTAGCACTGTCACCTCCATTCCAAGTGGAGGGAAGGCAGATATGAATACCAACCATTACCCACAAAAATTGTTAAGCCATTCTAGCTTCTTCCAGAAAATGTGGCACTCTCGCACCAGAGTGATGGGCACAGGATAGTGATGGGCACAAAAAAACAGAACACTGGCTGGTGCCAGATGTGTTTAGGATGCCATCCAACAAGGTGCATGAAGTACAGCATAAGTTTGTACAGAAGCCCCTCCCCCCTAGTCAAGCAGCCTGGAACTCAGAAAGGACTCAATATACTGAAAGGATCTACTTTCCACGAAGATTTGCAGATACTCTGCTATGCAAGTTAAACATCAGGTTGTTTTCTCATCATTTGCTTGTCTGTAATACAAAAACATTTAAACATTTCAAAAGTGCACTATATTCATCACATGCAGGATCTGAGCCTAAACTATTACATCTCTAAAACTTCTATGAAGAAGCATTTTGGACCAAATTCTGGCCCTATGAGACGCCACAGCCGAGTCAACTAGAACTGCACAGCCCAGTTTGACTCTATAGGTGAAATCCTCGTGCCCGCCCCTCCCCACTGTAGTCAGTGGGAGTCTTGCCATTGACTTCGATGGGGCCAGGATTTCACCCTGTGAGTTCAACAAATATCCTGATGGAGGGATTTCTGACCACAAGTGTTGCCATATTACACACTGGATGACTTCACAACCCTTTCCTCCTCCAAATGTGTCCTCAGGACCCACTTCTGCTGTAACTAATAATAGCTAGGACAGTGGCCCAGAAACCCAAACCAAACATGTTTAAATGATAAGGAACAATAAAAATGTGTGTGCTGTTGGCTTATGTAACCTTATTACTGTTCCCTTCATCCTGTAACTCCTTTCCTTTCTATTGTTAGCTCTGCTGGAGAATAGAGTGACAGTTACACAGTTAACATACATCCCTTCTAGATCTTCTGAAAGCTTAACACAACTCAAGATTGTCATATGTGAAACCTAAATTAACCCCAACAGAAATCAACCTAAGAAGAGTATCAGAAGTGCTCTGCAACATTTACACAATAGGCTGATGTTCAAAGAAGCAAGTCACATTTCTAGCTGCATTGCCTAGGGAAAATGAACAGGAGTACTTGTGGCACCTTAGAGACTAACAAATTTATTTGAGCATAAGCTTTCGTGGACTACAGCCCACTTCTTCGGTTACCAACTTACCAATCTCTGCTGAACGAATGAGAATGACCTTGCATTTATCTAATATTTTATTAATTGGATTGTACAGCAATCCATGGTAATCACTTTGCCCACCAATGACGTGACGCCATCACTGGAGTAAAACACAGAACCTCTAACAGCACACAAATAACTTCAATATAGTATTCACTTTGTCATAAGTTAACGTAACTAATTTACATATCAGAATGGTCTTCTGCCAGGATAATGGAGATGAACATCTCTATTCTTATGAAGAGCAGCAAGGTTAGTTTGTGTGTTTTTAAAAATGAGCAGAAGATTGGTGACACCATTTTCACATCTCATTCAAAAGATACTATCTCCTCTAGCATAGTGCCCCTGGTCTGGAACATTGGTTCAGTGCTGACCCAGCAAGAAGAGTTCCACATTAGAATTAAAGAAGAAAAGTTTCAGTCCAAAACAAGTTTGTTAGACAATTGCTTTAGTTTTTGTAGGAGGTGCAGATGTGGATAGAGAACTTCAGTTTCTAGAATATCACAAGAGTTACAAGATTATCAACAGTACAAACATTTTGCCATTCTACTACAAATATACCTGAGCCCTCTAAGGAAGGATCACTGATGGAGAATAAACTACATTATTCCTTATTCTAAGTTTTTCAATCCTTAATTTCTGTTAAAGTTGACAAGGTTGCACTAACTAATCTAGACAGAGGTCCAGTAGAAACTAGACTGAAATCAATATGTTTCTCATAGAACAAACAGATAGCAACTAAAGACTTGACCCAACACCCACTGAAGTTAACAGAATTGCCATTTATTTTAATGAATGCTAGAGAAGACCTTTAGTTTGACTGCTACTAACAGAACTAGTCAGGATATTCAGTTCTTCACTTTAGGTACCTATTACCAGCACTATGATCTATGTAGTTCCATTAGCATAATATTAATTTGATAAAATAAAGCTAGTCAGTACTCTTCCTTGTGAAAGTACAAGAATCATAAAACTTATCACAGTAACTTCATATATAACAGATTTAACTATAACCACAATTTACAGTTACTGAATGCTAGAGTTTACAGCTCGGCAGCCAATACTAGAAATGATGCAGCATTTGACACTTCTATTAATTTGGTACCCTAGAATAACTTCTTCCTCCAAACACTATCCCCCAAAAAATATGCATTAATTTTCAGGTGGGGCTGGTCAATGTCAATTTAAAACAAAAAACCTAACACACTTTAATGGGGCACCTAACTGGTAGAGCATCACAAACTCTAAATGAGGCATCTGAGATGCTATCACAGCAGATCACTTAGATCAATCCAAAAGATGACTCTGAGTAGCAAGGTGAGAGCATCATGCCACCAGCTGGGAAGAGAGCAAGATCTTTCATCCCATAAATCTTCATTTTGCTAAGTAGCAGTGTATCCAAAGGTTATTCTTACTATAAAAAGAAAACTAATTTTCTATTATTTAACAATTATGCATGCAACTCAATAAATGGTCTTTAAAAAATTACACGCCATAGCAACATCTTCCAAGTTTTCATGCACTGATTTCAACGACAACTGGCACTCAATTGTTAACAAACACTACACGACTCCAACTATTAATATATCTTGTTAACAACATCTTTTCTTCAAAAGATGCTTCTATCCCTCGCTTTTTGGAAATTAAAGTATACTTTCATACCAAAATATCTATGCAAACTGACATTCCTATAAATCTGTTTCATTTCTCCAAATTAATTATTACAGTATTCGTATTGTGGTAGTACCCAGAGGCCAGGCTCCAACCACACTGCTATTTTGTCCTGCTGCATAGTGATGAAATTCAAAGAGATATTTGCATGCTATTGCACTGATGTGATTATTAATCCAGAAATTATTTCATACTTAGGGCCCTAGCAAATTCATGGTCCATTTTGGTCAATTTCACTGTCAGAGGATTTTTAAAATGGTAAATTTCATGATTTCACCTATTTAAATCTGAAATTTCATGGTGTTGTAATTGTAGGGGTCCTGATGCAAAAAGTTGTTATCAGGGGGGTCACAAGGTTATTGTAGAGGGGGTGCGGTACTGCTACTCTTACTTCTGCGCTGCTGCTGCTGCTGGCAGTGGCACTGCCTTCAGAGCTGAGCAGCTGGAGAAGGCGGCTGCTGGCCAGGAGCCCAACTCTGAAGGCAGAGCCACTGCCATCAATAGCATAGAAGTATGGGCAGCATGGTATGGTATGGTGCCCAGTTCTGAAGTCAGCACAGAAGTAAGGGTGGCAATACCGTGACCCCCTAAAATAACCTTGTGACCCTCCTGCAACTCCCTTTTGGGTCAGGACCCCCACTTTGAGAAACACTGGTCTCCCCCCCCCCCGTGAAATCTGTATACTATAGGATAAAATCACACAAGACCCAATTTCACGAGGAGGGAACCAGATTTCACATTTTGTGAGGCGTTTTTCATGGCCACGAATTTGGTAGGGCCCAATTCATACTGTACATGTACACCTGACAGCATGGAATCTCTAGTATGAAGTGCTTACATGTCACATAAATATGTACAAATCGGCCTCCTCTTCTCTGCTTAGTTAAAATAAATCAGTATAAAGTGATCATAAAATTAAAGTCCAAAATAACTATTGAGAATATTAAATGTATTTGAGGTCTTATAAGACTTACTAATCAAATTTCAGGTCTTCCATTAAAACTGAGTTTTTGTTAACTTACTGACAACAATCAAGACAATTATTATTTATAATTCAGTAGCCTCAGCCCCATCTTGCTAGACACTGTACAAACACACACACAGAGGGCCCCTGCCTGAAAGAGCTTACAATCTAAGTGTAAAACATGATAGACATGGATACAAATATACAGAGAGTGCAATGTAATGATGAGATACTGGTTAGCATGATAAGCAGTGGTCCACAGCACACCAGCTGCTTCACAACTGCCAAGTTTTTTTGTAGTCATCACAGCAGACTGTTTTAAGGCGGACAATATAGTGGGCTTTGTGGATTTTTATGGAGACGACTGATGCACAAAGGGCAGCATGGTAGAAAGCACAAACATCCTAAATCAAAACTGGCACTATTTGCAGAACATAGGTGGGAGGTCATCATCTTCCTACTGTATAAGAAAAGAGAGATAATCCAGAGAGTGCCTTAGAAGTGAAGACAAGTAGTTTGTGTTTGATGGGGTGGAGAAGAGAGAGCCAGTAAAGGGACACAAAGGTCTGTAATGTGGTCAAAGCAACAAGCCAGGAAAGTTATCTTTGTAGCAGCATTTTAATTGGGTACATGGAACAGGATGAGATTTGTCAAGGCCAGCAAGGAGGAGTTTGCTGAAGTCAAGGCATGAAATGAAGGCCTGAACCAGAGCTTTAGCTGTACAGCTTGAGAAGACAGACAATCTTGCAAGTGTTACATGGGAAGCAGGCAAGATTTAGACACAGTGTCAGACCAATGTCAATGCTCGCCACTAACATAATACCTTCCTTCTCCAAAGCATTTTACAGAAACTGAATGGTTCGGATGATCAGGAATATAATCACGCCATTAAAGCAGGGCAGACTTCCAGCGTCAGGGACACTAGAGCCGGAGAGAGTAAGGCAGGTATCTTTTTAAAGTGATCATGGTGAAAGTCAGTCACATGTCAGCGTGTTATTTAATCCCCTTGGACACTCTCACACCTCAGAGGGTGGCCAGCGGGCGTGTGGCCGGGAACAAGGGCGGCTGGGCATGTGGGCGGGCAGGGGTAGACACCAGCCGCCACCTGTTCGGCCCGGGACGGTTACCCGGGAGAAGACGGGGGGCGGGGACAGGCAGCGCCGAGCCCGCTTGCTCCCCTCACAGACACGCCGCAGGGTAACAGAGACTCGCCCGCACCGAGCACATGGGCCCCCAGCCCCTGCCCCTGCCCCAGCGCGGAGCGGCGGGCACTGAGCCCGGCCGTGCACACAGGGCACGGCAGCCCCCTCCCCGCCGCAGCCACGGGGCCTCCCCCGGAGCCTGTCACACACGCACACGGAGGGGGCGCGCCCGGGCCGGGAATGGAGGAGGGAGGCGGCAGCAGCCGCAGCCGCCGCTTCACCGCCCTTCGCACCCACCTGCTCGCGGAGTTTAAGGAAAACCATGGCGAGGCCGCCGCACCGACCAGCCGCCGCCTCCGGCCGCCAACTGACTCCGGCTGCCCCGCCTCCTCCCAGGGGCCGATCAGCCCGTGCGCAGGCCACTCCCCGCGCCCCGCCCAGCCCAGCCCGGACTCCGCACCGGGCGCCGAGGGGGAAGCCGTGGGCCCTGTGGAAACGCGCGCGCGGGGATGAGGAGGAGGAGGAGGAGGAGGGGGGGGGGGAAGTCCCCCTCCTGCCCCGCCCCCTTCTGCCCCGCCCCGTTCTCAGAGGCAGCTTCCGGAATTAGACTCGGGCGGCATCAAAGCGGCTCCCCAGCCGCCACCGTCACTCGCCATCAAGGGCGGCGCTTATTGGGCCGGGAGCAAGAGTCGGGGCGGAGTAAGGGCAGCGCCGATTGGCCGGGCAGGGGAAGTTAGCGTGTGATTGGCCAGGAGCAGCAGCCGGGGTGGTCGAGGCAGGTTCGGGGCACAGGGCGGGAGGCGAAGATACGGAGGTGGGCAGGAGAGAGGGTGACGGGCGTGAGCGGGGGGAGGGGCTGAGCCTGTATCAGGAGCTGCAATTATCCCCCCTTCTGCCCCTCTGCGCCTGGGGAGAAAACCCCGAAGGCGCCGGGATTCTCGCTGCTGCCACCAGATGCGGGTTCATCTCCCTCCCCAAAGCAGTGACTCGCATGGGAACTGGGACCCAGACTCCGGGTGCCCCAGTGACCTTGAGCTCCTGTACTAGCCCGTCTGGCACCTCGCAGGCGTGAGGTTTGTCATTAGGGTGACCATACATCCCATTTGGGCAGGACAGTCCCCTTTTTAAATCCCTGACTTTTTTTTGGCAAGAATGGCCATTTGTCCCCTTTGCTCTTGCCAGTTGCACGTGGCTCTGATCAGTCGCCAAGAGCAAACAGAACAAATGCCCAGTTTTGCCAAAAAAGTGAGTTGTGCACCCCTTAGCGGGGTGCAGCAAAACGTTTGGGGAGGCCAGTGGTGACATGAAGTGCTGGGCAGCGGGGCTCAAGCAGTCAGCCCAGGGCAGTGCAGGGATCAGGTGGTCAGCCCCAATCCCTGTCGCATGGGGCTGGAGCGAGCAGCAACACCAGGTGGCTCGGGACAGCCCTGTGCGGAGGTGCCGGCGAACGGTGATGTCAGGCACCTCAGGCCAGCCCCACACAGTGTCCCAATTTTACTTTGGTTTATATGGGCACCTTACTTGTCATAGAGTGAAGTTTGGAGTGTGGAGGTGGCAACCAAGGTGCTGTCATGAGGCCAATTGGAGTCTCCTCTATGTCTGGGCGGGGGGAGAGGGGAACTGTTTGTGTTGCCTGGATTTTAAGGCAAAGTTTCAGAAGATATGGAAGATATTTTTCCAGGGACTGTCAGAGAAGTTAAGTAATGTGGGAAGAAACCAGAACTACTTTGTGAAACTTCTATTGAAAACAACCAAATTCTAACTTGGGATTCATTTAGGGTCAGATACCAAGCTCTTTATTTATACTCAACAACATCTCACTCCACCAGTGGCCCCATTTAGCCCAATACAGCTGAGCTCCAGGTGGTCACTGAAGTGAGAAGGAGCTACTTAAACTGCACTCATCGCCATTGTATCTCAGCATCTTGATTAACATCTGTCATGTGTTACTTCTCTCATCCTCTCCCCAAAGGGAGAAGTACATGCAGTGGAATGTCCTGATTTGGTAAGGTTTTAGAGGGAAGAGCCTCTAGGCACAAGCATGAACAAATAGCTTTGTTATTAACTATGAATGCTCAAGGTCAGTTCTAGATTTTGCAGAGTCCTATGTTAAGATCTGTTAGGTCTCTGATATTATGCTTATCTTCCAGGGGCCACAGACGTACACATACCAAAAAGGGGCTATTTTTAATATATATGTTGCTATGTATTTATGTTAAAGAAGGTCAAAGAGAGGAGCCTTGCACTTAGCAAGGAAGGTGGAAAGGTTTGTGATAGTCCTTAGTTCCCAGGGTAGTTCATTCCACGCTCTCAGACCAGCTCCTGAGAAATGTTCTCTTTCTCACACACACACAGAAGAGCTATGTTCTTCTTATAGCTAGTTCCATTGTGCCAGATAAGCATAGTTATCAACCAGAGTCTTCATCCCAGTACTTTAGGCAGTAAAGAGAGTACTGCTTGAAATAGGACTACAGTAATGTACACTAAGGAAATTTTAGTGCACATCAGCAAGGTCCACCCATGCCAGTTAGTGCACGACACTCTGGTGGGCAGTAGAATTTACATCCCTGATGGTATACACTAAGGCACTGTGTAGGCGAGCCCTTAGATATCCTGAGCCCAGGCCACTGAGTGCCTTAAAGATAAGGGCAGAGACTTTGAACTTGATTTGAAATTCTATCAGAAGCCAATATAGGGAATGGAGGACAAGTCAGATGTTTTTGCAATTGCCTATGTTGCTGAGGAGACACACTACAATATTCTGTACTAGTTGGAGTTTTCTAAGAGCTGAAGGCATCATGACCTGGTATATTTCATTGCTGTAGCCAGCCAAGAAGTGATAAAGGCACAGTGGGTAAAAAACAATAATTTTTAAAAATGATTTTTATTTAAAATGGATTTTTCTGATTAAAGCCAAATTCATTTTTTTAAAGTCAATCTAAAATTAAATTTGAAATTATGACAACCTATAGTAAAGCCCAAACTTACTATAATCTATTAAAGTAATTTCAATTAAATTAAAAAATCATAGTCAAGCAGTACATGTTTGCTGCCAAAGTTTTAAAGGCAGTCAAACCATGAAACTTGTGGAAATCACTGGCTAAGGACCTGGAATCAGAGTTTGTTGAAGTGCTAAACCAGCTTTTGAAAGCAGTAGCTGGTTCTGCAGGTGCAGAGAAAATGTTTTCTTCATTTCAACTTATCCAGTTAGTTCAGTTCAATTATTATTTTTTTCAAAGTTGATAAACCAGTCGGGAGCTGAAAAAGCAGTATAGCTTGTTTTCCTCTTGCCATCTATGATTAAAATGAGGTGTGGAAAGATGAGCTCTACTAGTTCTAATCTTGAAGGACATCACTACCAGAAAAATCAATTTAATTCACTAACTACATATACACCTCTACCCCAATATAACGCGACCCGATATAACACAAATTCGGATATAACGCGGTAAAGCAGCGCTCCAAGGGGTGGGGTGGGCTGCACGCTCCGGCGGATCAAAGCAAGTTCGATATAATGTGGTTTCACCTATAACGTGGTAAGATTTTTTGGCTCCCAAGGACAGCGTTATATCGGGGTAGAGGTGTACTTTATTTAATAAAAATAAGTTAGTTTTAAATGCAGAAGATATTTTGATAAGCTTTTTGATCTTATTTGTCCAGCACATTTAAAGTAGTCTTATTTAACTAATAAACAAATTTGAAAAGCTATTTTGTGCATTTTAAGTGATTACTAATATCCATCAAAATGCAGGTTGACACAAATCATGAGTTAAAAATTATTAATCGGCTAGTAATTAAATATTCACCATTTTCTGACATAAAAAATTTGTGTAAAGATTATATTTAGTCGCAAATCAACATGCTTTAATGGTTACCAATCAATGGCAATCCACCTTTCTTTAGGAAAATAACTACAAAACTAAACAAATGCAAAACAAGATTAAAATAAATTTAAATCAAGGTTTTCTACTTACTGATTTAAATCACTTTGAATTAAATCAATCTACCCTGGACAAAGGTGTGAATAACAGAGGCCAGATCATCATCCATCAGGAAGGGATGAAGTTCCCTAGCCAAGCATGACTATCAATGAGGGATAGCTCAGTGGTTTGAGCATTGGCCTGCTAAACCCAGGATTGTGAGTTCAATCCTTGAGGGGGCCACTTAGGGATTGGGGGCAAAAATCAGTACTTGGTCCTGCTAGTGAAGGCAGGACTTGATGACCTTTCAGGGTCCCTTCCAGTTCTATGTGATAGGTATATCTCCATATATTATTATATTTAAGAGTATTCCTAAACTACAGACAGTAGTTGACCAATTGTGGATGTGTACCTTCAACCAAAGGAGACTGCTCTATGGCTGTAAACTCTTTACAGTGCTTTCCTCTTCCCACCCCATCAGCTCTGTCTTACTCAGGTTCAGCTTCAGACACCTTTTCTTCATCCAGAAGCTGATCTCATGCAGGCACTGGGCCATCAGGGTGATATTGGTGTGGTTGTATGTGGTGAAGGATAGATAGAACTGTGTGTCACTTGAGTCCATATTATCTGACCAGTTCACCTAGTGAATGCATGTAGGTTTTATGTAATGTAACTTCTTAACCCATAGGAAAGTGGCACTAAAACTGGTATTTAGGAAGCATTGCAAATCTCTCTGAATACGTCTAAAAAAAGGGGAAAGAGAGAGAGGTTTTCAGGTACTAACAAAACATTGAGATGGGAATATGCATACAAAAAGGCATATGAGGAAGAGGGTTCTCTTCCTAAATGGAAAAAAGTTCTTTCACGATACATGAAATTCACCGTTGGGCAGAGAGTCAGCATAGGTCCTAAAATTATTGCATTTCTTTCGTCAGTAAACACAAAATATAAACACAACACAAAAGTCTTTACAAAACTAAACATAAAAATTGCAAAACTGATTCTGGAAACACCTATATGCTTAAATTTAAGTAAATGTGTAGTTAATGGGACATGCATAAGTGTTTGCAGGATTGTGGCATTATATACATATTATATACACACAGACAAAATACAAATTGACATGTAGATCAACTTCAAATGCAGATCTATCCACCTTACATATTTTTCATTAATAATGTTATACACTTTTCTTATTAAATTCGATAAACAATAGTTTCAAGAAATAAGTCTTAGTACTTTAACAAAAATATAGAATTTGATAAATACATTAATGTTTCCCACTTGACAGTATCACTTAAGAATAAAATATTTTGATTCTCAAATAAAAAACTCCTAGAAATAATATATATAAAATCTCAAAATTGCATAGATCAGAGTTAAGGTGCTTGTGAGGAAATAAGCGTTTCTTGTTTGTTATGCAGACATTATACAATTTAGGTCAGCCTAAACTATATTCTATTTTTTATTTTTAAGTGCTTTGGTTTTGTAAATGATATGGTAGATAGCTATACTGTTGTCTCTTAGCAACCTTAACAGGATTTTGAAAGTGCTTTGGATTTGAAGTATATATAAAATAAGAAACAGTGGCACTGATAACATTAAGATTTTTGAATCCACAAAAGTTAGAAAATTCCACAACACTGTTATATAACCAATTTTGTAAATAGCAATACAGCACACCTAAGGGCACACTTTTAGCCGTGTGCGCAAGGATCTGACTACATGGCTCCCATTCATATTAATATTAAATCCCCATGCTGAAATTTTACCCCATGATATGTAACACTATCCATTGTTTTTGAAACAGGACCATATGTGCTGCAATTGAAAGACATAAGGGGACTGAATGTATAAAGATTCTGTAGAAGCCTCACGTATGAGATATTTTGTGAGCTTGTCTGTACTATATTATTTTAACAGTTTTTGTGATTGGTTTCATTTGTTGATAAAAGTGCACCTTTTCAAAGGATTTTAAAGCACTGCATAAACATTACTTACACCTGGCAAAAACCTGCACAATAGGTATTTATTATTTTTATACTTTTTAGATGAGTAAACAAGCACAGAAAGTTTAAGTGACTGACACAAGGTGTGTCACTGACAGAGCTAGGAATACAATATAATAAGACCAGATTTCTAGTGCCCTGTTCCAACCACTAGACTATCCCCCTGTATCTAGGCAGAACTGATTTCATTTTTGTACAGAGTAGAATGGATCTGAAATCAATGAAACTTTATAATCTCATATCACAGGGGTGCATACATCACTGCAATACTATACTGGCATTGTCAGGAATCTAGTCTTCTAGTGTAAATCATTCTCATTTTATAACAGCGTCATCACAAGGTTTTCATAGTGCTTTGAAATACTTTGTCCATCAAAATCCAACACAAGCTTTGTAACTCTGGCTCTACCAATTTGTTTTTGAATCATTTGACCTTCATAGTTTCTAGCTGTAATGGAACCGTAATGGATACCATAATGGCATCATCTATCTGACCTAGTCTATCATCTAAAGTGCCTCTCAAAATAGAACATAGGTGCTCTTCGGGCCAGTTTCATCCCTGCCCTGGTACAGGGACGGAAGGTGGTGGCTTATGCCTTCCTTATTCAAGGGGCCAGTTCAACCCCTAGAGCAAGCTAGGGCAACCCTGAGGGCCCTTTGCACCACTTTAGCTGGTGCAAAGGGGCTGCCACACAGGCATGAGTTCCCTTGATAGTCACTCCACAGTCTTGCACCATCTACAAGGAAATTCCTCTTTCCAATAAAGGTGAGAGAAAAGTGAGAAGACAGAGAAAGAAATCAGCGATGAACAATGGCATCATCTGCATTTTGGTGCAGAAGATGGTGTTGGATGTTTGAAATACAAGCTGAACAAAGCAAATACTACCAGGTTACTGGCAGTTCCAACAGTAAAAGGCATATGTGACAATAGGGCCAGATTGTTTTACAAAAGTAACTTTGTTCTAGTTTGAACTTTCTTGGTAGAAATTTTGTTTACTTTTCTGGTTTAAGTTACATATAATGTTTTTTCTCCTTAGTGTGAAATTCACTCTTGTTCAGTGAGGGCCAGCACAAGATCTCATTAGGGTCTACAAGGGATGTAAGGGATACATAAACATTCTGCTGGCCTTCAGCACAGGGAGAATTTCATCCATAATGCTTTGTGCTGTTTTTCAGCATTGAACAAATCTGGAAAGCTAGTGCAAACATTAACTAGAAAAAGTTGCAAATCCCATTTGGGACTCTGATAATAAAAGATTTTTTACGCTACCATATATACTTACTACTAACTAGCTGTAAAATCAAAATTATTCCTTGGAATCCAATTAATAATTACCAGAGTGAAAACAAGCCATTGAGCTTACTGGGTGGTGGGGAGGACATCTAAGAGCTTGTCTACACTTAAAGTGTTACAGCTGCGCCACAGTAGCACTTCAGTGAAGACACTACCTATGCCCATAGGAGGGTTTCTCCCCTCAGTGTAGGTTCTCCAGCTCCCCAAGAAGCAGTAACTAGGTTGATGGAAAAATTCTCCTGGCTACACTGGGGATTAGGTTGGTTTAACGCATCACTTAGGGGTGTGGATTTGTCACATCCCCAAGTAACGTAAGTATGCTGACCTAATTTCCTAGTGTAGATCAGGCCTAAGACATAATAGCTGTTAGAATTTGGCACTTTCTGTGCACCATTTCCCTCAAACATATCTAACAATTTAGACATCATGAATATAAGCACTGTATATCTAAAGACCCAGACCTGCATATGAGTTTGCCTTTAATCTGTATTCATAGACTCAAGGCAAATACCTTGAAAATGGCTTTCTTGCCCTTCCCAATGTATCACATAATGGTCACTTTACCAAACAAGATGAAAATTGAATTAAATTAAATTTAAAAAAAAAGCAAACCTTGTGGGCTGTAATCTTGCAAACTAAATATTTTCAGGCTGGGTCAGTACTTGGAATGGAGGCACCAAAACAGTGGGTGCTACATGAAATGGTTTTAGTGAATCAGCAGGTGACCTTCTTCCCGCTTAGGAAGAAATTCACCTCTGCGTAGAGTAGCAGTTCTCAACTGGGAGTCTGTGGCCCCCTGGGTGTCTGCAAGCCCTTTCAGGGGGGCCGCAGGGCCCCGCGGCTGAAACCCAGTGCCCCCACTACAAAGCCGGGAGCGGTGTGGGACTGATGCCAGTGTAGCGGAGCAGTTTGTGCCACTACACACAGGGGGCTGAAGCCAGGATCCCCAGAGCCCCCCCCCCCCCCACTAAAGCCGGGATCCCCAGTGCCCTCCCCTCCCCCACTGAAGCTGGGAGCCACACTGGTAAGCCCCTGCCGCCCACACACAGCCCCTAGCTACCTGCTGCCTGCACCCCAAGCTACTCCCCTACCAGCATACAGCCACTAGCTATCCCCTCCCTGCACCCTGAGCGATTTTCAAACTTTTTGAATTGAGTCCCCACTTTGAGTTATATTTTTTGGTTGTGTCCCCCCCACAGCCCAGACAGGCTGGGTGGCCTCCTGAGTGAGTCAGGGGGTGGAGATGGCGCTCCCTTTCTGGACCCCACTGTGCAGAGCTGGCTCAAGCCCCTCACAAATAGAAGTAAAACTATGCCTATGCCCAAGGATCCCCCCCGCCTCGGCCCGGAGCCCTGATTTTACCCCAACCCCCGCTGGGCCCTGGAGTTTTTATAGCCAGTTGAGGGGGGCCTCAGCAAGAAAAAGGTTGAGAACCCCTGTGTTAGAACACTTTATGGCCAAGTAAATTTCACCTGCAGATTCAGCTGCATATGCACTATTGTGTACTTTTTGAATTTTCCTTTAGAGGTGGCTTGATTTCAGTTGTGGACGAAGTGATTCCTATTTATAGTTTGTAAATTAGTTTATAAAGCACTTCGGGATCCTTTGGGATGATGAGCACTGTGAGCCTAATTTTTAGAGGGGGTGAGTACCCAGAACTCCAGTTGTGTACAGGAGCTGCAGGTGCTCAGCTCCCCTGAAAATTAGCCCCTATATGATCGTAATACAGTATTACTAACAGGAAGAAATGAAGGTCAATTTGTCACCTAGCTACTGTGGTAACAGATGCAGTGGAAATGTGGACAGATGTCTCATGTTGTAAAGGAATGGTGTAAAGATGAACAAAACCTTATGTTATACAAAATACACAGCTGAATGGCCTCATACTGAGAAATTTGGTTACAACTTTTTATTTTTAAAAATACATTTACAGGTTGCTGAAATCGCTACTGTCGAGGGCCACTTCACTTCCCACACATGAAATGCAAGCACCCAATGGACTAGTTCTGTAAGTATTACTANGCTGCAAAACCTCTGTTAGTCTATAAGGTGCCACAGGATTCTTTGCTGCTTTTACACTTCAGTAGTGGAATTGGAAATCTACCTATGAGAAAAAGGTAAGTAAACTTTTTGTTTCCTCTTTCATATTTTACCTCCTAAAATGAGAACATTATCTGAGCACAGCTTAGAAACACATATCTTGAAAAATGTAATTTACTCACATTTTATGTTAATTTCTTGCTGCTGTTAACTGAAATACAATCTCATAAACGAAATTCACCTTTTTAAAAATTTGACTTTTCTCTGATTAGAAATATTTATGAATACCTTTAATAATGTATGTATGCCTAGAGCCACATAAATATATGTAAACTCTTCTCAGATAAATACTTTTATCATCTTAAGAGATAAAAAGCTTGAGGCAGAAGACAGGAATCTCTTGTATATACACCTCTGTGATGAATATATTTGTCAACTGAGTGCCATTGTGATGAATTTCAGGGAAGATGAAAAGCATTTCCATGACGGTGAAAAATTGTAACTCAAAGAAGCGAGAACGAAGCAAATAGTTTGTATTTATCTTTTGCATCTTAATAGACAACCTTATTCCTGTTTTTATCTTGTTTTCTTCATTCTCCCACTAAGGTGTTTTCACTTGTATGAAATATTAACAAGAAAAGGAATTCAATTAGAAAGGCTTGTCATCCTTGTCATTCACAATTGGCTACAGAAACTTTAGTTAGATGCATTTCACTTGTACTGATTTTACTCTTTGTTTTGACCAGAGAGCCAAGAGATACAGGAAGAACTTATCTAAATATCAAAAAAATTACTATTAATTATGATTTAATAAATGATAATCTCACCTTTCCCCTAGTGACCCACTATCACAGTTGAGATCAGCAAAGATCGTTGACTCAGTGGGCACAAGATCGAGCCCTAAATGAGAGGGAGTTGCTGGCAGTGTGTTCTCTGTGAAGGGTCCTTGATTTTGGAATTTGAGTCCCACCTTGGTCTGCCAGAGCCTTACTGGGCATGCTACAAAGCCCATATTTTCTTAGACATGGAGGGGTTGGGCTGAGACATGGTTATAGTGATGAGTGAGGTATAAAACCCTACATAGAATAGAATAGTGGTTAAATTCCTGGTCAGTGATTTTTTTACTTTGTGTGGTTTAATCTATGGGCTAGGTGCACAGAGCATACGATAGGTGCCTCTAGCTATATAGCTCCCCATCTATTATATATTAATTTAAATAAATAAATATTACAGCAGTGCCCAGGGTTGGAGTCTCGTTATGCTGGGCACTGCACAATCATAAAAGGAATGACAGCTCCTGCCTCAGAGAGTCTACAACAATACAACACTAAGCCATATATTAACTTCTATAAGAAAGATAAGAGCCCTAACACATAAAATGCAAGGTATTATTCTAGTATACCAGAAAAAAGCTCCATCTTGTGTATTTTTTGCAGAAGTTAGGACCCCTTTGCAGTATAAAATTGTTCTCTATTTTGTAGGTAACTGTAGGACATCCTAAGAATTTGTTCAGTCGTGTTTAGATCAACACACATTTTTAGCATGATGTTTTATATATTTTGTAACTTTTTAAAAAAATGAAAATAACATACTTTCAGAAAATGACTTATGAATCTGACAGCATAGGAATGAGTCTAATTGAAATAATTTACTGCAGATGTTAACACAAAATATTCCCTAAAGAACTGGATGTAGTGTTCTACATTGCCATAAGGTAACTTGGCTAAATTTAAACTTATATATACGGAGATAGCATAATGAAACTGAAAAGCTGGAACCAGTCCCTAGCACATATTTTGACTGTGGTTACTTACAAGCTATTGGCCTGTACAGCACAGTACTTATAGTATTTACACACACGTAAATGAAGCAGAACATGACCGCACCTTGAAAATGCTCTAAAATGCATTTGTTCTCTACTCTCATACTTCTCAGGTTTGTACGATATACCAAATCTGAATGTACAGGCTTTCAAGATTTATGTGATATAATCAAATTCTATCTTTTAATAATAGACATTCTATTGTAGTAATAGTAGGTTATAAAATCAACACACTGTGAAAAATTAATCTGTGGAAAGACTTAATCACCCATAAGCCCTGTTGTGTAAACAGTTCTATATAGCAGCCTCATCTTATTTGAAGTATGATTAAGGAAATGTAAAAAAATCTTACCGCTATAATGTTTGGTATGGCATTGGATTATGCACACAGTTTTCTTCTTTATTAATTAATATTATTATTAGTTGTATTACTGTACCCCTTTAGTCATGGACCAGAACTCCACTGTGCTAGGTGCTGTACAAACATAGAAGAAAAAATATGGTCCCTGCCCGAGAGAGCTTACAATCTAAGTATGAGACTAGCAACAACTAGTGGATACAGACTGATGAATGCGGAAGTACAAGAAAACAAAGAGACAATATTGGTTGTGGTAATAGGCCATGGTCTATTGTCAAGTTTTTTGTAGGCATCACAGCAAAGGAGAGTATGAAGAAGGGATTTGAAGGAGGGTAATGAAGTGCCTTTGCAGATATTTATGGGGAGCTTCTCCCAAGTGTGAGGGACAGCATGGGAGAAAGCATGAAGGTGCTTGTTTCAGATTTTTATAAGTGGGTGATGGAGACCAGTATTTTGGGCCAATCAGAGGTGAGAGTTGGCTTCTCAATAGTGAATGAAAGATGTTAGGTAGGCTGGAGTAGGCCGTGAAGGATTTGGAAAATGAGGACAAGCATAGGTGGTGGGTGAATTGCCGGCTAGCCTCCCCCAGCCAGCCCCGTCCGAGCACCCACCCTCCTTCCCCCACCGGAGCTCCCCCTTCCCCGTGGCCACTAGCCCCCCTCCCACCCCAGCCCTGGAGTGCTGGGTGGGTGGTGCACAGCAGCCCGCGAGCACAGGGTCGGCGGCACACAGCCCCCGCCCCTGAGCGCAGAGTGGGTGGGCGGCGCGTGGCCCCCCCCCCGGCCTCCGAGTGCAGGTGGGCAGCACGTGGCCCCTCCCAGCCCCCGAGCACAGGGTGGGCACATGGCGCGCCCCTCCCCATTTCCCCCAAGCACAGGGCAGGCAGCCCCAGCACCCCCAGCCCACCCCACCCCCAGTGCCGCCCCAGCACCCAGGGCCCCCCTGTGCTGGGCAGCCCCAGCCACCCCAAGTCCCAACCACCCTAGCCCCAGCCCCAGCAGACTTCCCTGAAGAGGAGCAGCCTACCTGGACTGGGGCCAAGGGGGAAGGGCAAGCAGGGCTTTGGGGAGGAGTGTGGGCAGGGCCACACCGGGCTGTTTGCGGAGGCATAGCCTTCCCCAGCCTATGCGCCATGCTGCCCATGAGGACAAGTAGCTTATGTCTGATGCACTAGAGAAGGGAGCCAGTGGAGGGAAGCAGAAAGGGGAGACATTTTCAGAACAACAGGGGTAGGAAATTATCTTTGCAGCAGTATTCTGTATGGATATGAGTAGAGCAAGATTGCATTTGTCAAAGCCAAACAAAAGGATGGTACAGTAATTGAGATGTGGAATGATGAGAGCCTGGATGTGAGTTTTAGCTATGATGGTGGATGGAAAGGCTGTATCTTAGAGATGTTTTGCAGAGGGAATTGTTAAGATTTAGACATGGATGTGATGACCTGTGGCGGACCACCTGCAGCCCGCGGTGGTGCACCACCTGCGGCCCGTGGGCCACATGCAGCCTGCCATGGTACTCCACTGGCGGGCCGTGAGACAGTTTGTTTACATTGTCCGTCCGCAGGCACGGCCAACCGCAGCTCCCAGTGGCCGTGGTTCGCTGTTCCCGGTCAATGGGAGCTACGGGAAGCAGCACGGGCTTCCCGCAGCTCCCATTGGCCGCGAACAGTGAACTGCAGCCACTGGGTTGTGGAGAAGGACAAATCTGACCAGACTCCAGGTGAGACACTGTGTTTCTTTTATCCATAAATGCCTGGGAAGAGACAAGATATGATACATTGTTGCAACTAATTTTCTAAACTGCAGCTATTTTAATTAATGCAATTAATATTGTCTGGAAACAGAATAGTGTCAGAGTAGTAATGAGAACTGCTAGACTAGACAGAGCAATTTCTAGAAACTGGTGAGACTGGCTCCTCCAAAAGACATTTTTAGATCCTCCTCCCACTGGGCTGTGAATTTTAAGCTGTGCCTCTTAAAGGCATAGCACAGAATTTCACCTTTTGTTTTTTGTTTGTTTAACTTCAATAATTAATTCACCTTTTAAATAAAGGAAGCCTTTGTTAAAGAGTCTAAACATTCAGCCCCTGGAGTCTGAGAATTCACAATAAACATCCATTAGACTTAAAACAAAACAAAACATCCATTAGACTTAAAACAAAACAAAACCTTTCACTCGGTCGGTACCTGATGCAGTCATTTACATCTTTACAAAGAAAGTCTAAAGCGTTGTCCTATCAGAATAGAAGCATATTACATCCACTGTGTATTGAGTTGGTTGGAACCAGTAAAAAAAGAGAGCAGAGAATTTATCATCACTTTTTTTCAGGTGTATATAACTAAACAGTGTGTAAGGCAGTGGGGATTCAGGCCTCATGAGTCAAGTAAATGGAAACTAAATTAACATCCAAAAAGTATTTCAGCCAGAAAAGACAGTCACACTCGGGGAAGAGAAAGCTAATTTGGGCTGAGATATCAAGAATTACTTACAGCCTAATTTAAGGCTGGAACAAACAAAAATATATCACGCTACACAGGAGCAGAAAGGGGTAGTTGACACTTGGTTTATAATAATTAAAAGTTACAAATATATGTACAATATCTCTATAAATATATATATTTGATTGAATACTTTCCCCAAAACCTTTCATACAGCAGGTTACTTGACTTCTTACACTGTAAACTCTGCAGGTCAAAGAGCATGTATTCATATTTGTCTATATACAGTGCCCATTCTAAGGTCTCTTAATGTTACAATAACATAACTATAAAATAATAATAGTAACACAAATTTATCTTTACTCTGAGCAATGACTAAGCTAAGACCAGATGTGCATAATTAGCAGACACCTCAACAAGTTCAAAGAAGCTTTTGAAATTATCCTTGGAGAAGACAGGAGACAGAAACCACACCTGTTTGCTGAGGAAAAAGGAGATTAATATATTTCCTAAGATAAGAAGTGTCTGCAAACTCCTTTATCAATATAGTACTGCAAGGTTACACCTTTACCCAGTAGCTGAGGGGCACGTTGGGGATGTTGTCCAGCAGAGGGAGGTAATTAGATCTCAAAAACTGCCAGGCTGATGCAGTGCTGGACAGTGAGAAAGCCAGGATTAGACATTGCTAGACCATGAAGGACTGAGACAGAAGGCTAAAAGATGTGATCAGGTTATTTTCTGATTTTTCCTTTCTTATCTATACGTTTGTACCTGTTTAGATGAAGTATAAGGCTGAACATGCTTTCAACCAATTTATGTTTTGATTAGGGCTGTTGATTAAACACAGTTAACTCATGTGATTAACTCAAAAAAATTAATAGCAATTTAAAAAATGAATCCCGATTAATCACAGTTTTATTCACACTGTTAAACAATAGAATACCAATTAAATTTATTAAATATTCTGTATGTTTTTCTACATTTTCATATATATTGTATTCTGTGTTGTAATTGAAATTGACATGTATATTATTTTTTATTACAAATATTTACACTGTAAAAGATAAACAAAAGAAATAGTATTTTTCAGTTCACCTCATACAAGTACTGTAGTGCAATCTCTTTGTCGTGAAAGTGCAACTTACAAATGTAGATTTTTTTTTGTTACGTAACTGCACTCAAAAACAAAACTATGTTAAACTTCTGAGCCTACAAATCTACTCAGTCCTACTTCTTGTTCAGCCAATCACTAAGACAAACAAGTTTCTTTACATTTACGGGAGTTAATGCTGCCCTCTTCTTATTTACAATGTCATCAGAAAGTAAGAACAGGCATTTGCATGGCAGTATTCTAGCCGGCATTACATGCCAGATATGCTAAACAGTCGTAATGTCCCTTCATGCTTTGGCCAGCATTCCAGAGGACATGCTTTCATGCAGATGACGCTCGTTAAAAAAAAATGCGTTTTAATTAAATTTGTGACTGAACTCCTTGGGGGAGAATTGTATGTCCCCTGCTCTGTTTTACCCACATTCAGCCATATATTTCATGTTATAGCAGTCTCGACCCAGCACATGTTGTTCATTTTAAGAACACTTTCACTGCAGATTTCACAAAATGCAAAGAAGGTACCAATGTGAGATTTCTAAAGATAGCTACAGCACTCGACCCAAGGTTTAAGAATCTGAAGTGCCTTCCAAAATCTGAGAGGGACGAGGTGTGGAGCATGCTTTCAGAAGTCTTAAAAGAGCAGCACTCCAATGCGGAAACTACAGAACCCGAACCACCAAAAAAGAAAATCAACTTTCTGCTGGTGGCATCTGACTCAGACGATGAAAGTGAACATGCGTCGGTCCACACTGCTTTGGATCATTATCAAGCAGAACCCATCCTCAGCATGGACGCATGTCCTCTGGAATGGTGGTTGAAGCATGAAGGGACATATGAATCTTTAGCACATCTGGCACGTAAATATCTTGTGACGCTGGCTACAACAGTGCCATGTGAATGCCTGTTCTCACATTTGAAAATGTAGAAAACATCCAAAAATATTTAAATAAATGGCATTCTACTGTTGTTTAACAGAGCGATTAATCACGATTATTTTTTTTAATCACACGATTAATCGCAATTAATTTTTTTAATCACTTGACAGCCCTAGTTTTGATATGATTTTTCTTTCTCTGTTTCTAATAAAGTGTTCTTTAATAAGATTCAGACAGTTTTACACAGGATGAAATCCGGGTCCCATTGAAGTCAATGGGAGTTTTACCATTGACTTCAATGGGGCCAGGATTTTACCCAAATTGTTTTGTAAAGGAAGTTCATGCACTCTGTCCCACAAGAGGGAAAGTAACCTTCAGCCTCCAAGGAAAAGGAATAAGATTAACTCTGCTCAGAATTCTAGGTCAGGGAGCATGATTGAAAAGGCTTATCCAATCACATGCAAATAGTGTCAGAGCTGTGGTTTGCACAATGTACCAGGAATGCCTATAAACCACAGAAAAGAACTGACTTTAAAAGTTCCAAGATAACAAAAATGTACAAACTCGAATTCCTTATACAATTACATACAACTATTATCCAAAAGGATTTCTGCCAGGAAAGAGAAAGTTACCCTGTAGGGTGCAGGGAGGAGAATATGCAGGGTTTGGGTGAAATTCACCTCTGAACAGGCTTAAGTGGTGCCTAGGCCTTCTGATGGCTGTCTACACAGAGGCAAATTTCATCTATTTTATGTCTTCTGCTGTATTACAGTATGGTATAATATGAATACCTGTCTCTAAACTACCAGTTCAAAAGGCTAGCTATTTTCTTGTCCAATGCACATATAAGGCCTGGTCTACACTGGGGGAGGTGGGGGGGAGAATCGATCTAAGTTACGCAACTTCAGCTACGTGAATAACGTAGCTGAAGTTGACGTACTTAGATCTACTTACCACGGTGTCTTCACTGCGGTAAGTTGACGGCTGATGCTCTCCCATCGACTCCGCCTGCGCCTCTCGTCCTGGTGGAGTACCGGAGTCGACAGGAGAGCGCTCAGTAGTCAATTTATTGCATCTAGACTAGACGCGATAACTCGACCCCCGCTGGATCGATCACTGCCCATTGATCCAGCAGGTAATGTAGACAAGCCCTAAGTGTATTAAAATCCAACTGTATCAGAGGGGTAGCTGTGTTAGTCTTTATCCACAAAAACAACAACGACAACAAAATCACGGCTACCTCTCTTCAAATGCATCTAAAGAAGTGGGTTTTTTACCCATGAAAGCTTATGCCCAAATAAATTTGTTAGTCTTTAAGGTGCCACCGGACTCCTCGTTGTTTTTTTAAAATGCAACCTATCAAATGGGATAGCTCTAAAGTTTCAAAAAGCAGCATAGTCCTTTATATTTCCCCCCAAATTGATAAATCAGTAATGCATACTTAGCATGGGTTAAGAATGGTATTTTTATGTAAAATATTTATGCTTATATTTATAGCTGGTAGTTTTAGCTCTTTCATTGGACTTTCCAGCCTGCTTGCAGAAGGTCTTAGAATGTGTGAAATAAGGAGACAGCACTGATAGCTAAGACCAATTTTCATTTAGTTCTCATTGCTCCAAATTGATTTATTTTTCTATATAGTCCTATTAAAATTAGTCTCCTTTAGGTGCTTTTATAGCTTCATTTATAAACATGGGGTCAGGTTCCAGTATTACCTTTCATGATTTTATCACAAGTCTCACAATATAGGGGTTGGTTGGTTGGTTTTTAAAGCCCCAGGTTACATTGCAGCTCAGCCTTCAATTAACAAAAAACAAATTTCTTTTCCTCATGTTTGCAGAGAAAAGCCTGAAAACATGAATTTAGTGTAGCCTAAATGCTAACAAACCAGTAGGCAATAAAAAGAACCTTACATTTATTATTTTGAAATAACTTTATGCTTTTTGAAGACATGGCATTGGCGATACTGCAGTTCTTCCACAGTCTTGTTCTGATCCACCACAGCAAATGGGACATAAAGATAGCAGCTAAGGGAAATTCCAGATGGTGTAGAATTTATATACGTGCTGTACATTAACCCTTTCCTATCCACCAGTATGGAAGTGTGTGGCTAAAAATGGGGCTAGAACATGTCTATGCTGTGGCTACAGGAACAGATACCCCTTGGGCTTTAGGGATCCTGGAGACATCAGATCAGCTCTGAGGATGCTCTGACTTAGGGCTGTTATATATAGGAAAGTTTTATTACTTATACCAGTATAATTATACTGGTATACTTGAACTGATATAAACTCATATGTTGTGTGCAGTGTTGTTGTAGTTGTGTCAGTCCCAGGTGGGTGAGGTAATATCTTTTATTGGACCAACTTCTACTGGTGAGTAAGCTTGTATCTCTCACCAACAGAAGTTGGTCCAATAAAATATATTACCTCACCCACCTTGTCTCTCTAATAAGCCCATACGGACACTCTTATTCCAGTATAAAAATGACTTTTTTGGTTTTGTTTAAATCCCTTCCCAAGGAACATGAGCTAAACCAAAGAAATGCCCTCTTATACTGGAATAAGAGTGTCCGTATGGGATTATATTGATGTAACTATATTGGTTTAAATTCACACTTTAGCTTAGACCAGTATAACTTTGTCCTTATACTAGGGGCTGATGATGTATGTGCCAGTAGCAAAACAGATACTTTGAAAGTGTTGTGATGATGTTTGTGCCATTGGGAGGCAATGGTGAAAAAGTTTAAGGGCAAAATTCTGTCCTCCGGATTTACCCCCATGTTACTGAGAGCAGAGTTTAGCCCCAAACATTTAACCAAAAAAAAAAAAAGCAGTTTAATTGTTTTAGTGTACTTTTTGTGAGCCTTGTAGACAAAAGCTGTTTTCAGTTTCTCTTCCTACTGAAACAATGTAAAAAGTTGGAGACAACTAATGTTCTGTTCATGTCAGAACAAACACTTTGATATAAAAAATCATAATAAAGGCTCAAATTAAATGTATACCCCAAAATAAAAAAAACACACTAAGAGGACAAAAAGAGTACCATCATGGCTAAACAACAAAGTAGAAGCAGCGATTAGAGACCAAAAAAGCATCCTTTAAAAACTGGAAGTCAAATTGTAATGAGGAAAATAGAAAGGAGCATAAGCTCTAGCAAATCAAGTATAAAAGTATAATTAGGCAGGCCAAAAAAGAATTTGAAGAGCAACTAGAAAAAGTCTCAAAAACTAACAGCAAACATTTTTTAAATTACATAAGAAGCAGAAAGCTGCCAAACAATCAGGAGGGCCACTGGACAATAAGGTGCTAACGGAGCACTAAAGGAAGATAAGGCCATTGCGGAGGAGCTAAATGAATTCTTTGCATATCGGTCTTCACTGCAGAGGATGAGAGGAAGGGTATGTCTACACTACGAAATTAGGTCAATTTAATATGTCGATTTTTTAGAAATCGATTTGATACAGTCAATTGTGTGTCCCCCCACTTAAGACCATTAAGACCATTAAGTTGGCGTAGTGCGTCCACAGTACCGAGGCTAGTGTTGACTTTCGGAGCATTGCACTATGGGTAGCTATCCCACAGTTCCCGCAGTCTCTGCCGCCCATTGGAATTCTGGGTTGAGCTCCCAATGCCTGATGCGGTAAAAACATTGTCGTGGGTGGTTCTGAGTACATGTCGTCAGCCCCCCCCCTCCCCCCGTGAAAGCAACAGCAAAAAAATCATTTCTCGCCTTTTTTCCTCGGTTACCCGTGCAGACGACATACCACGGCAAGACTCCCACACCTGAGCCATTCTTTTTAGGTGACAAATCTGAGGAACTGTCCAAGATTGAGGTGTCAAGAGAGGCAATTTTGGAATAAATTGATAAATTAAATAGTAATAAGTAAAGCTCCCTGTGACTTTCCGTGACCTCTGTGACTTCTGCTGTGGCCCGTGCGGCTGGCCCGGGAGCCATCTGAGCAACTTGGGCAGCCCCAGAGCCAGTTGCACTGGCTGCTGCTGGGGCAGTCTGAGGACTGCCCCCCCAGCAGCAGGAGTTTGGGTTTGGGGGGGCTCAGGGCTGGTGATTGGGATGTGGAGCTGGAGGTCGCTACTTCTCAGGAGCCGGGTAGGGAACCTACCCCAACCCTGCCAATCCTCCACCTCCCCTCCCCCGCAGGACCCGCGGCACCCCCCCGGGCTGCACCCTCCTGTACACACAGCGCCCTTCCTACGCCGTGCTCCCCCCCAGCACCTGCAGTGCCCCTGGGCTGCGGCCCCCCCCAGCACCTGCGGCGCCCCCCCTGGGCCACTCCCCTGAGCTGCCCCCCCTCCCAAATTTTAGTTGGGTATATAGTAAAAGTCATGGACAGTCACGGGCCGTGAATTTTTGTTTACTGTCCCGTGACCTGTCCATGATTTTTACTAAAAATACCCGTGACTAAAACGTAGCCTTAGTAATACGTCACCAGGTCCAGATGGTATTGACCCAAGAGTTCTGAAAGAACTGAAATATGAAATTGCAGAACTACTAACTTTGGTATATAACCTGTCATTTAAATCATCATCTGTACCAGATGACTGGAGGATAGCTATTGTGACACCATTTTTTTAAAAAAAAAAGCTCCAGAGGTGATCCTGACAATTAAAAGCCAGTAAGCCTAACTTAAGTACCAGGCAAATTGGTTGAAACTACAGTAAAGCACAGAATTATCAGTCACATAGATGAATGAGATATGTTTGGGAAGAGTCAACATGACTTTTGTAAAGGGAAATCATGCCTCACCAACCTATTTGAATTCTTTGAGGGGTCAACAAACATGTGGACAAGGGTTATCAGTAGAGATACTGTACTTGGACTTTAAGAAAGCCTTTGACAAGGTCCTTCACCAAAGGCTCTTAAGCAAAGCAAGCAGTCATGGGATAAGAGGGAAGGTCCTCTCATGGATCAGTAACTGGCTAAAAGACAGGAAACAAAGGGTAGGAATACACGGTCAGTTTTCAGAATGAAGAGAAGTAAATATTGGTGTCCTCCCGGGATCTGTACTGGAACAAGTGCTGTTCAACATATTAATAAATGATCTGTAAAAAGGGTAAACAGTGAGCTGGCAAAATGTGCAGACAATACAAAATTACTCAGGATAGTTAAATCCAAACTAGACTATGAGGAGTTACAAAGGGATCTCACAAAACTGGGTGACTGGGCAACAAAATGGCAAATGAAATTCAATGTTGATAAATGCAAAGTAATGGACATTGGAAAACATAATCCCAACTATACATACAAAATGATGCGATCTAAATTAGCTGTTACAATTCAAGAAAGCGATCTTGAAGCCATTGTGGACACTTCTCTGAACAAATCCACTCAACGTTCAGCATCAGTCAAAAAAGCTAACAGAATATTAGGAACCATTAGGAAAGGGATAGATAATAAGACAGTAAATATCATAATGCCACTATATAAATCCATGGCATACCTACACCTTGAATGCATGCAGTTCTGCTTGCTCCATATCAAAAAAGATATATTAGCATTGGAAAAGATACAGAGAAGGACAACAAAAATTATTAAGGATGTGGAACAGCTTCCATATGAGGTGAGATTAAAAAGCCTGGGACTTTTCAGCTTGGAAAGGAGACGACTAAGGGGGGATATGATAGAGGTCTATAAAATCATGAATGGTGTGGAGAAAATGAATAAGAAAGTGTTATTTACTCCTTCACATAACACAAGATCCAATTAAATTAATAGGAGGCAGGTTTAAAAGAAACAAAAAGTAGTATTTCTTCACATAATGCACTATCAACCTATGGAACTCATTGCCTGGGGATGTTGTGAAGGCCAAAAATGTATTTGATAAATTCATAAAGGATAGTTCCATCAATGGCTATTAGCTAAGATGGTCAGGGATGCAACCCCATACTCTGGGTGTCCCTAAACCTCTGACTTGCAGAAACTGGGAGTGGATGACAGGGGATGATTCACTTGATAATTGCCCTGTTCTATTCATTCTCTCTGAAGCACCTGGCACTGGCCATTGTCAAAAGACAGGATACTGGGCTAGTTGTACCACTGGTCTGATGCAGTATGGCCGTTCTTATGTAAAACACAATATGTTTCCTTGAAAGCATGCAGGAAGGTTATATTAATCACGTCACAAATTCCTTATGTATTTAGGTTCCTCATTTTACTCTGGATCTTGTCTGCTTCTGTTCTATTCAGGATTTTAAAATTCCATAATGAAACTCTGCAACAGAGATGAGAAAGCACTGCAGGTAGGAGACCCTGGAACAAAAGCAAAAACGATCACTGTCAGAAGTAAATTGTAGTTTACTATTTTTATTTATTTTGAAATACAAAGCAAAAGTAGGGATTTGTTGTTTTAGTTTAATTTAAAGAAAACTACTATTCTATTTGTATTCACTTTGAACATGAACAGTGCCATTTTCAAGTATTCTTATTCATTCTAATCATGCTCCCACAAGAAGTATCAATATTCATTATTACTTTACAGCACCAAAAAGCTTGCTCTGCAACACACAAAACTCCATATCAGAAAACATTGGGGCACTTTCCCTTCTGTACCCAGCTTCCTGGCAGCAACATGAGGAAGGAAGCTTAGGGGACTCCCCATTTTTCTGCCCCAGCCCAGACCTCAGTGTAAGTTGGAAAGGCCTTGGTGCTGCTCTAAGGCCTTATCTACACTGGGGTTTTAGCCACAGATGTAGATGCACTGGTGAAAATATTCATATTCTTCCAGATCAAGGATAAGTTGAAATAAAGGCAGTGAGAGAGCCCATCAGCATGAGACAAATCCAGACCCGTGACCTGAGGAAGAGCTCTGTGTAAGTTCGAAAGCTTGTCTCCTTCACCAACACAGTTTGGTACTGTGACGAACTGGGACTGTTCTTAATGTTTCCTCTGAATACTGTGTGTGTGCCTCAGTTTCCCCCATGCATTTCTTAAGTCTCTAGGGGGTGAGATTGTTGCAGAGCAAAGGGCCAGTGTGCATAAATGGCCAGCACTCTGTCTCCTGGCAACTAATGGCCGGGGCCCTTCCCCACTACAAGGAGATAGCTAAAGGTGTTGGAGACCAAAGGAATCAGGTGACCTCCTGGCCCGGGAAAGGAACAAAGCAGAGAGAGGAGGGGCTGGAGAGTTTCAGTTTGGAGCTGGCTGGGGACGGGGAGTGAGTGGAGACGGGGTTGTCTGGCTCGCTGCCCCCCCAAAATGGACCCGGCTGAGGGGTCCTGTTCTCTGTACCTACAAGCTCTGTTTTAGACTGTGTTCCTGTCATCTAATAAACCTCTGTTTTACTGGCTGGCTAAGAGTCACATCTGACTGCAAGTGGGGTGCAGGACCCTGTGGCTTCCCCAGGACCCCGCCTGGGCGGACTCGCTGTGGGAAGCGCATGGAGGGGCAGAGGATGCTGAATGCTCCAAGGTCAGACCCAGGAAGGTGAAGCCGTGTGAGCTTCTTGCCCTGAAGACAGTCTGCTCTGAGAGAGGAGGCTCCCCAGAGTCCTGACTGGCTTTGTGGGGAGCAGTTCCAGAGCATCGCCCGGGGACTCCGTGACAGGTACAATAAAAGATATTATCTCACCCGCCTTGTCTTTCTAAAATCCAGCACCAATGTCACAGCTGCAATGCCCCTTTGCTTGAGGGTAGATGTGTGTGTGTAAAGACACATACTGGGGAGCCCGTAGCACAATCAAAATGTTCAATATTTCTGCTATTCCATGTTACATAAAACAAACCATTTAAAAGTCTCTTTAAGAAAAGAAAAGGGGATCAGATTTTTCAGTCTCTTACAGCAGCGTTGCACTTGCCTCACAGTGCAAAGTTGCCCAATCATTGGAAAATTCTTCCTATATAAAGAAATCCACCAGTGATGTGGAGTCCCCAGTTTAAGGGGCATGTTCAGGGGAAAGGGAGTGCAGCTGGGATATTCCCATACCCCGCAATCACAAGCTGTGAGAACAACCTCCAGGGACTATTGGAAATGTGCAATTTAAAGAGACTTTCAAGCTGCTGTGAATGATGAGACTGTCCTTGATGCTAAGCAACCCGAGGATCATACACCGTCACAGAGGTGGCCTAAGATCACCTAGATCCCTATACTCTAATCTCACACTGAGGGCATCTCGGCAGTAGTGGAGCATCGGGCAGTCTTGAAATTTGTTGCAAAATGGTGAGCAATATTTTTTAAAATCCAAGAAAATTTCTGTTAAATAGCCATTTAATTCACTGCAGTAAGAACGCTACCCCTCTATTTCAAAAACCACAAAATCAGAAACTACATTTTTTGTGAAAGCAACAGAATAAACAAAATATACTGAAGTTCTCTTCAGTTCCTTAGAAAGGAACAAACTTCTTAGAAGACGAAGGGAAACTGCAGTATAGAGCTTACACATTAATACGCTGGTTGTGCATAAGTCATATTTAAGATAACACAGCCCTTCCTCATGTAGAAGCACCACCACAACAATATATATTTTAGGGCTATTTCAGTTTTTTGTTCAAATCTGCCTATATCCCAGTGGGACCTCAGCCTGAAATACCGTTCCAAGGGACACAGTACATAATCAATCCCTTTGAAACAACTTTGGTCGTGGTAAATCCATATAAGTGCTGATTCCAATTACGTTAATGAAGCTGCAAGGGGACTGCATTTCTTGTAGTCCTAGAGAGGCTCTCTAACAATGCTGCATCATCATGCATAAGATCACATGGAGGCTGCATTCAAATTCACTGTACGATAGTGGTGTTCGATATTTTCACAGCCTGAGGCCTAGCATATTATTTCAAAAAGGTCAAGAAGGCCACGGTCAATAATTTGGAGCAGATTCTTGGCCCTAGTCTGCTCCCTTTGCACTGCTGCGGTGGAGCAAAGGGAATGGAAAATTCCCCCAAGTTTCCTGCTGAGGAGTCCCTAATGTGGGGAAGGCTCCAATAGGTGCAGAGCCAAGATATCCAGCTCCCACACCTTCCTGCCTATAGCCCCTAGTGCAGCAGGTGTGTCCAGAGTGGGAAGGGGGAGTGGCTGGAATGTTCTGGACTCCAATTATCTCCAATTAGCATATGTGCGGGACCAACAGCCAGCTTGTGAAAGCTCTGCTCTCACCTGGGCTGGTGCAGAGAAACATGAAGCCATAAGAGGATGCTGGTTCTCACCTTCTCTTCTTTATCCTCTCTCCTGCGCTGTCCAGATTAGCTTCATGGGGGAGAGGAGCCATTCTTTGCCAGGTACTCCCTTAGGCTCAGGCAGAACCAGTCAGGCTCCTAGTTTGCTCACCCTGGGGCTCCTACTGACCGGAAGGGAATAAAGCTGATTCAAACATTTCTAATTAGAAATCAGAGGATGTGGCTGAGGGAACATTTTCTATTTGTAATCAGATGCAAATTTTCTTCATATAGTCACCCTCAAAGGCCCCAAGTAGCCTTTGAGTCACAGCTTAGATAGATGTTCTGTGGGTATGTCTACAAAGCGTGTTAAGCCTGGGCTCTGACTCAGGTTTGAGCCCAAGTCCCCCTTCCGTCCACACACAAATTAGTTTTACTCAAGTTAGGATGCACTCAGGACCCGGGTCCTAAAATCCTGCGTGGCGGGGGTAGAGCCCAAGTCTCACTGTGACTCGGGTCCAAACCCTTTCATTTTGCTGTATGGATGTAGCTGAAACCACAGACTAAGTCAGAAGGTCTATGTAGTGCAATATGGACGCGTTAGCACAGGTGTGAGACCCGGGTCCAGCAATTGTAAATCCAGATTTAAAATGCAGCATGTATGCTAAAGCACAGGCTTGAAAAAAACCAAGTCTACAAGCCAGGGTTCCACAGACCCAGGCTTAGTGTGCAGTGTAGACATACCCTGAAGGACTTAGCTCCAAAACACATATCCCACCCCTGTCCAGTAGGCTGAAGAAGTAAATCCACTAGCTAGCTAATCAGTTGAGCTAACACATACATAAGAAGCAGTGACTTAAATTTTAGTAGAGGGCAGTGGTATACAGCCCTCAAGGCAGCACTATAGACCAAAGTCTCAAGTCCAGATTTTAATATCAGCTGTGCAATATGTTCATATAAATTATGCAGCAAAGTGAACCACTCATCTGAGATTAGACTCTTTCCATCAGTCCCTCAGAAGCGTCTCAGTAGCATACCATGGACATACTATGAAAGTACAGTGACTATTCCCTGGCTCTGGGCTAATAGTTCTATAACATATTGTATGTCTGGAGAATTATGCCTCAGGAATTCTTTTAATTAAATCCTATCAGGACTGTTACAGTTCCAAAACTGATTATACAGTATTTTGAAAGCCCCTTCATCAGTTCTTCAGACACAGCCATAACAGTCTCATGGAAATCTCATGACTGCTTTGAAGTCTCCATTGTACAAAGGATTCTGCTTGCAGTTCTTTGGACTCTTTGTAGAGCTTCACAATTGCAGCAAACCCTCCTTTTTATAAGATCAATAAAAACCTATGAAATCTTTAGCCATTTGTTTACAGTTTACAAAATAATAATCTGTTTGTATGTTTTTTTTTCATCCTACCAGCTAGTTGTAGAAAGGGATTCTTGCCAACCAAACAGTGTTTGTGAAATACTACAAATATTTGGTATTAATGTTGCTGTTAATGGGTGGCAGTTCATCTACTGGTTAGAGCAGGGGACTGGAATCCAGCACACCTGGCTTCTGTTCTCAACTCTGCCACTGATTCACTGTGTGAATTTGGGAAATACGTTCTTTATACCTCAATTTCCTCATCTTTAAAACTGGGCTAATGATTCTTACTTATTTCACAGATGTGCTGTGATATTTAATATTTACAAAGTACTTTGAGCTCCTCAGCTGAATGGGTGCTATATAATCACAAAATATTATTATTTAGAAATGAAGTTTCCATTTGATGTGGTTGTTGGTGATCTGTAGAAACAGGGCCAGTGTTCAGCAGGGTGGGCAAGCAACGTGGTCACCTATGCACCAACTTTCAGGGGGCATCACACAGCAGTGCCTGCTGCTCAGCTTTTGGATTTTTGTTTGTTTATTTTTATGTGCAAGGCCACTCCAGGGTAGTGCTGAAAATGTTTTCTGCCCGGGCCAGCAAAATGCTTAGCGTCAGCCCTGTCTAGAAAACTTTCTGATTTATTCTTCCCCAAATAATTCCATTATTGAACTTGAAATATAATTAAACATACTTTTGTTTAATTTGGTCTTTTAAATATCCTGGTGTATGTACAGCTATCAAGTTTTAACTTCTTATATAAAACATGAAGAAGTAATAATTGATGTAAATAACACAAATATTGAAATTATGAGGAAAATGGTTTAACTACTGATATTATTGGCTTATAACATTTGGATAATGCGAATATATGTATATACTCTAGCTCTTGCTTGAAAAATTAAAAGTACAATTATATTTGGCTTCAGCTCCTTGCTATTAAATAGGATTTGTTTAGAAATATTCGTTAGAGAGCTTCATTTTGATTCTGAGCTCATTACTCTGGCAGAGTTTGCATTGATTCCAGTGCAAGATATAGTCCCTTAAACGGCAGTTGCAAGGAGAGTGCTCATGCCTCAGAACAAGGAAATGTTACTGGTAGGAGAAAAAGTGCGGAAGCTATAGGTACATGTGTTTTTTAAAATGGGCAAGAATAAACCCAATAAATCTTTCCATATCAGAATTCTGGGGACATTCTAAATCACAGTGGAAATGGCTTGTGTAACTGGAAATATTTCACTGCAGTTCAGCTGTTATTTTATTTACAGTCCTTCAATATATTGTTGATATTTTGAAATTAGATAAAAGTGATTGTATAGAAACAAAATAAAGTTTAAATAGACAAATTAAGTGGCTTTTTCAGTTACTGTCAAGCAGGTATAATAAATTGCAACACATCTTTCTAGAATATCATATGTTCAAGAGGAAACCTCTGCCTTCCTATACCTACTCAAGCTCACAAACAACCAAGATGTGTTATAGAAACCGTGAACTATATACACAGCTATTAAGAATTATCCATATGAAAAGTTGGAATACGTGCTTTGGAAATAATCTATCTACAAAATATATCTTGTTTTGTAAAATGTGAAAAGGATTTGGAAATAGATTATTAAAATTAGGGAGGAAAACAAAGATATATCGGAAATTCCACTATGTATTTCTGTGCTACCTGCCAATATCTTATTAAAATATTTAAAGATACAGCTTGTTTATCCTCTTCATTGCCCTTTGCTCATTGCTCACTACTGCCACCATGTGTTATCACTAATTCCTTCTGAAATAAGAATACCCCTTGAAACAGGTAGATACTGAATTTGGTAATGGAGGCCTGCCTGGAAATAGGAATGATGCAACCCAGAAAAAAATGTAATGTTACAAGCAGGAGGCAAGTCTTCCTTTTGAAAAAGTGGGCACTATTGGGAAGGGTATGACGACCTTCAGAAACACCAATATGGCTAAATAGCAGCCCTTGCAGCATTCTGTGTTGCAAGCCTATGTTGTCTGCTGGCATACAGCCAAAACACAAATAAAATCTGCTCTTCTTCTATGCACGCAAGGGTCATGAATGTTAGTGGAACTTATGCACATGCATTAAGTTCCGTTAGTTTAGAACATTTCATATATATGCATATGTATGCAAACACAAATATCCTCCATCTCCTTCACTTTATAATAACGGAGTGACAAGGACATTTGACCTTCTTGAGCTAGTGCACGATCCAGAAGTTTCAAAGCCTCTTAAGGGCCTAAGTGGCCAGATAGATACCTAATAATGGATAATTATGGAATAGACTGCCCATAGGAGAAGTTTTCTCCTAACTTCAGGCAGTTAGAGGTTGGCTCATTCCCCAAAGTATGAAGGGCTATATCTCTTTTATTTTCTATCCTATGAAATGTAATTGTGGATGTTCTCATTTTCATATAAATGGATATATTTTTTAATCCTAATAACATCCATGCCTCAATGATAACTTGTGTCAATATGTTCCACGTGGCAGTTATGCATTGTGTTAAAAAACTTAGTGTACTCAGGACATACTAGGATGAGATGGTAATTTATTATACTGTACAAGCTAAACTTCCTTAGTACTGTTTGGTTCTTTGCTAAATTTACAATTATTTAAAGAACTCTTTTAAGATGAGATTAAGTGACAATTTGTTGCTGGTTAATCATAATTAAGTTTACAGGAAATAGTTTCAATTAATATATGAGCTCATGTTTGTGTAGCCCCAATACAGCAAAGCACTTGAAATATATGCTTAACTAAGGCCTCCATTTAGCAAGACACTTAAGCACATGCCTAACTTTAAGCCCTCAGTGTTGCCAATTCCCACAATATTTGGTGTTTTACTTTTTGCCCCAGCTTCTGGGGACAAGTGATTCCATGACAATCTCAGCTTTTGTTGTAAATAAAGTAAGTTTCTAACCCTCATGTTTGCAGAGAAAAGTTTGAAAATGTGAACCTCAAAGGCTCAAAAACCAGAAGGCATGAATACGAATTGAAAACATTTTAAATCTAATGGTTATTAAGCCAATCTCCTGATTTTTTAATGTTTGAGGTTGGTAGTCCAGTTGAAACCACATGCTTAAAGTCTGATCCTGCTTCCCTTAAAATTTAGCCTAATTAAAGGCTAATGCAGCTCCCATGACAAATTTTCCATTAACTTAAATGCATGATAACTCAGTGTACACTAATCTTTATAGTCAAGTGGCCCTCAAAATGGCTAAGCACTCTCCAAATAGGGTTGAAGACATAGTCCCTGTCGAGCACACATCCTAAAATATACTGCAACAAGCTAATTACCTTAGTCTGTAGCTTCAGGAACTTTGTGTAGCTTCCCCCTCCCTATTGTCTCACCTCTAAGGAATTTTCCAAATAAATCCCTAGCATTAAGAAAACCACCACACAGTTGGAGGGAGCACTGCAAAACAGGTCTGGGTGCTCACACAGCTAATCTGTCATAAACATCCTATTCAATTGTTACCCTGCCTGCCTCCCCACTCCCTTGTTTGTCTCATACACTGGGGATGGGTTGTCTTTTAAACTGTAAATACTTTGAGGCAGGGACTGTCATTCTCTAGATGTTTATAGCACATAGCCCAATTGAGTCCCAGCCTGGTTTAGGCTTCTAGTTGCTACTCTACTATAAAATGTTTAATAAAATAAAATAATAAGAAGAACATGGCAGCTGTCATGTTGGCTAACACCTAGAGATTAAATTGTGTACCTTTAGAATTGTAAAATGCATGAGTCTCTATTGGATCCAGAGAGCCAGGCTCTCACGCTGAAAGCCACATCATTTTGCACACACAGAGAAATGACTGTACAAGGGGTAAAATGGTGGAGAATCAGCCCCCCCAGTTTCTGTGCCATGTTCCAGTTGCTCGTGATTTCCAATTGTTTACACATAGTGTCCATGGTGGTATTTGTTCTTCGGTGTCAGGGAGAGGGGAAATACATAAAGTTCCTGTAACTTGCTTCAGAACTCAGAAATAGGTGCTGGTGCCCTGAATGCCCTATTGTCTGAAAACAATCAGCTTCACCCTGTTGAAGCAGGTGCCACTGCATTTAAAGGGTGAAAGGGAGGAAAAAAGTGTTTTGAAGGATGTGGAGGGATTCCAACCATAGTGTACATGAATTATATTTAACTACTAAAGTGATCCATATGAGCCTCATACAAAGCACAAAAGGCTCTACATCAACTACCTCCGAGACAAATCTAAATAAAATATTGTAAATGAACTAAGCAGTCATTAAACGTGGCCTCTGTTCTTGGCAGCAGCATGGGAAAAGCTAGAAATAATTAAACAAGTGGTTGTTCAAATGACTGCTGACTGAATTTGTTTTCTGCCCCAGAATGTTGTTGCAGCTCATAATTTCACATTTCCATAATAAAAGTAAGACCCAGTTCAGTGTAGTTTCTAAAAATCTACTTATGGTGCTCAGCATTATTCAATTTGAATAGCTGTTTTCATACATCCTGTGTTACTGTTCACACTTTTATATTTCTTATTTAGTTACAGAATTTTCAGCAATTCTCATAATGCTGTCAAATAAGGATCAGTTTGTTACCAAGGTTTAGGACAGGTACAGTGCTAATGTACTGTGCTAAGCACATTGTCAGGGCTTAACAAAAAAAAACAAACTATACACCTTGCTGTGTCCTGCTCTCTGGTCTCAGCGAGGAGGACTGGAATGCTAACATTGCACAAAGAATAGCCTTTGACTTAGGCCCAGATTTTTAAAAGTATTTAGGCATATCAAAATGCAGCTAGGTGCCTAGTGGGATTTTCAAAAGCCTCTACGCCCCTAACTCTCATGTAGGCACCTTTGAAAATCCTTTTAAAAATCAGGACTGAGTCTCATACCATAAACACTGTCAATGTGATCTAATACATCAGAATGAACTTTTTATTTTTCTGTGACAGAAATACTCTGAGGATTTAAAGGTGTGGTGTCTAATTAAAATAATTATAACTGGGATTAATATGTGCTGCTCACCTTTCATATGTACTTTCTCCCCTCATTGTGTGTGTGTGTGTAACACCCATGATTGTTAAGGGTGAATTACATGTGTGCATTGTAAGGAGTGTGAATTCCAATGTGTATACTTTCTTAAAATCTATTACTACTAGGCCAGATCCTGGGCCACCTCTGTGGGAAGTCCTGCTCAAAAACTGATAACACAGTCTAGCTCCTTATGAAATATTAAGCACCCAAAATTCCCATTAAGTCTGTGAAAGTTGGTACCTCTCTAGCTTGTCTATATTGCAATGGACCCAGCGGAACTTGGGTTCAAACTCCATCACTTTGTTGTATGGACACAGCTCAGGTCCGGATCCTCAGATTCATGTCCTGAGAGTCTGCTAACACTATCCCAAAATCCTATGGGCCAGTGTTTCTTGTCTTTTCTATCCCAAGACTAGACAATCGACTCCCAGGAAATGATGGCAACTCTCCTGGTTCAAGTACAGCTGCTCCACATTTAACCCTTCCATTTTATTCTGACTGCTGAAATACAAACAGGGTGAACCATCTCCTGTATTAGCTAGAGCCGCCAATAAGACAAAGTCCTTTGCCAAGTTTGCTGCTACTCAGTCATGGAACCACAGTCAGATTCTGGTAAATCTCTGGTGTGAGGCGAGCAAGACGTTTGACTGCAATAAGAGTACCAGAAATTACCTTGTATATCAAGAAATAGCGGACACGTTGGCAGTGTTGGGGATTCAGTGGATTGGTGATCAGTGCAGGGAATGGATGAAGCAGCTCAAGAGCAACTATTGGTAAGCTAGAGATGAGAACTGCACTTCTGGGAATTCCCTGTCATCCTGCCTCTTTTACGAGGACTTTGAGTGCTAGATACTGTGCTGAGTACTGAGTAACCAGCAGTTCACAATAGCCTCATCAGCCAGAATGCTTCTGATCTTGAATCTAATATAGCACTGGAGAGGAGCAAACAGCTGCCAGATCAGGCTAGCAAAGTGACTATGGTGCTCAAAGACCTGAGGAGTCTTTGTCATTGGAGCAGCTGCAGCATGTCCTGGGTCCGTATTCAGAGGCGCTATTTGATGACCTCCTGGAGGAGCAGTCCACTGTGGAGCTGGCTTCAACACCATGTGGAATTCAAAATGGCACCAGGAAGCACAAACAGTTAAACAACTGTATACAATGAAATTTTTACTAGCTACTCGCATATTCTTATAAAGATTCTTCCAAAGGTTGCAAACTGAAGAAGAAGTAAAAAAGCAACAAAGGTTGCAGGGTCCCATCAACATGCCACTCTTCAGTGCCCCAGAGAACTTCAGCTGTGATAGACCTACAAAATGGACAGACTGGAAAAACAACAAAAGTCCCTAAAGAAACTGGAGATACTCAGGTATCATCTTTAATTCATGCTATGGGGAAGCTGGCAGAGCATATCTTTAAATCCCTTACCTTTACTGAAAACAGTCACAAAGATGACTGGGAAAGGATCCTGGCTATGTACGATTCATACTTATACCTCAGAGGAATGTGGTTCATGAAAGAGCATGTTTTCACAAGACAATCCAGGAACCAAGAGAAAATATTGAATCTTTTTTAAAGAGCTTTGCATGCTTTGTCTGAAAACTGATTTTTTACTACAAAACACCAAGATATCAAAGGTAGGTTGATTATTGGGTCAACAGACAAGAAACTCTCACAGAAACTACAGTTAAAGTAAGACTTAAGTCCACCCACAGCTATATGGATGGCAAAGCAGTCTGAACTAGTCGAACAGCAGAACAAGAGTCAGAACAACTTGAAAAACCTGAAATGAGTTTATAAGCTGTAAACAGTTACAGCATGAGTACTAAAAGTTATTACCATAAAAGCCCCGAGGCTATTAGGCAGCCCTAGGCAAACAACAAAGCCTTTATACTAAATGTACAATATGTGGAAAAATCCATAGCCCAATAAATGTAGGAGTATAAAGTGCACAAAATATGGACATTCTGCAACTGTTTGTTGAACCAAGGCAGTCAGGGAGTTGACTGATATTACAGACAATCAAGATACATTGAGCGGATGTTTTCAGAGAACTGTCCACAATGACTCTAAGATCTCTTTCTTGAGTGGCACAGCTAATTTAGACTCCCATCATTTTGCATGTATAGTTGGCATTATATTTTCCAATGTATATTATGCACTTATCAACACTGAATTTCATCTGCCATTTTGTTGCCCAGTTTTGTGAAATCCCTTTTTAACTCTTCATAGTCAGCGTTGGGTTGAGTAGTCTTGAGTAAGTTTGTACTGTCTGCAAACTTTTCCACTTTACTGTTTACCCCCTTTTCTAGACCATTTATGAATATGTTGAACACTACAGATCCGTACACCGTTATTTACCTCTCTCCATTGTGAAAACTGACCATTTATTCCTACCCTTTGTTTTCTGTCTTTAAACCAGTTACTGATCCATGAGAGGACCTTCCCCCTTACCCCATGATTGCTTACTTTACAGAAGAACCTTTGGTGTAGAAGCTGGTCAAGGGCTTCTGAAAGTCCAAGTACACTACATCAACTGAATCACCCTTATCCACTTGCTTGTTGACACCCTAAAGAATTCCAATAGACTGGTGAGGCATGATTTCCCTTTACAAAAGCCATTTTGATTCTTCCCCAACATATCTCATTCACCTGTGTGTCTGATAATTCTGTTCTTTATGATAGTTTCAACCAATTTGCCTGGTACTGAAGTTAAGGTGATCCTGTGATTGCCAGGATCACCTGTGGAGACTTTTTAAAAAAATCGGCATTATATTAGCTATCCGCCAGTCATCTAGTACAGAGGTTGATTTAAATGATAGGCTGCATACCAGAATATGTAGTTCTACAATGTTGTTTTTGAGTTCCTTCAGCACATCTGGTCCTGCTGATGTATTACTGTTTAATTTATCAATTTGTTCCAAAATCTCCTCTTTTGACACCTCAATCTGGGACAGTTCCTCAGGATTTGTTACCTAAAAAGAATGGTTCGGGTGTGGGATTCTCCCTCACATCTCTGCAGTGAAGACCAATGCAAAGGATTAATCTAGCTTCTCTGAAATGGCCTTTATTTCCTTGAGTGCCCCTTTAGCATCTTGATTGTCCAGTGGCCCTCCTGATTGTTTGCCAGGCTTCCTTCTTTCGGTGTACTTAAAATAAAATTTTCTGTTAGCTTTTGTGTCTTTTGCTAGCTGCTCTTCAAATTCATTTCTGGCCTTTCTAATTATACTTAGACATCCTGTACAGGGCCAACAAGCAGCTACAGTACCAAGCCACACAGTCAAGTGGATAAATCCCTTCCAGGGTAGCAAAGAGTTCAACACACTGTCTGCCCTCACCAGGGTCTTCAGTCCCATCTCTGGGCCCCATAAATCCTGCCCTTCACTTGGGCTTCTAAGCGAGCCTTCTCCCCTTCTCAGTGCTTAGGCCCGCACATATCTCCCTTCCCTGCTCCTCTGGTCCAACCAGGAACTGACCTGCTTAGCCCCTGCAGCGCCTTTTATCTGATCCCACTGGGTTCTGATTGGCTGCTTCCATGCAGCCTCTCTAGGCAGGCCTGGAGGACCAACTGTCGCTGCTCATTGCTGGAGCGGGCTGTAGTAGTACCACAGGGCCTCCAGCAGGGAGTCTTCAGGACCAGGTATGCCTTGTCACTCCTCTGTAAAGCATGACGTCACATGCACTGTAGGGGCCCCAGAATTAAGCCCCGAAGGGGGCCCCCACACAACAAACACTGCCACTGGTCCTCCATGTTGCTGGCTCCAGTTACCTGGAGCGTGCAGACCAGGGGTCGGCAACCTTTCAGAAGTGCTGTGCCGAGTCTTCATGTATTCACTCTAATACAAGGTTTCGCGTGCCAGTAATACAGTTTAACGTTTTTAGAAGGTCTCTTTCTATAAGTTTATAATATATAACTAAACTATTGTTGTATGTAAAGTAAATAAGGTTTTTAAAATGTTTAAGACGCTTCATTTAAAATAAAAATAAAATGCAGAGCCCCCCCGGACCAGTGGCCAGGACCCGGGCAGTGTGAGTGCCACAGAAAATTGGCACGCATGCCATAGGTTGCCTACGCCAGTGCAGACCCAAAGGACGGCTCAGGAGGATGTGCTGATGAGCTGGCACAATTTCTGGTAAAGTGCCATGGGACGGACAGTCAAGTTTCCCCAAAATTCACCATAAAGGGCTAGGGTGGTGGCTAGAGCTGGGGAGGGCACTAGGAAGCCCGCAATAGGCCAGATTGACTCAGATCAGTGTATTGCAATGTGGATGTGTGAGCACGTGTGTGAGACCCAGGTCCAGCAATTGTAAACCCAGGGTGACTACCTAGTGTGGACACTCAAGCATGTGCTCACAAATATAGAGAACTGCAGGCTCAAGTCCCATAGACCCATGCTTACATTGCAATGTAGACATACCCTCGAGTGCTATTGGAGCAACTCCAAAATCTTTCAGTTTAAGTAGTATTATCTGGATAGATGATGGTTGCAGGTGGCTTCTACTTAAGAGAAAATAGATCATACAAGAAAAGTTTCTTATTTATCACCATTTTTATGTAGTTGTTCACCTGTGACAACTTCACTCCATTTACTGTTATCAGACCATGTACTATGGATTATGTATTATCCATAAGCTGTATTTCACAGTGCAGAAAGCCCTTTTTATAATTGTTTCTACCAGAACATTAGCCTTATAATCAGTAGCACTTACACGCATGGAATAGATGGACTGATTTGCATAGCTGTCCTCTAAGGAGTGTAACATCAATCATATTACTAATTTGTTTCTGAGGCAGAAAATTAAAAGTGGTCTGATAAGAAAATTCATTAGTTATCACATTATTAGCTATTGGAGGAAGACATCTGCTTTATTTTAATGTCTCTAAGTTTAGAACTTAGCTGTTCTGCAGTAGCTTCATATTTGTGGTTTTCTGTAGTCATTGTCAATGTAGCTTATGCCAAAAATGTAGGTTTTATTAAGATGGTTCAGTGAAGCTTGGGCTGATCAGTCACATCGGGCTGGTTAAACTTATGCTGGGGGCCATATTGGCTCCTGGATTGGTCCAGAATCCTGGAGGTGCAAAGGTGAAAGAAAGCCACATTTTCCCCTGCCCTGGGCTATGCATCTGATGAGGCATAGCGCAGAGTCTGGCCTAACTTTTCGAAGTCCTATTTCTCTGAGTTTGGCTACCATCTATCCCTCAGCACTTCAATCTATCCACAGTTAAGGTTTTGGATTCACTAGCTCCTGTCAGCTGCAGAGATAAGAATTTCTGCTTAGTCAGCTCCATATCTCAGGGCAGGGCCGGCTCCAGGCACCAGCTTAACAAGCAGGTGCTTGGGGCGGCCACTCTGGAGAGGGGCGGCATGTCCAGCTATTCAGCAGCAATTCGGCGGAGGGTCCCTCACTCCCGCTCGGAGCGAAGGACCTCCCGCCGAATTGCCGCCTGGGGCGGCAAAAACCCTGGAGCCGGCGCTGTCTCAGGGGAACCTCTGTCTCCACAGCAACTTGTGAAGCTCAGCCTTTTCAGCAGCCTCTTTTGCAGCCACTTACCCTGACACAAGAATGCTGTATAGAAGCTGATATCCTTGCACTGGCCCTGGAGAGGAAGGAAAAGTTATTTTGCTCCCTAGGTGAAACTTCCACCTTGCGGCCCCCCCCCCCGCCTCCGGAGCATCGCTTATTATAAACTTTCAAAAATGAATACAATGGAGACACATCTTATGCGGAGGTTAGGTTCTAAGGTCAGCGCGTAAGAGGAAAATCACATATAGTGAAAGTTACCATAAAGTACAGTACACACAGTATACACTAGAACAGGGGTCCTCAACCTACGGCACGTGAGCCGATTTTTTTTTAATGGCAGGCTGCGGGTTCCGGTGAACGGAACCCCAGGCTGGCTGACGGAACCCTGGGTGAACGGTCAGAAGCCCAGACCGTTCATCCAGGCCGGCAGGAGGCTGAGCGGAGCTGCCGGTCTGGGGTTCCGTCTGCCGGCTCCTGCCAGCCAGGGTCCCGGCCGCCGGCCTGCTGCCGGCCCCACTCAGCCTGCTGCCAGCTGAGCGAACGGAACCCCAGGCCAGCAGCGGGCTCAGCGGCGGCCGGGACCCGCAGCCTGCCATTAAAAAAAAAAAAAAAGGCTCACGTGCCACCTTTGGCACGTGTGCCGTAGGTTGAGGACCCCTGTTCTAGTGTATACTGTGTATACTGTACTTTATGGTAATTTTCACTATACGTGATTTTCCTCTTACGCGCTGACCTTACAACCTAACCCCCGTGTAAGATGTGACTCCACTGTAGTGTAAAAAAAAATTGGGGGGCACCGCTTTTTGGCACCCCCAAATCTTGGTGCCCTAGGGGGCTGCCTAGTTTGCCTAGTTGTTACACCGGCCCTGTTCCTCTCATCATTCCATAGGAGCTTCTACCTTCAGGAAATACATTAGTTTAAAAGAAAACCAAGAACAGCTGATGCACTATCAAATCTCTTAGAATCCTGTCATATTGTTACTGCATTTCATGGTGGTTTTTCATCTCATCCTCTTTTAGAAGGCTTAGTTTAGAATGATTGTGTGTATCTAGTTTGTGTGTGTGTGTGTGTATGTGCGTGTGTGTGTATAGTTTGTGTGTGTGTTTTACAGCATATTTCTAGTATTCTCATCTTTAATCTCCAGCTAATTCAGTCATATCACTGTAATGCAAGGAAAGGTTACACCAGGGGTAGGCAACCTATGGCACGGGTGCCGAAGGCGGCACGCGAGCTGATTTTCAGTGGCACTCACACTGACCGGGTCCTGGCCACCGGTCCGGGGAGCTCTGCATTTTAATTTAATTTTAAATGAAGCTTCTTAAACATTTTAAAAACCTTATTTACTTTACATACAACAATAGTTTCGTTATATATTATAGACTTATAGAAAGAGACCTAAAAATGTTAAAATGTATTACTGGCACGTGAAACCTTAAATTAGAGTTAATAAATGAAGACTCAGCACACCACTTCTGAAAGGTTGCCGACCCCTGGGTTACACGTTCCAAGTATCAGGCTAAGATATCAAAAGTCATTCACCTATAGGTATTGTAAGGGGAACATGAAACCATCCACCAATAGTTTAAAAGTCTAAACACTTAGGACAAAGGAGTATAATTTAGGTGTAATGGACTGAAATTAAGAAGGGGGAAATTTAGGCTGAAGATCAGGAAAAATTCTGTGAGATCTACTAGACTGTGTCATAGTCTCCAGAAGGAAGTAATAGAAGCCTGGTCACTTTTGACTTTTATAACTAGATGGGTAATGTACTAGATAGTATGCATTATTATTATGTATATGGCTCTAGTGCCTAAAGGCCCAGCTTTGTGTTGGATGCTGTACAAATACCTAGACAGAGACAGTCCCTGCTCGGAGGAGCTTATCATCTAAACAGACAAGGGTGGAGGGGAAAACCCTAGCTCATACATCCTATTAATGGGAGAACTGGTATTAGAAACGTAGTTTCTTGACTCCCTCTTCACTAGACCACACTGTTCCCCCAGAAGCAATAATCCTGCATTATCAATGAGATAAACTAGATGACCTAAGAGAGCTAGTTTCTATGACAGGGGTCGGCAACCTCTGGCACGCGGCTCGCCAGGGTAAGCACCCTGGCGGGCCGGGCCAGTTTGTTTACCTGCCGCGTCGGCAGGTTCGGCCGATCGCGGCTCCCACTGGCCGCGGTTCACCGTCCCAGGCCAATGGGGGCAGCGGGAAGCGGCGCGGGCGAGGGATGTGCTGGCCGCGGCTTCCCGTCGCCCCCATTGGCCCGGAGCGGCGAACCGCGGCCAGTGGGAGCCGCGATCGGCCGAACCTGCCGACGCGACAGGTAAACAAACTGGCCCGGCCCGCCAGGGTGCTTACCCTGGCGAGCCGCGTGCCAGAGGTTGCCGACCCCTGTTCTATGATATAGTGTAGTATTACAATTTCATATATTCAAAGTAACCCTCATTTAATTTCTATGAGACTTAAATATCTTTGCCTGGGTGCAATGTGTGTTATATTAATTGGAGATCTCAATAATTAGATTCTTGTGGCTAACCACAGTTTCATTCATTTAGTGAAAAATCAAAGCAAAAGATGATGAAAAAGAAAGGACAATTCAAGCTATTATTTTTTATTCCTTATTACCCTAGCATCATTCCTTCCACTCTTTCTGTTTTAGATTAAGTGACTTGACTTCCTAAGCCAATCCTCCTGCTAAAGTAATGCTCTAATTTTAGGCTTATCATACAGCAACAAGACATATTCTTTGTGTGAGATTGCAGTGTGGCTCTAAGACAGCTACTGCATGTTGTGTGTTGTTAGGATTCAGAAATAATTCAGAAACAATATTCTAAATCTTTTTCTAATTAATTTTCTATATTCTTATAAGGGATTTTGTTCCAAGAAAACTCAGAACAATAAAATACATGTCCTCACAGTGTGCTACAAAGTGCTTATTATTTTGCCATTCTAATATACTCTTACTGTCTTTGCAAACAGATGCTCCAAATACTGTTCTTAATTAAATACTAAGGGCTAGATTTGCACGAGGGTCCATGCCAGCAGAAGACAGTGCAAATCTTCGCACAGGATTCCACCAAAGGAATCATTGTGGACATACAAGATGCTTTCAACCTTTCCTCTGTTGTAGGATCTGCAAGCAGCCAAGCCACCCCCTCAAAATGGGCGTACTAGCTGGGGATGGGACTTGGCCAATTAGGGGATGCACTGATGCAGAGCATTCTCACAGAGCCTTTGCTGGCAGAGATCATGGAGCACCCAGCAGAAATGAAAGCTTCTATCCACTGCTTGAACCCCCAGAGAAGGAGGTGGATACACTGCTTGCATTCCTCTGGGAGTGAATCTTTTCCGGGGTGCTGCAGTCCTTAATGAGAGGGGGAGGTACAAACAGCATCTCCTGCACCAGCCAGGGTGAATCTGACCCTAGGTCATCAAGAGAGCAGTAGGACCAGATCCTCTTCAATGGAGCTGTGCAAATTATACCAGCTAATGCTTGGCCCTTAAGGTATCAAGTCCTTGTGGAAAAGTTTTCTAAAAGACTAATTTTATTTTATTAATAGTAATAAAAATAAAATACACTAGGAATTGTGCTTCTCTGACTTTAGCCACAGCCAAAGAATATTAAATTGACTTCATTTTGTTGATTTACTGTTTGTCGATATGCCTGTAGGTGACTTGAAGCTTGTGACTATTACATGAAATGATGATTTTTTCAATGGAGGTTTGTGTGCTTACACGGTCATTAATTTATTAATTATTATTATTGGACTAGCACCCTAGCATGATCAGGGTCCTATTGTGCTGGTTGCAGACACCTTCAAAGACTTGGGCTCTGCCCCAAGGGTCTTACAATCTAAAATGGCTAGTCAGATATAAAGCATAAAGTAAGTGCCCACTATCTGCTTCTGCTCCTCAGCATAGTCATGGTTAATTGGCTCACTTCATATAAGTCCTGAGGAGGTATTTGCATGAGGAAAGGGTAATGGCCAAACACAACCATTCAGGGAGAGCGTTCCACGCATAAGGGCACAATAGAAGAAGTCATGGAGAAACTGACAGACAAAGGGATGAGGCTGGAAGCATTGGCAGAATGGAGATGGGGAGCAACATGATGAGACAAGAGTGGGCAAGAAGAGGACAGAGCTGTGAAGTGCCTTTAACATGAGGACGAGAAGCTTGAACTTGATGCAGGGTGGAGAGAGCCAGTGGAGGGATTCAAAGTAGGATGAAGGACATGGTCAGAGCAACAGGCAAGGAAGGTGATGTTAGCAGCTGCTTTTTATTCACTGAAAGACTGATGTGAGTGTCAAGGAGGCCAAAGAGGAGGACAGTATAGTAATGTTGCCCCTTTGCCAAGCAGTAACAAAATTTGGGGCCTTGCAGGTTATTTCCCCCAATGGAACAGAAATCAGGGATGCAAAGTCTTACTGCAATTTGTTTATTTATACAATGTGCTCAAATCCCATTTCCTTGAACAACAGTAGTCACAAATGGCACACAGGCAACTCCTTCTTGGAGAAACTTCAGGCAAGGCACCTCTGTCCTGTCCTCAGAAATAGCTGTCTTGTGTCTCTGTCTCTCTCCAAGGTCTTCCACAAGTCTTAACAATTTAAACTATGTCTCCTTTTCTCCTCCAACCTCTACATACCAAGACCACGTGGTCAGACCAGGTGGACCTGGGCATCTACCTTCCTTTGGTGCCACTGCTCTGCAACAGAAAGGAACTTCAGAGTTTTAAACACTAGACAAAGGAGAGTGCATTAACCAATGCAAGCTCCCTAATGACTCTCTGGGTGCAGTTATTGCTGCATCTTAACTCTCTCTATTGGGAATGTTATTCTGGATGCTTTTCTATCAGTAATATCCAATGGGCAAGACATTAACATCAAAGACCCCTAATGGGCAAGCCATGACAATAGTCAAGATGGGAGATGGTGAGGGCCTGGATGAGAGTTTTGGCTGTATAGATTGAAAGCAATGGATGCACCTTACAAATGGTTATGAAGGAAGCAGCAGCAGGATTTGGACACAGCCTGGATGTGCTGAGAAAGTGATAGGAAGGATTCAGAGATGCCCCAAAATTTCAGGACTGAGTAACAGGGACAGTAGTGGTGTTATCAACAGTGACAGAGGATGTAGGAAGTGGAAAGGGTTTAAAAAGTAGCTTCTAATTTTGTGTGACTCAGTTTCTGGGTGCTCTACTTGAGGCATCTAGATTTTCAGGGATACTGAACACCCACAGCTCCAACTGAACATTAGAGTTAATACATGTGCCCAAAATACAGTGTTAATGGGTTTTACAATTACTGTCCTGTATTTATGCAACTTCCATAAGCCAATATACTTCCATGATAGATATAAATACAAGAAATCTATTTAATTAATACATGGATTTGTGTGTGTTAGCATGATGGAAATAAGTATTCTATTCAACATTAATTGAATGAAACACGATGGCAATGAGATGATTCCTTTGTTTGGAAGATCAGCCAAAGCATTTTGTAACAGCTTGACAGCCAGACTTGCACATATTTGCGGGCCTAATTAATACACTTATGCTTACAAGAAGGAGGGAGCCTGCACCATAATGCAGAGATGGAAAGATGCAAGGACCTACTGATTAGCTTTAAACATGCTGAAGTGCCATTAAGAAAGATGCTTTACCAGAGGACTATAAGCTTCAGAATGCAAATTTCTGTTACGCTTAAATACATGCATAGGAGGAAGGGGCTAGTCTAATTTCCTGGTATAGCATGCCACTGGTTTACCTTCTGCTTGGATGGGGCTGAAGGAGCAGCCCATTTGGGCTTGTGCTTGTCATTCTGGGTTGCCTTAATCTACCCATGGGTGTTTTGTGGTACAAAAGAGAATTTACAAACATATGGAACACAGCGTATTTTTCTCGTGTAACCAGGAATCTGTTGTCACCGATTTTTTTTTAAGTGGACGTTCAGTGTTTTAACTGTATGTAATACAAATATTCCCCAATGGAGTCCAAGGGTACTATGTAGCTGTCCATGTGGGTACTATGTAGCATATTCTTCTTAACAGACTCTGTTTATCCTTCCCTTATAGCCGAGATAATATGCGTGTGGCCTGATATTTTGTTTGTAATTATGTTACAGTAGTGTTTAAAAGCCCAACCAAGAACAGGACCCTATTAATAGAATCCTAGAATATTAGGGTTGGAAGAGACCTCAGGAGGTCATCTAGTTCAATCCCCTGCTCAAAGCAGGACCAACACCAACTAAATCATCCCAGCCAGGGCTTTGTCAAGCCGGGCCTTAAAAATCTCTAAGGATGGAGATTCCACCATCTCCCTAGGTAACCCATTCCAGTGCTTCACCACCCTCCTAGTGAAATATTTTTTCCTAATATCCAACCTAGACCTCCCCCACTGCAACTTGAGACCATTGCTTCTTGTTCTGTCATTTGCCACCACTGAGAACAGCCTAGCTCCATCCTCTTTGGAACCCCCCTTCAGCTAGTTGAAGGCTGCTATGAAATCCCCCCTCACTATTCTCTTCTGCAGACTAAATAACCCCAGTTCCCTCAGCCTCTCCTTGTAAGTCAGGTGCCCCAGCCCTCTAATCATTTTCGTTGCCGTCCGCTGGACTCTCTCCAATTTGTCCACATCCCTTCTGTAGTGAGGGGGACCAAAACTGGACGCAATACTCCAGGTGTGGCCTCACCAGTGCCGAATAGAGGGGAATAATCACTTCCCTCGATCTGCTCGCAATGCTCCTAATACAGCCCAATATGCCATTAGACTTCTTGGCAACAAGGGCACATTGCTGACTCATATCCAGCTTCTCATCCACTGTAATCCCCAGGTCCTTTTCTGCAAAACTGCTGCTTAGCCAGTCGGTCCCCAGCCTGTAGCAATTCTTCCTTACTAAGTGCAGGACTCTGCACTTGTCCTTGTTGAACCTCATCAGATTTCTTTTGGCCCAATCCTCCAATTTGTATAGGTCACTCTGGACCCTATCCCTACTCTCCAGCGTATCTACCTCTACCCCCAGCTTAGTGTCACCTGTGAACTTGCTGAGGGTGCAATCCATCCCATCATCTAGATCACTGTTGTTCTAGACGCTGCAATAAATACAAAGTGGGAGACAATTCCTGCCCCATAGATCTTACAATCTAAGTAGACAAGACTGGCCCAGGGGAAACAGACACAGCCGGGGGAGGTGAATTGCCCAAGGTCACCCAGCAGGTTGGTGGCTCAGCTGGGAATAGTTAGGTCTCCTAACTCCCACTTCAATACCCTACCTTTTAGCCCACACTGCATCTATGAATGAAGCATTATTATATTCTGTCAGTGATTGCAATCATCATGGCTGCTATACCATTGCCTTTAATTTTCTAATATCTGGGTGTTCCATCCAAGGTTCTAAATGATGTGCCTGTAATTACAATATTTAATGCTGATTTATCTTGCTCTAGCTTAGTCCATGTAGCTTAGTCCATGTAAAACACAGACCTGTACAAGTGAGTGAACCATCTGAATGTTAATTGTCTGTAAGAGAACAGACCATATCAACTGTATTCACTATCTAGGTATCATATCTTTAAGTATTCAAATGATGGCCAAAGGGGATAGTTATTCTAAAATATAACAATTCTAGATCTCCCAGTTACACAAACCCAGCAGGGGCAGTGTGAGGATGGAGTTTGGAGATATATAGTGTTAAACATCAACGACGACAAAAACCTTACCCCAAGCAAAGTTTTGACCCCCAAGAGGGTGAAATGCCAGAGACTCCATGAAGTCCTCTAGGGACTTCACTACTGCTACTGATCTTACCCGAAAGGCACTCAGATACTACTGTGAAGGACAGCAGTCAGGGCCGGCGCAACCCATTAGGTGACCTAGGCGGTTGCCTAGGGCACTAACATTTGGGGGGCGCCGGCACCCCAGTCGTTGGCGGTATTTTGGGGGTGGGACCTTCTGCCGCCTCTGTTGGGGGCGGCATTTCGGGGGTGGGACCTTCCGCCGCCTAGGGCGGCGAAAAAGCTGGCGGCGCTCCTGACAGCAGTATAAAACTGTTAAATAGATAGATTCGGAGTCCATATTTGAAATGAATTACTTTTTAGGAGCACTATTCTTGTAAAGTGATTTCACATCCTATTCAGTGGGCTGTTATTTATCTAGCACCATAACTATGCATGGTGCTTAATAGATAAGCAACACTGACGAATCCCTCCCATCTCAAAATCTCAAGTTAGATATAATATAACATGGGCTGGCAGAAAAAACAGTGGGGAGAATGTGGAAAGATGAGAGTTACAACAATGAGAGATTCTGAGAGATGTTTATTGTTATGTCCAATCTGTTAGCTCCATTTTTTAAAATGTATTCTATTGTAACCCTTCTGCCCATCTGAGTTGGCAGCAACAAGGGCCGGGTTCAGTATCTAGGGGTTCCGTTTCAATAACACAATGCAAAACCGGCTCGAGCCCCCACCCAGTGATCTGGGACAATTTCATACCACCCCCCAGGCGCCTCTAAGAGGCAATACTTCCCCTCTCGCAAGCACGGAGTCTGAGTGTAGCAAAATCCTTTTAATAAAGGAGGGAAACAATGCGGCATATTATTGGGTAAACACCACAAACAGGATTCATAATACAAACCATGAGCAAAAGACCCACCCCCAAGTAAGTTTGGCAGTGTCCTTTTCCCCTCAGGGTCTTAGGTCCAACAACCCAAAAGATCACCCCAAAGTCCCAAAAGTCCAACACCTCTAAAGTCTCTTGAGTCCAACAACCCAAGAGTCTCTGTCCTTGGTCAGTGAAGCCCCAGAGTTCAAAAGTTTATCTGCAGAGTTTTTACCCCCCCACAGCCTGGGTGGAAGGTGGGGGCGTGGGGGAGAAAGGGTACGCAGGGTGTTAAGGGGCACCTTACGTGGTCCGAGGCCGACTGCCCCGCCTCTCCGTGGGGTTCTGCTGCCGCCTTCACCACCAGCTGCTCCACTCCACCAGCCATCCCACAAACTGCTCTGCTCCGCTCGCTGTCCCACAGGCCACACCAACCGTCCCACAAACTGCTCCGTTAGCCGCTCTGCAAACTGCTCCACTCCACCAGCTGCTTAGCAATATAGCTTCAGGCTCCCCCACTAGTTAACACAGCACTCAGTGATCTCAGCTCTTAGTATCTTTAGTGATTTCAGCTTGTAGTAGGGGAGCCCCAGTGCTGGTGCACCATTGGCCCAAAGCAAATTCAGCTCCACAGTCTGTAACTAGACTCCTAAGGGAATCAAAGTTAGCTCTGCCATTCAACAGTGGAGAGAGAGAGAGAGAGAGAGAGAAGGAGGTGCAATTGGTGTTTCAGGCCCTCAAAGGGGGCCCATCAGGTACAAATACCTGTCCCCAACCTCTCTCAATTCACTGGGTTTTGGAACCCATGTCCCTTGTCTAGCAAGTGCTACTTAGTTGATGGTGAGTCCCTCTGTCATCAAACAGTTCCACTGGCCTTGATTCACATAACCATGGTAACAACACTTTATTCTTCCTGCCCCAATAACAGAGAAACTGGGGATCCTACAACAGCCAAAGTTACCATTTTGGGCTGCTGTAGGCTCATGCTAGGCGGAGTGGGTGTGCCTATGCAAACAAGATCAGCCCCTGAAGTTCTTTTCCACACTCGCCATAGTTCACCACCAGATGTCAGGGTAGAGCTCATCCTGACTCTGCTTACACTATTAAAATATGGAACAGCAGCCAGAATGAAGGGCAGAGTGGAGGTCCGCATTGGAAAGATGATTGAAAGGAGGGTGTCATGAGAGTTGGGAAGGAGCAGCCGGAGCTGTGTGCTACACAGGATCAGGGCAGGTATTCCAGACATCAGGACAGCAGAAGAAAAAGCATAGCATTGCTTGTGGAAGAGATGAAGGGAACATCAAGTCCAGGTGAACTGGCAAGGGCGTAGAAGGAAGGCATAGTATGCTATAGAGTATAATCCGAAGAAAATGGCTGAGCCAGAAAGGAATGTGCTTTAAGGAAATGTCAGTGAATATTTCATCATGTTGACTCTTTGTGTAGTCTCAAAATCTTCATAGAGACAGTGGCTATAATTGACTCAGACTTTGAACAGAGAGGGGCAACTCCTCCCACATGATCCAAGAAAAGGCAGCTTTCAGCTGTGCTCTGCAAGGTAACATGTTGCTATATATCTAAGATTCATATGTTAGCTCAAAGGGCCATTTCACTAGTCAGCCTAGTAATTAGTATTTTATAGAGCATTGCCCTTCCTGTATGAGTAGTGCCCTAGTTTGGCTGCATAGAGTGTATAGGGTGGTGGTATCAATACACTCAGGCAAACTCATTCAACTCCAGTAAGAGCTGATCTCCTGAGTGCTGAAAGGCTGTCAGCACATGCTTAATATGAAAGGAAACACAAAACAGACTAGGGACTAACTTTAATTGAGTCTCGGGATCCAGCAGTAATTGCCAATACCCTTTGGGCAGGTTAATGGTAGCTAGGTACTGAGACCCATTCGCTCGACTAAAGTCTGTCCAAAATTTCATCTTTTCCTAGGCATGGGGTAAGCTTCAGATACTGTTAAGGTGTTAAGTCTCTGATAGTTTGTACGGAGGCCAATAGACCCATCTATCTTGGGAGTTAGAACAATGTGTGATCCCCAAGGGCTGTGATAGGGTCTATTTACATTCAGGGCCAGTGTATCTCCTTTTCCAGGTTTTGAAATTGCAGTCCCAATGGACTGGGAGGTGAGGAGATTTCAGAGTCCTGATATTAACCTTGTGAACAGCGGGTGTGCTCAAGTCTGACTTTAAACATTTTGCAATTAAAAGGTTAAGTCTAGTTGATGATCATAAGCTGGGCTCTCTGCTAATACACAAAGCCATCCAAGGCACTGCAGGTGCAGTGTGGGCACAAGGAGTTAAAGGACCTAGCGACTACTGTATTCTCATTGCTTAAAGCACCCACTTAAGTGCTTTGCTGGATCAAGGCATTAGGGCTGGTTTCTGCCACCTTTACTCACATTGAGCAGCACCTTATTCCATGTATAGCCCTGTTGGTTTGGACAGTGGAGCCTTTACTCACCCTGACTGTGGTTAATCAGCTGATAGTGTTATTGAACAGGACATGTCCCCATCTACACTGACTGCAGAGTTGTGGTCAGCATCGTGCTGGTTAATGAATTCCTCAAAATTGTGCTCTAACTTGACACAATTTTCTAGTGAAGACAAGTCCTTAGGGCAGAAAGTCCGGGGATACAAGAACGTGCGCAGAGGAGGTGGTGGAGGTGGCGGGGAGTCTGAGTTACAGTTGGTGGCTAAGCAATGGCTGCTCTTTGTCAGCCCTGAATGATGACGTTTCTTTTACTTTGTGTTTGATCATGGTTTAAAATAGAATACAACCATAGAAAAGGCTTAGTTTTGTCAGTTCTGCTCCTTTTTTGAGTCTTCCAAGGCTACTTTGCCCGATGGAAGACCCCCTCCCCCACCTCAGCTTCTCAGACCACATTACTGCCAAGTTGTCCAAATGTCACAGCATCTTCTCCAAATGGCAGGAGAAGACTATGGCCATAGTCTCACCTGATACATAATGAACCTATGTAACAACTCCCTTTTTTGTAATAATTACAAAATGGAAACCTATGTGCCGAATACCTGATGGCATCACAGGGCCAAAAGTTTGTATTTTGTTTGCTTTCGTTTTTCCTGTTATCAAGCAAGCTTTGATATTTCTAGAGTCAGAGTCAGCAGGCTACATTGAAGGTGAGGGGAAATTTTACCATGCCATAAACTAGATGGATCCAACTGAAAACTGGGAATAATATTAAATGGGAACTTTAAATTACTTTGTGCGATACAAGTTTGATCCATTCATTTCTAATCCTGTTATCCTCATAAAAGCAGAGAGTGTCATTTTCTCCTATATGTTTCCTTTGAGGGCCATTCCGTTCAGATTTCTGTGTCACAGATGCAATTAAGGGTGCCAACTTTTTCATGTATACTAAGCAACTGAAGAGTCATAATTGATCAAAATGGGTTTTAATTGTTCATTTCAATAAAAACACATTTTAAGTTCTACACTATATTTATTGGCACTAAACTAATTGACAAAAGTACTAATCAACAGTGATTATTACTAGCTGAGCCACAATTCTCTGAGCTATTATTGTCAAGAAAAATATTTTCCTGGAAGCTGTCAAAAAATACCATTCCCATTCTTAGTCTAGCCTCTTAGTCATTCAGGTAAAAAACGGTCCCACTGTGGTTCTAGAGGATGGTAAGTGGACAACTAGTATAGCCTGGCCAACCCTCACTCTCTCATCCCAGATTCATTGGCATTAATGTGTCCAGCTCTGTGTAGCAAGTTCTATATAGATACTGCTTTTGACTGAATATAATTACTTCCCCACCCATATGTCATTTATTGCTTTGAAATATCTTCTGCTTGGTGCCCAGAAGTAAAATCACAGAGGTTTATATTAGTGCTCCATTCTTAGCGCGTGTTTTCTCTCTCTCTCTCTCTCTCACACACACACACTTATTTGACTTGAAACTTCAGCTTTATAGTTTTTTCATATAATGAATTCCACCAACTAACCAATGGCGTACTTTAGTGTAATTGTCAGGACTGATCTGAACTCTAATTTGGAATAAGTCAGAATTGTAGTAATTTTATCATCATTCACATTATATGCATAATGTGCTATAAGGCAGTGGTTCTCAACCAGAGGTCTGGGGCCCCCTGGGGAGCCGTGAGCAGGTTTCACGGGGTCCTCCAAGTATGGCCAGCATTAGACTCTCTGGGGCCCAGGGCAGAAAGCCGAAGCCCCACTGCATGGGACTGAAGCCTGGGGCTCTGACCCCCGCACCCGGAGCTGCAGCTGAAGCCTGAGCAATTTAGCTTCACAGGGACCCCTATGGCGTGGGGACCCAGGCAATTGTCGTGCTTGCTACCCCCTAACGCCAGCCCTGGATTTTATATGCAGAAAGCCAGTTGTTGTGGCACAGGTGGGCCGTGGAGTTTTTATAGCATGTTGGGGGGGGGGGGGTCAGAAAGAAAAGGGTTGAGAACCCCTGTTATAAGGCACTTAAAATGTAAACATTGAATGTCTCACTACACCTGGCAATAGTGCTGACTGTCACTTCAAGGTTATCAATTTCAAGGTGTCTACCCTGTGTAATAATTGCATATATCTCTCTCTCCTTCCTGTGCAACAACATGACACATAACTATTCATTACATTTCCTCATAAAGGATCATCTTGCCTTCATCACATAAGCTTTCAGCCTCTTATGACAGTTCAGGTCTTAACAAGAGAATGAAATGACACTGCCAAATGATTAATTCAAAGATGAACTCAGAGGAGTTTAGGGACATAAATAGAAAATCAACTTATCAACAGGCTCTGATCTTGTTTCGCTCGCCTATCTCAGAGTTTCCCATCAGTTAGACACCCAGCCATGGTATAGTTCTTATTCAACAGGAAGCTTGGGAGCACTGGCGAGAATATTGGAACATCGAGAAACATAAAGGACTCTCCTCTGAACTGGCTGAGTAAGACTCCCATAGTGCTCCCAGTTGCCCAATATTATATCATAGAGGGGAAATTTCTTCCTGACCTCAGCTCATTATCAACTATGGCCACAAAGCATGAGAAATGAGGGCCATTAGAACGCTCAGAAAGACCTGTGAGCACTGGAGAGCACCAGTGGAACATGTGGGCAGGCCATTAATTAGCTGCAACAATGCATATTTTGGTTGGTGCTGGATGGTTTACACAATGTTATTATTGTGTCTCTGAGGGCATAGGTGTCCATCTGTCAAATGGATTATGGTAGGGAAAACGTACATGTCAATCTCATCTCTTTCTTTTGATGTGAAGCCAATAAACCATTCACTGGTGATGGTGTGAGGATTTTTACAGCAGCAGAGATCACGTGGTTCATGTCTGTTTCCTAACCCTAGGAAATTCAGAGGAGTCTAGTGGCTCTCTAGGGCTGAATGTCTTTGCCATATTGATCAGTTCAGCAGCAGATGGAATGGTAAAGCACCCATAATTAAATAATCACACTTACTGAAGGCCACCAGGTATTAACGAATTACAGAGGCTTAACAATAACAGTGTTTTGACAGGTGCTTTCAACAATCTTTTTCTGACAATCCAGCGTTGTTACATGTAGAAAGGGCAATATTAACCATGGCCGTACTTGATTAAAGTGACTTATTCCAGACACGCAGTATTCATACCCTTGGTGATAATTACCATAATCTCAAGAGGTGTTGGGGGTGGGGAGACTTTCCATTGCTGCTGGGTTAACAGCTTTAGTCACACTATACAGTACTGTGGCATTTTCAGAAATTTACCCATAACTAATCATTTGTGTTTAGGGTGATTCACAGCCTTAGCTTCTTCATTCTTTATGGGGAATTCTTGCATCGTGAGGCTTCTCAAAATCCAACAGGACTGGCATTTGAAGCAGGCTGTCATGAACATCAAGTTGAAACTGCTTTTCTTGTGTGAGTGGATGATAAGAGCTTTATGAAGAAGAACAATGGATGCTACTCTGAGCAGATTATCCAAGCCTTGGAGAACATCACATGTATTTTAATTAAAGTGATACTGTCAAGTAGAAAATCAAGGATCAAATCCTTAGCTAATGTAAATTAGCACAGCTCCATTGACTTCACTGGAATCAATGGAGCTATGCCAATTTACAGCAGCTGAGGATCTGACCACATATAGCTAGAAAACATTAACATCCATGTTACTGCTAACATCCATGTTTAATCAGATAATTAAAACAAATAATTTTAAGCATTTCAGTAACTTTTCACCAGTTTTGCTGTTGATGTACTGTTTGCATTGCACTCATCTGGCACAATGGGACTGGACACATCAGGTCTTTGTTTACAGTCAGATTCTCTTTGCTCATCCTGGAGTAGCTCAATGCTGTTATAAAAACTGGATTTTACTGAAATTAAAGAAAGCCACAAAACATTTTCTTAAATGTTTGGGCCTACACTAAACTGAGGGTGGCATCCCCTTTGTGTTCAAGTCTGTTTTGTGTTCTTTAAAGCAAATAGAGCAGATACTCAAGAAACAACAGCAGTGCTTGCTGTAAGTGTGCATCTCCAGCATTAAATCCCAGCAAAATCTCCCAGCCCCTCTAAGACCACAGCAAACCCCCCAAACTGCTGTGGTTCTGCTACATACGGGGAGGAAGAGCAGAGACTGCACAGGGGAACTCTGTAGTCCCCTACATGCCACAAAGACAACCTCCACATTGTCTCTCTTTATGGCTACATCTACCCTTGTGCGCTTCCCTGGGCTACTTAGACATGTACTGCTGCACGTGTACCTGTACTCCCGTCAACTGTCCACATATGGCGTGCTGGGCACAGGTATACACTATGCACAAGCATTTACCTATATCCCCCCTTTTCAGTATGCAGTGGCAGCGCTAGTATTTTAGGTTCAGAATCCCAGAGTCCTGTGTGTCACAGGAGACACTCTGGGAACCGCCTTGTTGCGTGTTGCTGATACGGTACACTGCCTTCACACATTTGGCTACAGCAGCTTGCGGTTCTTTTTCCTTTCTGCCAAACTGTATTGAAGAAATGGTGCAAGTCCATGATGATGTGGTTCCACTCCTGCTCCTGCTTGCAGGTCAAATGTTCATGCGGTGCAGGACCAGAGACTGGATGGAATGGGACCAGAAGTATTTCAGATGCTCAAAGACGGCAGACCAACAGGACAAATGAAAATTCACTGGGATCCCATGGAACAGATGTGTTGGCTCATGGCTGGACCCCACGTCCAGTTATGGAGAAGTGACACGGTGTGGTGGGACCACATTGTCTTGGAAACTTGAGGTGATGACCAGTGGCTTCAGAATGAGGAAGCAGACCTTCATGGAGTTGTGTGAGCAGCTTGCACCAAACCTCTAGCATCAGACCACTTATTTTTTTGCAAATCCATACCAGCACAGAAGTGGGTGGCTATTTGTCTATTTGCCAACCAGTTCAGGGTTGGGAAGTCAACTGTTGGGGTGGTAGTTCATTGTATACCTTTGCCACGCTAGCAGTACTGTAATGGGTGGTTGCCATAACCAAAAATCCCTGAAATGGCAGAGGGATTTCAGAGGGTGGGGGTTGCCAGACTGTGCAGGGGCCATTGATGGAACATGCATCCCAATACTTTGGTCACCAAAAGGGACAAGTTGGTACATGAACTGAAAAGGTTACTAGTCACTCATTCTCCAAGGCTTAATGGACCAAAGAGGGTCGGCTCCTGAACACCAACACTGGACATATGGGAAAGGTCCATGACGCTAGAGTGCGGAGATTGTACTGCCAGGAGGAAGAAGGGACTTTATTCCCCACAGAAATGATGTGATTTTGTATAATGTATCTGTGCTGACATATTTCAGGGGATCTCACCTCCCCACTCCTAATGTGGCGCATTAAGCCATACCCCCAACATCACCAAAGCCAAGAAAAGGGAATTCAGCTACTGCCTGAGTAGCTGCAGAATGATGGGGGAGTGTGCCTTTGCTATCTGAAAGCTCATTGGCTATGTCTGCAGACCCCTGTGGATACCAGTGTAGCACATCATTGTGGTGGGTGGTGCCTTGCACAACATACGTGAGACTAACGGGGAATACTTCCAGAGCGAGTGGACATAGGACAGATCTGGTTTTCAGAGCCTGTTTAGGCAGCCAGATCCCACCCATGTGCGCACTGCTTTTAGTTCCTGGCAGGCAAGGGACATTCATAAAGCTATTTGCTCGCACACTGTGGATCAGCATGGAGCAGAAGGTGACCTGGGACTGTAGTGAGGGACACTATTGTGACAGTAGGGTGCTGTTGAAAAAGCTCAATAGAGCATTGCTACATACTTGTGTTGCAACTTATCTCAGTGGCTCTCAATCCCCAGCAGCTGACACTAATGTACTAACCAAAAGCAGAGTATCGGGCGAGGGCCCTCACTGTTAACATCTTTGGCTGTGGTTTTGTGCTGCAGAGAGTGTATATGCACTTTAATGCCATCATTGAGCACTGGTTTAGGTATATGTAAACAGCTCTGCTTGGGGTTGCTTTATGGAGATCACATTGTTGAAGTAATTTAAAACCAGTTCAGTAAGGTTTTGGGAGGGGCTTCATATGTTCCTTCTTCATAGTTTTCTGACTTTGTTCACAGCACTTACCAGCACTTACCAGCTGCTGTACATGAGTATTCCCATGGTTGCAAGTGGTGACTCTTTGATGGGGAAAGAGGGGTCTTAAATGCACTGTTCAGTGTCAGCGATCTTCACTGTTAATTTACTTTTGTTTCCTTTGTCTGTATTGTCACTTAAGTCCTTAACAGAGCCATAAAGACGTTTCAGGTAACTTCTCTTCTGTTTTCTATTCTGGTCCTTCAGACAGCAACTGTTGTTTCACAACTTAGTTCACTGTTTATTAAAAAAAACAAAACAGGATTCATTACATTAGGAAATTCATGGCTGGAAAGGAAGGGGGTGTGGGAGGGACAGAATTCATTGGATTTCTTTGGCCCCACATTGGTACAGAAATCACAGTCATGTGCTGTACTCCTTCTGACCCATCCCAAATATGCAGGAAATATCACATTGATCATACTCTGAAAGCAAGGTGCACACACAAGTGAACTGAACTGTAACTTCAGGCATGTATTACTGGCACAAGAGGGGATATTTCCAGGGAGCATGTGTGTGGGGCGGGGTGTATGGTAACTTACAAGCCTTTTATTCCAGTTCCTGTCATGGCTCAGATTCCTCCTTGGGGATGCTTCCTCAACCAGGTCCGCCGGGTAGAGGTCCAGAATCATGTGCTCCTCTTCCTCTGGGTCTCCCAGGGCTTCCTCTGAGGTCCCCACTGCCTCCTCATCCTGCCCCTCATCACATCGCATCATACAATGAGGCCAGCAAGGTTGATGAGGGGTCATGAATCACTTCAGGATCTGTATTCACAGCCCTGGTGAGCACCCAGTCCAGCTCATTATAGCATGTGCAAGTGCTAGGTCCACTCCTGGAATGATTGTTGGAGTCCTTCATTCTCTGGTGCAAAACGCTAAGGTACGTCATACGCTCCTAGCACTGGGATAGAGTCTGGTGAATGCCAGCCTCGTTCAGCCACCATGAAATCTCCCAGAACAGGTGAATGCTCCTGCTGTTCTAGGCAAAGTCGTGAAGGATGGTGTACTCTGACCACACAATGATCAGACCCCAGGTGGGCTCCAGAGACCAGGTAGCAGCTCTTGAAAGTTTATCTGTGATCGCCTGTCCTGATCAATAGTGTTCACAGGAGAATTGATGTTAAGTGCTCAGCACAGGTCACTATTATCTCTGGCAAGTGAGCATCAGGGACTTTACCACCAGCAAAGGGATCAGTGCATTGAAGAGCTACTGATGCCTGGGAGCTGGTACACACCCTTTACCCCATCTATGCCCACCGTAGAATCGGTATGAGGCCGTGCCACAGCAGAGGTTTGCACATTCCCACATCCCTCATGTGTGCTAACTTTCATGCTGTGCATTCTCCTTCAGGACCATGCTTCAGGTCTTCAGATGTGGACAAAGGGGGGTTGTGACATAACACCACACATGTAACCGCGTACAGTCGCAAGTGTATACGTAACCTTTGGGAGCATGAAATGGATTTTGAGGGGCGATCAGGGGAGTAGCAGGGCATTGCCAGTCTATTTACAAACTGCATTAATCCACTCACCAAAGATACCACATGGGGCAGAGGTCACAGAAGGTCACCACTGTTTGCCCAAAGTAATGGCTGCTGTCCATCTGTGCAGGGGCCCCCTGCCTCCAGGTTACAGGAAGGATTTTGTACCACTCAATAGACAGGACATTATAACACCAGCTCTCATATTCTCCCTCTCACAGCTTTCTGGTCACTCAAGCCTGAAGTAAAACAAAGTTCCACTGAGCTGGAGCCTGCTGTGTCAGGTGATGTTTCAGTCACTTGTTTTCTTGGTGCAGCTCAAACAGGATTTCTCTAGCTCTGACAGATTGTGGCTAAAACCTCACACAGCTTGTCCTTCAGAAGTCCCCAGATGTCTCAGCTGACACTTCCCTGGCATATACTTCATGGAAAAAATGTAAAAAAGCTGTCACTCATCCGCTTTAAATTTTCCTTGTTACTGTGCTGCCGTAATAGCATCAATCAATATTTAGGAAAATTGTCACTAGCTCCAAATTTCTCTTTGATTGCCAAGACTTGTAGATTTGATTCTTAGGGAACTTCCCTGTTTTTGTCTACAGCATTTTGCATAGTTGCTCTCTTCCTTTCATAAGTCATGGCACTCATCTTACTTCTAGACCTTTAAAGGTTGTCTTAGAAAGTACCTTTGCATTCATGACATTAGATAGAGCCACATATCAATAAATACGTTTCAAGCATTCCTTTCTGATTTACATTTTCTCTAAAGTGATCTGATCACCTCTGCTGTTCATTTTATTAACTGTTTGAAATTCAACCCTAAGCAGTGGGCCAGCACAGTCTATGCACTACTTAAGCCATGAAAATAGGACTTAGTGGGATTTAAAAGTTGCATATATAACCCACTGGCCACTGTGTGTCCTCATCTATGCCTGATCCACAGAGGATGCAAGTCTGTGACTTATGTGATGGCCACCATCTTGACTGATGCACAGGGAATGAACTGGGGAAACCCCGGAGCTAAAAGCATGAGTCTTTACAGCATCAGCTAAGAGCCTGGCTATCAAGGTGAGAGCTGTAATGGACCCATATCCATACCCATAAGGGGGTTCCTTAACACACATCGACTAGTGAGTTACATGTAGGCTTTGTACTGGCTCTCTGCACTAGGGTTTATATTATTTCCCCATAGGTGTATTTTAGGATCTCTTTATTCATTCCTACTAATTCCACAGGGTCAGTTCTTGAAAAGGCCCTTTCAGCCCTCCATTTTTCTGAAGGTAGATAAAAGGCATTCTATGAAATTTACTGTGTGGGAGTAATTTGGATGAGACCTTATGAACCAAGATCCCAACTGCCCCTGTGCCCATTAGAGATCCTTTGGCACTTTTCATAGAAGTAGGGGTTTGCCCTAGTGTTGCTGGCCAAACATTTTGCTCCCTCTTGTGCAGTGCAGTGCCCCAAATACTGGTTAGAGTGTCACCTTTTTAGGGTGGGGACAATCTTTTTGTTCTGTGTTTGTACAGCACCTATCACAATGAGGTCCTGCTCAGTGACTGGGACTCTGAGACACTAGCACAAGACAAATAAGTAATAATAATGGTTGGTTGACACCCTCCACCCCAGAGGTGGCTGCATTTCCATGCCGCTTTACATGTATAGCTGAAACCTTCATTTGAGATAATTTAGGATTAAATAAATGTGCTAGTAAGCTAAGATTTTATTTATAGTACAGATGGGGTGGAGGGGGGACAGCATTTTGGCATCGAGACAGGGGTCATAGTCTTAGCTATTTCCTGTTTTCTTTGGAAGTTTTCATTGTCTCAGATGCTTTTGGTCTCTGTTCCACTCGTTTAACCTCAGTCTGTGTATAATATCTCCTGACATACAATCAACAGCAAATCCTTTGTGTTACTGTTAATCATGCTGCTGTAGGGCCCCCCACCTCAAGAAGCTGGTGAGATTATCAATCACCATTTTTTTAAGTCTGCCTTGAGGAGTGTCACTTCTTCTATTAGCATTTTGATTTCAAGAGGAACTGTGGGTATGGCAAGCTCCCGGGATGGTTCTTAATAGCGGTATTTAGAAGCAATGTGAGAGTATGGAATATCTGATAGAGCATAATTAATCAGAAAGCTTTTTGGTGATCACTTTGTGCTCAAAGAAGGATAAACAAGATAAGGTCCTGATACTCCACACTCTTATACTCATGAACTTCACTCACATGAGTACGCTGAGCCTTTCATAAAAAATACCTCAGCCATCACAGGAGCTCCATTCCAGTCTAGGTCAGCAAGCAACCATAGCTTTGCTGTGGTGATCCCTGGGATGTAAAAATCCCTTCTCCTTCACAGCCTCAAATTATCTCTCCTCACCTTTCAGCAGCAGCACCTGAGAACCATTCTTTTGCAAAGCTGCTTTTTATTATGACCCCTGTCAGCCCTCAAATGCAGTAACTCTTCCCCTGTGTCATCCCTATATGCAGCACACCTTCTCTGCATCTCCTACAGGGTTTGAGTTAATGATATGCCTAAAGCCCTAATTCTGCAAACACTTGTGCACATGCTTAACTTTACACACCTGAATCCACTGGATCAAGTATGAACTGAAGCATGTGTAGAAGTGTTCCCAGAATCAGGCACAAAGTGAGCTGATCTACTCTGAGTGCTTGGTGTCCTTCAGAGAAGTTTGTAAAATAAGAAATCCATATCCCTGCTTAACCCAGGAATTAGGAGCCTCTGAAGGTTTATGGTCAACTTTTTTGATTTTAGACCTTTTGATATCTAAATTTTATAAAGTTTTCAAGATGGGAGAATAAAGGTGTGTGGGTNTTTTTTTTTTTTTTTTGCTGCCTGGGGCAGCAAAAACCCTGGAGCCGGCGCTGGTTGAAGGTGTTTGGGAAGTGGATCCAAAACCAGATTTATCACAGAGCAAAGTGGGACTATGGCTATAGTAATATAATATCAGGAAAATTTACACAGTAATCAACCAGTCCATCTATTTTAATGTTGCATAGAAATATTTGGACCCATGTAACATTATCAAAAGCAAACCACAGAGATGGTGGTATGTGCCAGGTCTATCAAGAGGCACACACTATGTGCTACATGAATATTTTCCTATAAATATCTTTGAAGTGCCTAGCACACTGCTGCAAATAAATTATTAAAAGTTAATAAATAATTTCTGTTCACAGATCTGTTTGCAGAAAACGAAAGTTTCTGATAAGATGAGGATTTTTAAAAAGTCTATTCTATTAAAAGTTTTGTAGATAGGGTATCACAGATTTGAAACTCTCTCTTGATGAGTTAAAACTAAGCACTATTTGCCTAGAAGTCAAATACGAAAAGATTTCTGCAGGCATAAAATAATGTATTTGAAAAGTAAAATGGTCGTACCTTTCTGAATAATTTGGAGTCTGGAATCTGATCCTAATGAAGACATGGGGAATTTTACCATTGATTTCTATAGGGACAGGATCACATCATTTGAATCTCAATGTACAGCAAATAATGATTTAGAGTCTGAGGCAAAGCCCATTTAAATCAGTAGGAATCATTCCAGCCTCAGCTTACTTTGAAACCATTGTTAATCTACCCTGTTCAGATGTTCATTCCTAATAACCTTATAACTTTGATTCTTTAATCCTTGTCTTGTCTGTGTCATTTGATAAAAAAAGTGAAGATACAAATTTCAGACTTGATTTCCTAAAGTTAGGCACCTCATTCAATATTTAATCACCTAAATGAGAGGCCTGATTTACGTAAGTCCTGAGCCTTTGCAACCCCATCAACTTCAATGGGAGTTGTGTGTACTTGACACCTTTTGAAAATCAGGCTTCTAGTGTTATGTGTATACATATGGTTTTAGGCGCCTACATTTGAAAATTTTGGTGTGTGGTGAGTGCACAGTAGCCCTGGTCCTGCAGCCTTTAGTCACATGAGTAAAGTCTCATTAAAGTCAATGGGACTTCACATGCAAGTAAGAGCTGCAGGCTACAGTTGTTCTATTAAATGTTTACTTAATAAAACAGATGAACATAAAAAGGAGATATCTGGATGTCAGATTATTCTTCAAGTTTGTGGAAATAATTTCCAAAGAGCCCTGCTTAATTTTTAAACATGAACACACTCCTATTTTTAAGTTGTTTCCCTCCTTCCCAGGCACAAGTGTTTGAGCAGCTGCATGTAGTAGCACCGGCTTGTCTATTGGAGTAAATGAGAGCGATTATTGGTAAATATGCCAAAATGTCATTTGTTTCATAGTGCTAGTTCAAACATTTGGATACGTCTGCCCCATTGTCTTGTAGCAAAGAGAGTATTATCTGGAGCAATTATAGTGCCGTCGTTCTTCGCTATCTGCCAAAGCGAAGAGACTGACATATACTGTATGGTACAGCCATGCAGTCTGTTCCTTGCGGTACAAACCAGGCCTGGTGCTTTATGGAAGAAAAGAATGTTAACACAGTGTCAATTATAGTGCTATTAAGACACTTTCACATAAGTCTCGGAATTAGTCTGCTCAATTGCTACAAATTCTGAATAACTGAGAATTTAATCCATGTATAATTTATTCCCATTCTTTCCCCTTAGCTAGTTTTGTGATTTTCTTTAATGTTTAAGTACTGCATAATTTTTCTCCATTGTACTCTTCTAGACTTCCCTGTCTTAATTACATTCTTCATAATGCTCCACTATAGAGGAGTAATTATTTCTAATCTTTGCCCTTATTTCCACTAAGTAAAAATCCAGGGGGGGAAAAAGTAATGATTTTCTTGAAGTTTCTGTATACATTCAGATCTGACAAAGTCATCAAAGTAAAATGGCTCCAAGGTCATCTCAGATAAGGAAGACACATGAAACAGCTCCGTTAATTTGTACTATTAGCCTAAATGTAAAAAAGTGAAAAAATAAAATCCACACAAGACTGAAACCCTATCTTTTTTGCTTTCCCTACTTCTGGGACTGGGTGTTGTAGAAAATATGGGGCCAAATTCTGTTCTCATTCACACCAGCTGAATCTCATTGAATTCAATGAGAGCAGAGTTTCCATTATAATATATAAGATAAACCTGTTTGAAGATCCTGAAAGAACATGGCTCAATGGTGAATTCAGGTGTGTGTGTTCTTTTAAAATTATTTATTGAAATCTGCAGTAAAATACAACATTTAAAGAGGATGTGGTGTTGTCATTTCTACAAAACATGGTACTACTGGCAGACCATAAAAACGGAACAGGTATTTAATGAGCCATATAAATACATGAAATAGCTCTGAAGGTAACACATGAACAAGGAAAGCATACTACTACTATGGAACACCAATCAGAACTAGAACCACCTGAAACTTCTAACAAAGCAGCAGAACTTGTGTAGACATGGGAGGGTTGGAATACATTAAGAACTTACTCTTTTATTCTAGAAAGCAAGCAGTTACCACTCTCCTCTTCGTACATGCACAGAATTCCTACCACTGTTAATAGGAGTAATGCACATGTATTAAGGGACATATTAACCCTACACTTCAAAAAGTTACTTGGGATTTAGTCTAACAATACAAGTTTCTTATCTAAATCTCATGCAAAGACTCAGAGTAGGACACACTCGTGTGTGTGTGTTCCACCACCACTTGTCTTTCATTTCTTCTGAATCATATTGTTAGATTCTTTGGGTATTTCATGACTGCCAATCTCTAAAGGGGAATTTAGTGACAAGTGAAAAGTGAGTGGTTGTTGCATGTGCCTTAATAATGGAGTGGAGAAATGGAACAGATATGTCAGACTGAGAGAGAACTCATCCATTTTCAGCATCCTGAAACTATTTCTAGATTGTTGGGATCCCCTCTGAGACCTCTTTCCACCTGGCTTTCCATTAACTCATTTCAACTGCAGACTTTGTCAGATATCTTTATTTGGTATTCAGTAATGCTGTGCTGAGTTGATCAGACTCAAATGCAGGGGGTGGAGGCAGGGCTCATCACAGATCCAAAGTTATATAGCAAACCTCTCCCTTCATATACATTTACACATTACATTGCATTTACTCTACACTGCATCACAGGTTTTGGCTTGGTTCCTTTGCATGAACCAAACCCTGTACAGCATGCTCTGTCCACGCACTGACCATGTCTGACGTACCCTTTACCTCATCTTTACATTCCCGACTTATCTTGTCCATTGTAAATGGTTCCTGGGGGTTCCCCCTTATCTTAGCTAGTACAGACAGTCTGTTTCGAGCCTGCTGATCCATTTATCTCCCAAGAAATGAGACCTCACCCATGTCCAGTTACGCATGTCAAGCCAGGCCTACACAGATTAGTTCATCCTTGTGAAGACTACATTCCCCACTTCAATACTGCTGTCCAAGAGTGTTAGGTAGAAGGTTACAAAATTTAGACATGCCATATGGCAAAATAATCTTGTACACCTACACTTTTCCATTCATAAATGGAAATCTTTACTCAGTCATGTCAGTCCCATCTCTTTCCCTCCTCAGCTCCTACCTCATTTTCAGCTTACAACTCCACCACCACCCCCACACCGCAGCATGGAGAGGGAAGCAGTTTGTCTATGGAACTCCCTGCTTTCACATACTGTGTACATTGGCAAATCCCCCTGCACCTGGCAGAACCTAAAATTCTAAAAATGCATACAGTGGCTGTATAATTGGTATATGTGAAAGTGCTCTTCCATTGTAACACTCAGTTCCCCCTTCTTCAGCCATGGAGGTTTTGAGCTATTCCTGTCTATTATACCAAATCATAGATTATTAGTAGATATGCGTCAGCCTGTAATTTGTTTCACAATGTGAGTACTGAATGCTTCTGTTCTAGTCTCTTTCAGCAAAGTTAGTCCATTATTTGGTATAATCTCAGCCCTGTGTTTCCATTGCAGGCTTTCCCACACATCTCCCTAGCAGGCACTCACATCGCTTACTCGCTGATGACATCAACAACCAGGGGTTCTTGAATTCCATTTTCATGCAGTTACAAAGCAAGGAGCCACATTCAAGTAAGTTATTTCACATAGGACAGGGCCTGAGCCTGTGAAGGACTGAGTGCTTGCTGAGATGCAATAAGAGCCCTAAACTTCAATAGGAGCTGAGTTCTCAACACCTCTCAGCATGTGCTCAGTGCCTAATAGGATTGAGTCCATGGTTAAATCACTTCCCGAAGGTCACTGAGTGACTCAACAGCAGAGCCAAGAATTTGACCCAGCTCCCTGAATCTCAGTCCTCTGCCAACCATGAACACAAAATCATGCTCTGTTTACATGGAAAGCAAATGTTAACAGAGGCTGTATCTGCCATGTGATTAGAGCCCTTTCATTCACTTCCCCTATTTAAGTTTTGTGTTTCCCTAGAAACACTAAGGGGAAAATTGTCACCCCTCCCCATATCTGTGAATAGTGAAGAACTTCTGCCCACGTGTCTCCCACCTCCTGCATAGGAAGAGGGCTCAGCCTACCAGTAGTCCTCTCCACCCTTCTGCTAGACTCTGTGGAAAGTGCTCTTGTGGCCATACAAGGGGAGAGAGTGGAGCCTACATACAGCTGAGTTTATAATGATCCTTTCCTTATCTTTTCCACAGAGACCCCGCAGTGAGGATCTCTCTTCAAGAAAGGGTCAACCGAGCAGCCATGACCAAGGTGTTGTCCTGATTTAGGGCCAACTCCTCTCTCAAAGGCCAAAACAAGGGAGGGCAAAATCCACAAACTTTCTGTTTCATGATCCGCTTCAGGGGGAAGTCCAATAAATTGGTTTAAAATCACACCATTAGTTATAGCAGTGCAACTCTACATGTAGACAAATCCTAGAATTATGGCAAAATAGAAAGGAACCTCTAGAATCCAGTCGTGTTATTCCGTAATTTGCCATAGGGGATGCAGATGGGGAACATGAGACCTTCCTCTCCAACAGAGTGGGAGTAAATACAGAGTGGGAGGTAGGAATTCGAAGATACTGCCTGATCTGCTGTACCCCCTTCTGCACCCAATAAACCATAATTTCCCAAGGTAGAGGTGCCATTACACACACTCTGATCTTTAAATGCAGAGAGATCTTACCATGTGTTACTAAAAGGACTGATGAGCCAAAACCAAATGGCAGCCCAAATTCCATAGACAGTACCCCCCCTCACCTGCAAGGAAGCCAAAATAGCTCACCCTGTACACCACTGTTTCATAGGAAGCAGACATACTGCAACATACCTATGGCTGACTCCGATTCTTGCATAGCAGCCCACTCTTGCTAGTTTGAGAACCGATTGCTGAGGATTGTATCAGGATTTTCTCCATGGCAATGCAGACCGCTTCTCCTCAGCCATCTGTCTAAACTATTGCCTTTTAAATTTCACTGCGTTTCTTGTCCTTGCATTTTGCACTCTGGTAAGTTGCATACATGTTCCCATTGCCAGATTTCTCAATGACATACTTGGTGGTTTTCAGAAAGCTTCCTTGAAACCAAAGAATGTTTTTTCATATATCATTGTAGCAATAAAGAATATTGTTGGTTGTTGATTTTTTTATTTTTTTTTAACATCAACTAAACCCTGGCAATTTTATTTTAGATTACTTGTGATAAAAAATGACAAGCTTATTGACGTGTGCTCTGATTTTTTTTGTAGTCACCATTCAAGCTGCTAATTCTGCTAACGGATTCTAGAGGGAGGTACAGAATAATAAATAATAATAATAATTAATAATTCACTTGCATTTCTATTGCATCTTTCATGTCAAAGGATCCAAGAATGCGTTACAAGCTATATATGAGAATAATTGAAATGCAGCCACCTCTGGGGATGGGGCAGTATGTAGCAGTTGTTTACAGTTATCAACAGCAATACACTACAACAGAGGTAGGCAACCTATGGCAGTGCCGAAGGCGGCACGCAAGCTGATTTTCAGTGGCACTCACACTGTCTGGGTCCTGGCCACCGGTCCGGGCGCTCTGCATTTTAATTTAATTTAAAATGAAGCTTCATAAACATTTTTAAAACCTTATTTACTTTAATATATAACTAAACTATTGTTGTATGTATAGACTTATAGAAAGAGAAACATTAAAATGTATGACTGGCACGCGAAACCTTAAATTAGAGTGAATAAATGAAGACTCGGCACACCACTTCTGAAAGGTTGCCGACCCCTGCACTACAACCTAGATAGGGTACGACATTCATCTCAAGTGAAATGCTTTGTGCAGCTTGGACCAGAATCCAGGCAGATGTAGAGTATGCAGCGTTAGCCACTTATGTGATTTCATCACAGATCACAATATATTTGGTGTTTTTCTTAAAGCCCCAGCTCTTGGAGTCATGTGATTATGTGAGAATGTCAGGTTTCATTTTTCAAAATAAGTTTCCAGCCCTTATAGTTGTAGAGAAAAATCTGAAAATGTGAAACATAAAGGCACAAAAAGCCAGAAAGAAAATTAAAGTAACCCCAACTGTATTTTTAAGCCAATTTAATGATTTTGGGGGGGTCTGACTCATGGTTTTTGAAGGCTTGCAGTTGGCAATGTTGAGTATGTGCAGAACAGATATTAAAAATAAAAGCAGGAGCACATTCCATTGCTTTGGACATTATGTATGTATGACTTCCCACATGGAAAACATGCAAGATGCAGCCCTCACAAAAATAGTCTTGGAGCAATACTAGTCCTTCTGGTCTTTTCTACTATCACAAGTGGATGGATCCATGTAGTCACATCTCCAAGTGAGGGGGACTGTGAAGACAGCAAGATAGAAAATATTTGAGCACGAAAAGTAGGTAGCTCATTTGCATGCTGTTCATCTCAGGTGACTTCCCAAATTACAGTCATGAAGGAGAGCTTTGTTTTGAACTTACTTATTTAGCACTTGCGTGTTTGAGGCAGGGAAATCTTTCCTTTGACTATATCAAGCTGCTACAGAAATAGAATCTCATACTTTCTAGGCCTTTTGCAACACTGAAAGCCATGGATATGTTCAAATGGATAGTGCCCTAATTCTGTAACTTCTTCCAAACTCTATTTCAAGGGCCTGATTCAGATCTCACATTGGCTTTAGACTGCTGTATCTCCCCTGACTTCACCCTAAATGTAGGCAGGATTTAAGGCGACCCTTGTTCCATGGGCTTAACTCCAAATAGTAATCAAGCATTTAAAAAAAAAAATTACTGCTAGTGTAGCATAAAGAGAAAACTGTGTGAGCACTGGGGACTCTCTTTCTCTTTCCTCCATGTTGGTGTCATAGCACGTATGTTCTGTTTATTCTGACCAGGTACACAAAGCAAATTGAATGGTGTTTTTTTTTGTTTTTTTTTTAAACATTAGAAGAATGACATTGCAACAGAGATTGGTTTAAGGACAACAATGCAAATCATTCCAATTAGAATCTTCAAAGCTAAAAACTTATATAAACCAGGGTCACAGATAATTAATTGACCAAGAGTCAATACGTCTGTTAGTCTATAAGGTGCCACAGGACTCTTTGTCGCTTTTTACAGATCCAGATTAACATGGCTACCCCTCAGATAATTAATTGTTAGGTTTAAAAATTCTGATAGTATCCTTTTATCATCTGTTACTATCGGGAGTTGTAATTCCTCCTCCTTTGTGTATAATTAGAGGTGTACCAACATAGGAACTTCAAACCAAACTCATCTGAATATTGCAGGGGACGGGGGCTGTTGGATTTGAATTTCTGAATTGAAAGTTGTTGTTTTGGCTTTGGGCAGACTCCAAACCAAAAGGCGCTCCTTCTTTGGTTCCAGTTTGGATGAAGCTGATAGCTTTTCAGAGCAATTTCTGAAGTACGGATGCCTTAGCTGGACCTTAGCCTTGAAACTGAATCTTTAAAAATTCTTTCCTTCAGCCTCTCTCAGCATATTGCACAATTCACTTTTTTAAAGAACCAAATTTCTCATGCTGCCACAAGGCTGTTTGTGTCACACACACTTCTGTCATTTTTCTATGAAAAAGGTCAAAAAGAAGAGTTACTGAGCATAGGAGATCACTGTTATTTCCCTTTGCATTTGGGTCAGGCTGCCAAGGGCAACAAAGGCATTCAGCTATAGTGAGCTTGCCTTTTTAGAGAACTACTCAAGGAAAGAGGAGGCGATAGTTAAAATAAAAACATTCAGCAAGCTAAGGGGTGAACCTCTTAGCTGTGCTGTTTGATAGGATGAACACCAGAGGGGGTCAGCAGAACGGTGTCTGTCCAACTGCACAAAGAAAGCATCAGTGCAACCAGATTAGACGGTTCAAACACTATCATGCTGAATCTGACTATTAAAAATATCTTTCACATACTGCATTTTTAGAGCACTGGGGTATGCAGCCCCTCAAAACAACAAGCCAAAAATGATCAGAGCCAGAACACGCAGATATTGTATCAGACTGACCTGTATCATTGTATTACTGGAATGCCTAGGAGCCTTTGACATGGACGAAGATCCTACTGTGATGGGATCTGTGCAAACAGAACAAATGCAGAAGAAATAGATTGTTAACATCGTATTCTGTTTATACAGCACTTTTGATCTGGACAGTGCTTTGCAATGTATATTGGCCAAGTTTGCAAACTGGTCTCTAAAACTTTGACCTGCATATTTTGCACATGAAACTGTTTGCACTTGTCAAAGATAATTGTGTGAAACTATCCAGTGATATTAAAGACATTTCTATGGTGGATAGATTCAACCCTGCAAGTGTATGTGAGAACGCCGTAATAGACAATTTTAGAAATGAATACATATTGTTTATATTGAGTAATAATTTCTTATGGTGTTTGAACTAGGGTTGCCAGGTGTCCGGTTTTTGACTGGACCGCCTGGTTGAAAAGGGACCCTGGTGGCTCCGGTCAGCATTGCTGACCAGGCCATTAAAAGTCCAGTTGGCGGCGCAGCAGGGCTAAGGCAGACTCCCTGCCTGCCCTGGCTCCCCACAGCTCCCGGAAGTGGTAAGCATTTCCCTCCAACATTTACCCAAGTGAAGGCACAACCACAGGGGCTCCACGCGCTGCCCCCGCCCCAAGTGACAAGCTCCGCAGCTCCCATTGGCCAGGACCCACAGCCAATGGGAGCTGCAGAGGCAATGCCTGCAGCCGGGGGCAGCACGCAGAGCCCCTGTGGCCACGCCTCTACCTAGGAGCCAGAGGGACATGTCGCCACTTCTGGGGAGCTGCCCAAGGTAAGCACCACCCTGAGCCCACATCCCAAACCCCCTCCAGTACCCCAATCCCCTGCCCTAGCCCTGAGACCCTTCCTGCACCTGTGGCAGAGCTCCGACCTTGTCCCCGTGGGTCCCGCGCTTCTAGGCGGTATATGCTAACCTCAGTGGTTCACTGCGACCCTCCACGTAACCCTTCTCTCTCTAGGGCCAGGGTTACAGTCTACTGAGCCCTTTTCATCATAAGTCAGCAAGGAGGTTAGTGAGAGAACTCCCACAGTCTCTGTTGTCCCTACGGGCTTATTCCCAAACGGTTTAGCCTCCTGTCCTGACAGGGGCCTGACTTTCCCTCCCATGAGGTGTTTCTGTAGTGGCAGGTTGGGGGGAACCCGGGCCCACCCTCTACTCCGGGTTCCAGCCCAGGGACCTTAATGGCAGCAGCTGTTGGCAGCCGACCTTTCACTGCCAGAGTTGCTACATTTCCCTGGGCCACTTCCCCACAGCTCTCCCACTTCTCTCTTCTTCATCCTTACCGATGGCTTGAGGGTGTCTTCATTAACCAGCCCTTCAGCCACACTTCCTCTCCTCTGACTCCCTGGCTCTCTTCAGCCTGACTGGAGTGAGCCCTTTTATAGTATCAAAAAGGGCCTTAATTAGAGTCAGGTGTTCTCATTAGCCTAGAGCAGCCCCTGCTCTGGTCAGACAGGGAACAGAAAACTGCTAATCCAGAGGCCAGTATATCTGCCTTCTACTACTTTGTTGTACCCAACTGGCCTGGGTCTATCACAACCCAAACTCTCTCCCAGAGCCCGCACCCCGCTCTCCCTCCCTCTCCTGAACCCCAACACCCCACCCCAGCCCTGAGCTCCCTTCCACACTCCAAACTCCTCATCCCCATACCCCCAGCCAGAACCCTCACCCCCATGGACCCCAACCTCCTGCCTCAGCCCGGAGCCCCATCTCACACTCCAAACCCCTTGGCCCCCACCCCTAGCTCAGAGCCCCCTCCTGCACCCAAACCCCTCATCCCCAGCTCCACCCCAGAGCCTGCACCCCCAGCCAGAGCCCTCACCCTCCTCCTATACCCCAACCTCCTGCCCCATCCTGGTGAAAGTGAGCGAGGGTGCAGGAGAGCGAGTGACTGAGGGAGGGGGGATGGAGTGAGCGGCGGGCAGGGCCTCAGAGAAGGGGCGGGGCAGGGCAAGGGTGTTAGGTTTTCTGCAATCAGAAAGTTGGCAACCCTAGTTTGAACATGTTAGTTGTTTTATTTGTATTGTAGGCATATAATCAGAGCAGGAGCTGCCTCCTTAAAATAGAGAATAGGTCCTGGGGGCAGTGTGTGCTGCTGTGTTAGAAAGTCAGCACATAACCTGGGAATGGAAGGACTTGGTCTGCAGAAAACTCACAAGGAAAGTTAGAATTCAAAGAACAAGTAAAGGAGTTGGGCTTACCCCCCTCCTGTGAATAAACAGCTGCCTCCCAGCTGATGCCGGGAGGCTAGGTGTCAGGCAATAGCTTGAAGCTCACCCAATCGTAATCAAAGTCAGCAAGTTGCTCAGGAAGGCACCCGCAAAAGTCCCCGGGTCAGGGGAAAGAGCACTGTTTAGCTAGGACGCTCAGGTGGACGGTCTGCACAGTGTAATGCAGGGGGCAGGCTGAGATAGAGAAGGGAGCAGGGAGGCTTGCCTTGACTCCCAAGCAGATAGTCTGTGGAGTTAAGAATTGCAGGGAGTAGATAGAAGACCCTGGGTCAGGGGAGAGGGACATGACTCAGATGCTGAACTTCTGTTAAATAATTTTGTTTTGAAGAAATAAAAGTGAAACCCTGAAGAAAAGGAATTAAAATCTTGTGGCTGGAAAGTGTTCTTTGGTGCTAGTGAGTTAGCCCACTGGTTTACAGTTCTTCTTCATAAGCCAAGTTGTGTCATTGAAGGGGCAGTAAATCTGAAGGTTCCACTGAGATAAATTGTTCTGGGCCTTTTTAAAAGGAGTGTTGATGAACAGGACACAAAATCATAGAGTTAGAAGGGACCGCAAGTCTCATCTAGTCTAACCCCTAGCCAAGATTCAGGATTTGTTGTGTCTAAACCATCCATGGCTATCTAGCCTCTTTTAGAAAACCTCCAGTGAAGAAGCTTCCACAACCTTCCTAGGCAGTCTGTTCCATTGTCCTACTGTTCTTACAGTTTTTCTGAGATTTAATCTAAATCTTCTATGCTGAAGTTTGAACCCATTGACTCTTGTCCTGGCCTCTGTGGCAAAACAGAACAACTTTTATCCATCTTTTTTATGGCAGCCTTTCAAGTATCTGAAGACACTATCATATCCCCCCCTTAATCTCCTCTTTTCCAAACTAAACATACCCAGTTCCTTCAGCTTTTGCTCATATCGTTTGCATTCCATCCATTTTTGTCGCTCACCTTTGGATCCTCTCCAGTTGCTCTACATCCTTTCTATACATTGGTGACCAAAATTGGACACAATACTCTAGCTGAGGCCTAACCAGTGCCAAATAGAGCAGTACTATCACCTTCCATGACTTGCATGCTATGCCTCTGTTCATACAACCTAAAATTGCATTATTATTTTTTGCGACAGAATTGCATTGCTGACTCATGTTGCAGTTAAGAACCACAACAACTCTCAGATGCTTCTCAGCAGTGCTGCTGCCAAGCCAGTTATCCCCGATTCTGTATTTGTGCATTTGTTTTTTCTTCCCTAAAAAGTGTAGCACCTTACATTTGTCTTTGTTGAATTTCATTTTGTTGTCTATAGCCCAGTTCTCCAATGTATCAAGATCCCTCTGAATTTTAGCTCTATCCTCCAAAGTATTTGCAAACCCCCTTACCTTCATGTCATCTGAAAACTTGATCAGTATGTTCTCTATACCTACATCCAGCTCATTAATAAAGATGTTAAACAACATCCCTGTAGAACCCCACTTGAGACCTCCCTCCAATCCAACATCATTCCATTAAACAACCACAAACAAAGAGTAACTATTAAAGAATTATGTATCCACTTAATGGTAGTTCTTTCAAGCCCGCCTTTCTCCAGCTTACTTATCAGAATGTCATGTGGGACTATGTCAAAAGCCTTGCTGAAATCCCGGTATATTATGTCCACCACATTCCACAAATCAATTACCAGATCAGTTACCCTTTCAAAGAAGGAAATCAAGCTGGTTTGGCATAGAATCATAGAAACATAGAACTGGAAGGGACCTCGAGAGATCCAGTCCCCTGCACTCAAGGCAGGACTAAGTATTATCTAGACCATCCCTGACAGATGTCTGTCCAACCTGCTCTTAAAAATCCCCAATGATGGAGATTCCACAACCTCCCTAGGTAATTTATTCCAGTGCTTAACCACCCTGACAGTTAGGAAGTTTTTCCTAATGTCCAACTTAAACCACCCTTGCTGCAATTTAAGCCCATTGCTTCTTGTCCTATCCTCGGAGGTAAAGAACAACAATTTTTCTCCCTCCTCCTTTTAATAACCTTTTATGTACTTGAAAACTATTATCATGTCTCCTCTCAGTCTTCTCTTCTCCAGACTAAACAAACCCATTTTTTTCAATCTTCCCTCATAGGTCATGTTTTCTAGACCTTTAATCATTTTTGTTGCTCTTCTCTGGACTTTCTCCAATTTGTCCACATCTTTCCTGAAATGTGGCGCCCACAACTGGACACAATACTCCAGTTGAGGCCTAATCAGCGTGGAGTAGAGCGGAAGAATTACTTCTCGTGTCTTGCTTACAATACTCCTGCTAATACATCCCAGAATGATGTTTGCTTTTTTTGCAACAGTGTTACACTGTTGACTCATTTAGCTTGTGATTCATTATGACCCCCAGATCCCTTTCCGCAATACTTCTTCCTAGGCAGTCATTTCCTATTTTGTATGTGTGCAACTGATTGTTCCTTTCTAAGTGACGTACTTTGCATTTGTCCTTATTGAATTTCATCCTATTTACTTCATACCATTTCTCCAGTTTGTCCAGATCATTTTGAATTTTAATCCTATCCTCTAAAGCACTTGCAACTCCTCCCAGCTTGGTATCGTCCACAAACTTTAAAAGTGTACTCTCTATGCCATTATCTAACTCATTGATGAAGATATTGAACAGAACCAGACCCAGAATCGATCCCTGTGGGACCCCACTCGTTATTTGTTCTTGATAAATCCATGCTGTGTGCTAGTGATTACCCCCCTTCATCCTCCAGGTATTCGCAAATTCAATGTAGCTTCCCAGGTATTGAAATCAGGCTAACTGGTCTATAGTTCCCTGGCTCCTCCTTTTTCCCCTTTTGTAATGATGGGCACTACATTAGTCTGTCTCCAGTTTCCAGGTTCTCTCTTGTCATCCATGAGTTTGTAAATATTATTGCCAGTGGCTCCAAGATTTCTTCGGCTAATTCTGTCAGTACCCTCAGGTGAACAGCATCTGGCCCTGCTGATTTTAATTCATTCAAATTGGTCAGAAGATCTCTGACATGTTCTTTACTTATCCCAATCTGCATCCCTTCCCCTTTGTCATCTATGGTAACTTTGCTAGTCATCTAGTCACATATTTTTTGTGAGAGACTGAAGCAAAATAGGCATTGAGGAGCTCTGACTTCCTATCATCTTCCGTTACCAGCTCACCTTCTCCACTGAGCAGCGGACTCACACCATTCTTGATCTTTCTTTATTGTCTGACATATTTGAAGAGACAGATTCAAAATTTGATGCTTGAGATTGAAAGCTGTTTATACCCCCTAACAGAGCTGGGAAAAGTTTGTTATACAAGTAGTGTATTTGCAAAAAAACAACACAAAACACGCAGTTCCAGTCAGCCCAAAACTATTCATGAATTCGACAGTTTCAAATAGTTTCAGACAGATTTTTTATGCTTCATTGACAAGATTGGAGGGGAGGGAGGAAGGGGAGGTGGTGTTGACTTTATAACTTTTAGCCCAGCAGTTAGGGGCACTCACCTGGGATGTGGGAAACTTGGATTCAATTCCCCCCTCTGCCTGATGTGGAGAAGGGATTTGAACTCTCCCATATTACAGGAAAGTACCCTAGTCATTGGGCTATAGCAGGGGTGGGCAAACTTTTTGGCCCAACGGCCACATCTGGGTATGGAAATTGTATGGCGGACCATGAATACTCACAAAATTGGGGGTCGAGGTGCGGGAGGAGGTGAGGATTCCGGCTGGGGGTGAGGGCTCTGGTGTGGGCCTCGGCATGAGGGGTTGGGGATGCAGGAGGGTGCTCTGGGCTGGGACCGAGGGGTTCAGAGCTGGGGCAGGGGGTTGGGTCGTAGCGGGGGCCAGGGGGGCAGGCTCCGGGCAGCACTTACCTCAAGCATGTCCACCCTCCAGCTCCTACACGGAGGCGTGGCCAGGCGGCTCTGCGTGCTTCCCAATCCGCAGGTGCCGCCCCTGCAGCTCCCATTGGCTGGAGGGGGGACATGCCGCTGCTTCCGGGAGCTGCGCGGAGCAGGGCGAGCCCTCCACACTGCTCCCCGGCTGGAGTGCCAGAGCGGGGCAAGCCCCGGACCCCACTCCCCGGTGGGAGCTCGAGGGCCAGATTAAAATGTTTGAAGGGCTGGATGCGGCCCCCAGGCCGTAGTTTGCCCACCCCTGGGCTATAGGGAAGTCTGGGGCTGGGGTCCCTCACTCTATCCTGTTGAAACTGTTCCACTGTGTATAAATAATTATTAGTCACTGGTGAAGGGACGCAAACTTGAGTGTCCTCACTCCCAGGCGAGTGCCCTAATCACTAGGCTATAGAGTCATATATATTTTCTCTCTCTCTCTGACTATGCAACCCAAAAAGGACAAACGAAAAGGCGTTATCAGAGATGCTGTCAAAATGGGGCATATTTGGGACAAACATGTGAATGGGGCAACTCAAATGAAGGATGTGATCACTGTTGTGTGAAGCAAGAGGATGTCATGTGCAAGATTAATCACAGCAACTGGGAAACAGGAGGATCACACAACAATCTAAAGGAAAAGTCCCAAGATACTTGTTCCTGCTGCTGGTGGAAAGAAGAAAACATTGGCCAGGTTCTGCTTTGTTCAGGCTATCAGCAAGAATTATAGATAGACTGTCAGATGCAGCACTGTTGAAAACACTGTATGCCACATCCTGCAGGGAGCCACAGAATCATAGCAACGAATTGCCCAATTCTGTGGCTCCCCAGCACTTTACTATAGGTGCTCCCACCCAGCAAGGAAGTGTGGCCAAGTTAACTGGAAAAAATGTTTGCTCTGTTATCCCCACCACAAGAAAGTAATGGCACTATGGGACACAGGTGCTCAGGAATCAGTGATAATAAATGGAAAGAGGACCGTTTCCTGAAGCTAGACATAAGACCCATTGAAGAACTGTTAGATATCGAAGAGAAATTAGGTGTAAAAGCCATGAATGGCCATGAACTTCCTTTAGAAGGCTGGATCAAAGCAGAGTTGCATGCATTATGAGGGGTATTAGCATTTCCTTGGATCACCCTAATAACTGTTTCAATTATACTGAAGCCCTATTTCCCGTAACTCACCAGCATAGGAACACATATCTTGTTAGTACGATTACTAGCAGAGATAGGATGACCAGATCTTCCAATTTTATAGGGACAGTCCCGATATTCAGGGCTTTGTCTTATTGTGCCTATTACTCCCCACCCCATCCCGATTTTTCATACTTGCTATCTGGTCATCCTAGGCAAAGACTCTAAGTGAATCAAGTCCAACATTTTAATCCTAAAGGATCCCAAAATATTTTACGCACTGGATAAACAGGAATTATATAATCTGCCACTGAAGTGTAGGCACCTCTTTTAATATCCCATATTTACAATCCGTAACAGCTTAGAACAGAATTCCAGGAAAGAAGTATTTCAAATCCAGATGAAAGGCCAGGCAGACCATAATTGTCTGCATTGGAATTTGGCCAGAATATTGGCTGAACATCCCTGTCATGGCAAAAAATGCCTTAGGCTGGCTCTTTAATGATCAATGGCCAGAAGCTCTGTTTTAAATCTTAGCCAAAAGATTCTAATGAAACCAAACATCCTGTGATTGTTCCTTGCTTCAGATCTTTAAACACAATACCTAACAAACAGCAAAGTCATATTTATCAAGTAGCTTCTCCCATTCAGGCCTAACAGGAACAGAGTCCCAGCACCCTTCATGAATATAAAACAAAAGGTTTCTCCTCTCTTTCATTGGAACTAGAAAACAAAAGTACACAAGTGTTGAAAGAGAAAGAAGGCTAAAGGGAAAGAAAATTTGAAAGAAATAAGGTTAGGACGGCCAGGGATGGGGAAAGAAAATTATGATTGAGTAATGTTCATCCTGCTTATTACTATTTTGTGTTATGGACCAACTCAGTCCTGGGTTGCAGGATTACACAAGGCCCCCGATTTTTTTTCTTCCCACTAGGAACACTGTCTAGAGAGAGTACAGACTTGTGCCAAAAGAGGCTTATGTCTCTACTTTGAATTTTGTACTTAACTGTGGTGCATAGTTGTTTTTCCCCCAGCAGATCATTTGCAGGATGGGTGTGTGTTGGCTTCACTGTCAGCAAAAAGAACATCCAAAATCCATAACCACATAATAACATCTGGGTGAAGTTTAGCCAGCCGCAGATTTGGGAACAGATTTCAAATAAAGGCAGTAGGTTTTCCCTCATAACTTCTTTATTTGTTGTTTTCACACTTTCAGTTCTCAGAAACTGTTGGGCAGACAGTCGTACAAATACAGCATAAGCTCCAACAAAGACCAATGTAGAGTAAAAACGGGATTCACGAGAATTTATAATATAATGTAAAACGTAGTGATCTTGTTTACTAATCTGCATATAATGGCTGCCTCTATCAGAGTGAAATTCACCCAGCTATGGAGGGCCTTTACTTAAGCCATACGTTGGATTGCATGGCAGGGCAGGCATTGATTGAGGGCTCCACAGGAGACCATTGCACCCCCAGAAAACTGTGAAGGAGAGCTCAGCCCTGGTGCTGAAGAGCTCCCTACAGGGTGTCACGGAGTGTGGGGGAGTCCGGGCCCTGCACCCCCAGCTTCCTGCGATTCACCATAACTCTCAGCCAGCCAGTAAAACAGAAGGTTTATTGAGACGACAGGAACACAGTCCAAAACAGGTCTTGCCAGTACAGACAACAGGATTCCCTGTAGTTAGGTCTATCTGGGGGCCCCAGGGAGGCCACTCTCCCCGCTGGGAAGCCCCAGCCCCGTCAGAGTCCCCTCTTCATTCCTAGCCAGCTTCCAAAACTGAAAACCCCTTCCAGGCGTCTCCTTTCTCCCTTCCCCCCCGGCTCCTCCCCCGGCTTTGTCCTGTGTCCAGGTTCCCGGGCAGAGGTGTTACCTGGTCTGCAACTCCCCTCTTGGTTCTCATGTTACATGCTCAGGTATCTCCCTTCCCCCATGCAGCCAGTCCCAGCCCAGCTCCCCTGCAACCTTCCCCCTCAGTATTCAAATAACACAACGAAACATTCTCACTTCGTCACACAGGGTTTGCTGGAGAAAGGAGTATGGGATCTATGTTTACAGACCTAGTGACCCCAAATTTCTGCACAGCAGGCACAGAGGGGCAGTGACAATTGAAAGTACCCCTGGGCTCCACACACACTGGTGGTCAAGGAGTGCCTGTCCTTTTTGGCACTTGCTTAGATTATTCCCAAAGCCACGTCACATTGTAGATTCAACTTGGCTAATGTGAAGCTTACCAACAGGTTGCTCCTGATTATCTGAATGCCAAAGGGGCCACGAATAGTTAGGATAACAAAAGTTTAGCTACTGTATTATTGTACATTTCAGAGTTCTCTTAGTGGAAAATCTTTGAAGGTGGACCCCTCTATCCCATCCGGGCACTAGACTTGGATTTCTAGCACCACAAACACTATATAAATCTCTGTCAAGTATAGGATTGTAAAGAAAGCCTATTAATAGCACACCAAAGTCCTTTGTATAGTTTACTGTGCTTTGCAGCAGGTACAAAACTAAGAATGCATACTTAGGAACGGCAGCATCCTGTGAATGTCCATACTGCTACTGACAAAGCTACAGCTTTTCAGATGCAGAACAATGACCTGACATATATCAAGGCAGCTGTATTTGTCTGCTGAGGCCTAGGAATTTTCCAAGACACATCCTAGTCAATCTTTTTGAAAGCCAAAGTTGGTTGGAATTTGAAAATGTTTCTCTTTTTTTCATTGGCTTCCAGGCAAAAAGCCATCACATTTTGTTCATGCTACAAGTGCATAGGAAATCCATTCCACATCTGGACAACTAAATTGACTGGACATACAACACATTTATGAAAGAAAACACTGGTAAGCTCCAAAAAGTGAGATGGTGGCTTATATCAAATCAAAGTCCTTCATAAATTCAGAACAGTGCACATGTGTATTTTTATTTGGAGCATGCAGTTTTTGCTTTGAGTCACATCAGTTCGAAACATTTGTATTGCTCCATGCACGTACATTTAAGAGTCATCATCTCTTTTACTTCTTTTTTAATTAACAGGATTTCAAACTGTTGAGATAATTTTCAAAGATGATAATGGTTGGCACATATGTCTGTATACAGCATTCCATCACTTGATCTCTGAAATGCGTTCATAGATAGCAGACATTTCATGACTTTCTTTCCTATGGGAAATGATGCCCCCCCCTCCCCCCACACACACACACCTTTAAATTTCTCTTTTGGCTTCTCATATTTTGCTGGAGGGCTTGTAGCCTAGTTGCAAGTGCTTGCCGCGGTAAATATGACTCTTTCTGGTGTGAAATTCCAGGTACAGTATTATGTCAGATCAGATATTTGTGAAAAAATGTATGTTGGCTCCAAAAGAAAAGATCAACAGAAAAATCATTCTAAACCTGCCAGGAAAATATTTTTCCCCTTCAGCATGAAAACAAAACGTAGAGTCAGCCGAGAGATCTGTTGATTAAAGAAAAAGTAATGCTCTTTGTTTTTCTTTTTTTAAAAAGAGATATTTAAAAGTTCTTTGGGAGAAATTAACACAAAATAAAGCTAGTTGGTTTCTTTAAGTGAAATCAAGTCAGATTTTACTGGCATGTCATACTGCTACTAATATTAAGGACACTTTTGCCGTCAGTGCTATTTTTGGCAATGGAGCTAGACAAAAACTAAGTTAGAAAATAACTTGACAAGAATATAATACAAAACTATTTTATTGGCTTAGAAGTTACTCCCCCCTTTATCTTTCTTGCAGGCAGGCGCAGTTTCTGTGCTAAGTGGAAAGCAAAGTATTAAGGCAAAGGCAAGCTTAGATGTTTTTTGTCATTACATTTTATTAAACTGGCCACTTTGCAATAAGCTTGACAAAAGCCAAATAAATACAAAAGAAAAGCAAAAGAAAAGAAAACCCTTTGTTGGGTATCAAAGCAATGACAGAATTTCATATACGTGTAGCATATCTACACAGGCAGAATGGTGCATTCTTACAGCTACTGTAGGATACCCCAGGTCTCAATCAGGGCCCAATCCTGTTAATATTGAAGTAAGTAGTAAAATTCCCACTGACTTCAATACGAGCAGGGTGGTGCCCCTAGGCTGCTGTTGCCTTATATAGACAGCTAGATTAGCTACTTAGAATGTCCTGATTTGGGGAGGAAAGATGCAGGGCAGGTTTGGGGAGGAAAGATTTCAGGACACTGAAAACATACATTGGCCTAGCTACGGCTCTCAGGGGTGAAAAATCCACTCCCCTGAGAGATGCAGCAATGCAGACCTAACCCCCAGAGTAGACAGTGCTAAGTCAGTGGAAGAATTCTATCACCTCGCAAGGGGGATGATTAACGACAGCGTCAGGAGAACCCCTCCCATCACTGTAGCTGCAGCTGTGCCGCCGTAGCATTGTAAGCTTAGACAAACCCAGAGTGCTGACTTCACACTAACCCTGTGCACAGGCGCTGCTGCACTCAGTTTAGGGAGAAGGGTGATCAGATGTCTCCACCTGAAGGGAAAATTCTACTGTCCAGGCTCATTCTAGGGAAACTGGGGTCTAGCTTCACTGAGACCCTGGGACATCTTCTGACCCTCTACCTATGCCGCTAAGAGTTGTGTCTTCAAAATAGCTGCAAAAGTCCCCTCATGCTTCTAGCAATTGTTCCCTTGCTCACTGTGTGCCCACTCGCATATTCTCAGCTATGCAGGTAGGAGGGGTACACAGAAGAAAACAGCACCGCAGCCCCAAGGCAGTACTTCAAGAGGATTTTTAAGGCCTTTCTGGCTTTGGTGGGACCATCTTCTGGCTGATCATGGAGATGAAATGAAGGAGTATTGACAGAGAGGGACAGATATCCAGGGGAAAGAGTGAGTGGGTGATCTTTCAAAACCTTTTCAGGCTAACCTACTACTCAGTTGGAGGAAGGCAAAAAAAAAAAAAAAAAAGACAAGGAGCCAAAATAAAGTGAGAAAACAAACGAAGGGAAAAACTAGGAGGTGGACGTAGTATAAAACAGTGGCGTAGCCATAGGTGGGATATGGCCCACCCAATTAGCACTCAAGTCCATCCAAATCTAAGCCTGCGAAGACATGGCTCTGCCAGCAACCAGAGCGAGGGAAGGGGTGAGATTCTCTGCCAGCACGGAGCAGAGGACAGTGAAAGGGGGCAAGAGGAGACTCTTCCCGCCATCTGGAGGAGGAGAGGATGCTGTTCCCCAGCACCTGCTAGAGTAAGGGAAGGAGATGGAAACTCCCCGGTTGCAGTGGGCTCACTGTGGGATGGACTTGGCAGACAGTGCCTGGGGGGGACAGCAGAGGGACTGTGTGTCCCCATTGGCGGGGACTGGTGCAGAGGTGGTGTTGGGGGTGTGGGCTCAGCTGCCTTCCTGGAGATCATGGACCTGAATGTGGCCAAGCAGGGTATACGTGGCACAGCATGGTTGTGTTGGTGCAGGACTCATTACTCTGGTGCATGTTCTTGCAGCAGCAGCTGGGCAAGCTGCCCTGGGGCAGCATGGGCCTCTTCTTCTTCGACCACGACCACATCCTTGTCTGCTACATCGTGGACTATCTCTGGAACCTGCAGGGAGTGCTCCCTGAGCACAGCCACCTGCAGCAGGAGTCGGAGTATTCCCAGCTGTCTGACCTGGTGTGCTGTCTACCACAGAGCCTGGTGGGGGAAACACACCCAGGTGCCCTGCACTGATGGCTCCCTCTGAACCAAAGAGCCTGCCCTGTTTGGCTACCTGGAGCCAGAGCTACTCAAGGGAGGGGGCATCACCTTGGTCCCTGCCCCCACCTCCAGCAACAAACCCGAAGATCTCCTCTCCCCATGCAGATGCGGGGAAATTGAGTCTCCAACCCCACGACCTGTCCCCAGGGCAAGTCCTTGACTATCCACCATAAACTGGGACCCACCTAGATTTACACTCCTAGACACACAACTTGTATATTGTTGTGTGTCCAATGCCTGTTGAAGTCAGTGGGAATCTTTCCATTTATATTGATGTGGGCTGGTTCAGGACCCAAGTGAAGACTTTGAGTGGGGGGAAAGAAAGTGAATTAGGCTGAGTTTAAAAATAAAAGATAAAGAGTGTGGTGCAGAAGCAAACAGCAGCAAGGACAAAGAGAGGTTAACATACTAAAGGATAGGATGACATAGGCAGAAGAACAGAGTACTGGGACCTGATTTTCAGTTTTGAAAATATGGTCACCTTAGGCAGCATCAAACTGAGGTTTCTACAGAATCCAAGAAGTAGTCACCTCAGGAGAGTCTATATCACCGGGGGGGGGGGGGAATCTTAAAAGCCAGAATCCTTAACGCCAAATCTGGGAATAAGTCCCAGATCTGCATGCCTAGTACCTAGAGCAATACTTTTGATCAATCCAGTCAAGACTCTTGGCAAAAGTACGAGCATTTCAACTGGATAAATTATTTCCATATTTAATCAGCCAAAATCAAGCTCTATTTGTCAGTAGCTGTAAATCTTCTGGCAATTTAAGAAGGGATATATATTTCATATTATTTTCTAATATTAACAGATCGTCACTACACTATTTCTGTGGACTCTAACAAAGAATTGATTGGGTGGAATGGCCATTGACGTTCCAAATTTTAACTAAATGAGAGTTAGGGATAAATATTTGAAAATTGGAGTAGAATATTTTCTGCAATCCCACAAGCCACTGTTCTTGCCCTTCATCCTATCCCATCTCAATGTTACTTGATTTAATCATTGAACTCCTTGAGCAAATCATCAAAAGTACAAGCCAAATCAAAGGGATTTATCCAATGACAGGACACACAACATTGTCTACAGATGATATTCTTGTTTTCTTTATACAACTCAGTCACTCACATCTAGCTTTTTTAATGCTAACTGAGGAATTCAGCAAATTATCAGGCTAAATCAAGCCTCAGTAAATTAGAAGTCCGACAGTGTGGTGAAGCTATGCCATAACTGAGGGATCAGTCTCCATTTAAATTGGCTCCAAGGAAAATTAGGTATGTGGAAATCAAATCTTTTCAAATCTGATCTAAATCCAAAAATTAAGCATTACCCTTTCTAATTCAGCTAGTTAAAACTTAATTGTTGGGTAAACTTGTTTATAACTATGATGGATAGGATTGCCCTGTTAAAACGCAAAAGGCCAAAAGACAGGATCCTTGGCAAAAATCTATCAGAACATGAAGTTTTAGGAAGGTCTTAATCTTCCCATCTTCAATTTATATTTTTGCACCGCGTAGATATTGGGTAACAGCACACTGCCCAGCCCAGATGCCTACTTGCCACCTGAGACTTCCTCCCTCCTTTCCCTATCTGTCCAGAATCACAGTGACTTCAAGGTCAAGATCAACAAGATCTAGCATGAGTTTCTTTAGTCACCCTCTGCCACATCCCCTTCCCCCCCAATACTCTCTTTCCTCTTTTGTCCCAGTCTCTGACTCTGTGGTATCTTGCTTACTCTTTACCTACCTCACTTTTATCTCCCCTTTGACTCTGGGGTGGAAAAGCCACAGTAGACCAGTGCATAAAGAAGTTAATGATCCATCCTGGAGATGGGGCAGAGGCATGGCCTGCCAGCAACACTTAGCAGCAATATCAAGCCCAGAGGGAAGGCCTTCAAGCTGGGAGGAAATCTAAAAGGAGGAGAAAATATGCATTGTAGCTTACCCTCACCTATGTGTCCTGTCTCATCTTCTTCTCTAAGGGACTATCTTTGTGTCTTGCACATAGCAAAATACATTATCCATGCTCAATAAATAATCATAGAATCATAGAAATACAGATCTGGAAGGGACCTCGATAGGTCACCTAGTCCAGTCCCCTGCATTGAGGCAGGACTAAGTATTATCTAGACCATCCCTGACAGGTGTTTGTCTAACCTGTTCTTAAAAACTTCCAATGATGGAAATTCCACAACCTCCCTAGGTAATTTGTTCCAGTGCTTAGCTACCCTTACAGTTAGGAAGCTTTTCCAAATGTCTAACCTAAATCTCTCCTGTTGCAATTTAAGCCCTTTACTTCTGCTCCTGTTCTCAGTGCATAAGGAGAACAATTTATCACCCACTTCTTTATAACAACCTTTTATGTACTTGAAGACTGTTATCTTGTTCCCCCTCAGTCTTCTCTTCTCCAGACTAAACAAACCACTTTTTAAAAATCTTTCCTTATAGGTCATTTTTTCTAGACCTTTAATAATTTTTGTTGCTCCCCTATGGACTTTCTCCAATTTGTCCAAATATTTCCCAGTGTGGTGCCCAGAACTGGATACAGTACTCCCATTGAGGCCTTATCAGTGCTGAAGAGCAGAAGAATTTCTTCTCATGTCTTGCTTACAACATTATACTGTTGACTCATTTAGTTTGTGATCCACTATAACCCGCAGATCCTTTTCTGTAGTACTCCTTCCTAGGCAGTCATTTCTCATTTTGTATTTGTGCAATTGATTATTCCTTCCTAAATAATACTTTGGATTTGTCCTTATTGAATTTCATCCTATTTATTTCAGACCATTTCTTCAGTTTGTCAAAATCATTTTGAATTCTAATCCCGTCCTCCAGAGTGCTTGCAATCCCTCCCAGCTTGGTATCATCCGCAAACCTTGTAAATTTACTCTCTCTGCCATTATTCATTGGTTGTGGGATGCTCTTGAGTGTGGAGAATGTCAAAGGTGAGATCAAAAGACTCACTGACCCAGAACCATGCCTCCCACATGCTATTTGCCAACATTTCTGAGAGTAAAGAATGTGAAAGTTTTGTCAATAGGGCTTTATTAATGAGGAGAGACTGATGGAGAGGGAAGTGCACTGGCAGTTCATTCATGTACAACTCAGCAACAATAATGAAAATGGAGTGTGTGTGTGGGGAGGTATGCAAAGAAAAGTTACTATTGTGCAGCTGATATTTTCTGACTTTTCAGATGAAGACTCTTCCAGCTTGTAATCAGTGAGATCAAACTGAGGAGACACAGATCAGGTCAGGCTCTGCTGATTAATTTTCAAGTAGTGAAATGCTGGTGTGTGTTTGCTCATGCTTTACAGAGGAATTGAAACTTTCTTTTCCTGCCATGGGTTATCTATTCTGTTAATATTTGCTTTTTTCCCCCTTAATGGATTCACTTTTGCCTAGAATCTTATATGACCAATGACAATTCACCAATACAATCTGAGTAGCAAGTACTGAATATTCATAGTGCGGTGTTCACAATTAAGACAGCGTTAAACATGGTCCATTTAATATGTTCAAAAAAATCTGAGGAAATAATTGTCCACCTAAGTATAGTGTGTGAGTTAAGGCCAAGTTAATCAGATACATGATTTTCTGTTTTCCCTCCACTAAGATTCCTATTTTTCTGCTAAATTGTGATTGTTTTATGTCCTTCCTCCCACACGCCATCTCATTTGTCTGTTTTGTCCACCTGTTGCTTTCTGTCTGATACCTGCACTATAAGTTCTCCAGGGCAGAAACTGTCTTCTTTGTTATTTGTCTGTATGGTACTAGCACAAAGGGCCCTGATCCTTTACTGGGGATCCTAAACACTACTGTAATGATAAAGTTATGATCAGAAAGTGTGGCAGTGGGAGTACTCCATAGCATGATTCAACAAGCATTGTGGGTTTTAAAAAAATATCTCCCTATCCACACAGGAGCATCAATCATTTGATGTGCCAGTAATAATCATTTTCAAAAACTTGGCATGCACAGTTCTGCCAATGCTGTTGAAACCAGGACAGTTTGTGCTACAATATAGTATATGAGGGAGAGGGTTTGGGGGATGTAGCATAGAAAAAGGCAGTAATTGGTGCTAATTATAAGTAAAAGTGAGAGCATGAAAGGTGCCTTCCAAATGGACTTGGAGTCTAATTAGTCCAGTGTCATTGCTATGCATGCAGTGCATCTCTGAACTGTACCTCATAAGGATGGTGAAATTGCTCATCTTAGATTCAAGGGATCTCACTTCCCCTTAGGAACTTTCTTATTTTTCTGCAAAGTATTGACGTGTGAGAATCAACATTTCCCAACTGAGATTACAGAAAACTTCGTACAAGGCAAAGCACTGAATCCCATCCCAGGTCACTTTACCTTTTCTGCTATGTTCTTCATATCGTGCATTTGTTAAACATGTAAAAAGCCAGGACAACAAGTGTAGGCATTAGTAGGTTGCTCCCTTTAGTGAGCAGGCATATAGGTATCTCTGGAGGAAAGTATAGGTAGTGGTATGAACTGGTTCAGCCCAACTCTGGTCCTTATGAGGTCAAAATGGCAGGTCAGTTCCCAGGAAAATACAGACTAGGATTTCACAGTGGAAGGATATAAATCAGCATTAGTTACCTTGAACATTGTAAATGGACAGTGTGACAAAGTTCCTCCTCTATCTTGGTGGGTCCTACGCTTATTGGCAGATTTGCTCGCTTCAGAGATCTTCCCCTGTGGTGGAACCCACAGTCCGGGTCAACTCCTCCTGTGTCTGATCAGGAGTTGGGAGGTTTGGGGGGAACCCGGGCCCGCCCTCTACTCCGGGTTCCAGCCCAGGGCCCTGTGGATTGCAGCTGTCTATAGTGCCTCCTGTAACAGCTGCATGACAGCTACAACTCCCTGGGCTACTTCCCCATGGCCTCCTCCAAACACCTTCTTTATCCTCACCACAGGACCTTCCTCCTGGTGTCTGATAAGCTTGTACTCCTCAGTCCTCCAGCAGCAACCTTCTCACTCTCAGCTCCTTGCACCTCTTGCTCCCAGCTCCTCACACGCGCTTCCTCTCCTCTGGCTCCCTGGCTCTCTTTGGCCTGACTGGAGTGAGCCCTTTTATAGCTTCAGAGGGGCCTTAATTAGAATCAGCTGCTTAACAGCCTCACCTGACTCTTAGCAGGTTAATTGGAGTCAGGTGTTCTCATTAGCCCGGAGCAGCCCCTGCTCTGGTCACTCAGGGAACAGAAAACTGCTTATCCAGTGGCCAGTATGTCTCCCTTCTACTACTCTGCTGTTCCCAACTGGCCTGGATCTATCACAACAGTAAAGTACACTATTTACTTTGCTATCAAAGTAAAAAGGGTTGACATGATTAAGCATAAACATGCCATATCCATGCTGTGTGAATTATAAATGATTGAATATAGACTGGCCAGGACTACTGACTGCTGAGGGGGAAAGCTACATGGGCTTATTTTACACTTGTGGGGAGTATCAGAGCTCAGTTAGCAGCAAGAACTGTAAGAATTAGTGATGGAGATGAACCGGGAGCAACTCATTCTGTTCATAGGGAGCTACATTTTGGCTGCCTGTGTGCTGGAGCCTGGGGAAGAAGGACCCTCATTACTGCACCTGCAGAGCAACTGGGCAGAATGCTGACATTAGTGCTGTCTGAGCACTGAGATTGGGGTACAGCTGCTTTCCACACCAAAGCCAAGCAAGCAGACCCCAGCAATCCTCCAGTCCCAGTGTGCTTCCCGGCGTCTGGCAACACCCATAAAGGGAGACATATCCAGAACTTTTCCAAGGCAATCGCTGAGCCTGCTGTTTGGGCAACCACAAGGCAATGTATCTGTGCAGGAAGAACTCCTCAGATTGCCATGGCTTGGCTGCCACAATTCTGCTTATGAAGCAACTCCTTCCCCCAGCTGCTTGAGGCTCCTGGGGTGCTGTACAGCGATTTAAATTACTATGCTATTTGTAGATGATCATTCTATTAATTTACAGTCCCTCCCCATGGTGTAGAGCTAGTGATTTATGTATGAGGTATTGGGCTCTAAAAATCACATAGCCTTAAGAGGGTCAGACTAGCACTGGACTTTGTGCACCTCCCCCAAGGCCTTTTTGAGGTTCCCCCCTCACTAGATGAGTGGCGTCTCATCTGGCTTGCTCCCAGACCTCTGCTTCACTCCTCTTCTTTGTAACCCTACAGGATTCAGAGTTACACTAACACTCTGCTCCAAAGCCCAAGAGCCAACAATACAGTGAGGGTCAACTCTGAAAAGTGCTTCTGTAAAACAGGGAATCGTCAGGCACCACGTTTGGTGTCTCTCAGTAACTCCATATGAAGTATGCTCCATCACAAGTTAAAAGGGTTTATTTATGTTTGTTTGCTAACTGCCCTGCAAACTCACCCTAGGCTCTGACCATCAAGAAGAGTTCCTTCCACCTTGAACATCACCACTGGTAGTAAAGGCTCTGCAGAGCAAATTCTGTACAATCAATTACCTACGAGAACCTACCATCTACTCAGGAATAAGAAAGGGAAAACTAGGGGGAAAGTAAAACAGGAATTAAGAATTCTTACCAGTTAGGAGACAGGGCAATGCAACAAGCAGCAGCTGGATATAAGATGACCATTTCAGGGCTAGAGCAGGCTGTATCTGCCAAATTTAAAGAGCTAATGACCCCCAACCCTTCCCCAAAAGGCATGCTGAGGAAAAAAATCAGGAGAGTGAGTAGGGATCCAATGGCCATATAGAAAGGTGCACTCACCTCAGGGGTTTGGAGCAGGAAGTTGGAATTTTGTAGAGAGACCACGCTGAGGTCGGAGAGGTGCCTTGCATTGTCCCCATCAAAATCCACTGAGATTCAGCTGAGTCACAAGCCATAGAAAATTGCCACTTATACACATCCATTACAGTTTATTAAATGCTCAGTTATTCTATTGGTTAATCATACTACTCTTGGGCTACTCTAAGCTTATAGCATCATTCAAAAGTGATGTTAGGAAGTTCTATCGCTGTATAGGAGACAGACAAAATTAATGCTCCTATATCAAAATACCATTTGGGCTACGGGAAGAAGCATTGGGCTGGGAGCCAAGAGACCATGAGCCCCTTTTCTCCAGTTTGCGAAGGGGTCACTTTGTTCTGCTTACGCATTGTGAGGAGACATGTGGCAGAATAGAAATGCCCAAATAAAGGAAGATCTTAAGTTTGCCCCCTGATGAGCATATATTATGATACAGGGTAAATTTTTCAAAAGCACCTAAGTGACTTTGGATACTAAATCCCATTTTTAACTTATGATCCTAAGTTGAAAGTAAATAGAAATCATGCTCCAAAGTTCTTACATCACGTTTGAAAATGGGATTTAGGATCCAAAGTCACTTAGGTGCTTATGAAAATTTTAGCCAGTCTTTAATTATGATCACATACTATTTTTCCCACAGGATGCCTGTCTCACAAGACTCTGGTTCAGCAGAGGAGTAAGGCATGTGTGAAAGGTCCCATGAGCTATATGTATAGTTATGTAGGGTAGACATCAACACTATAATTAGGGTCAAACTGAGCCACTGAATTGCAAACTCCTCACTTCAGTTTTTCCTAATTTTTCTTTTGAGATTAACTTTCTCCTGCTTGTTCTCAGCCCAAATGGGATTTGTTTTTAAAAGCGTCACCTAAATCAACCCAGCTTTTAGAGTTGGAGGTGAAAGATTACGTACTTTCTGCTATTTAAAAAAAATAATTGTTCAGTTATGTTTTTGAACCTGTAAAAAGAAATTGTTTTGTCTGAAAAAAACATTTGGTTTGAAAGTTAGGATATATTTGGTTTACAACAGATATTGAGGAGGCTGCAAACATCATACCTAGAAATCTGATGCTGTCTTTATGATATTGTCATATAACAGGATGCGCAGCAAACTTCTAGAGGATACCACAGCTCTTCCCAGTGAAAAGCTTCTTTTTGAGTCTTGGCTCAGATCCTGCAAACACTTCAACACATGCCTAACTTTACTATTGCAAGTAGTCCCATTAATAGCAATGGGACTACATGCAGTAGTAAAATCAAGCACAGGTATAAGTACTTGCAGGATAGGGGCCTCAAGTTGTATATAACTTTCTTTTCTCCCTGTATGCTCCAAGGACTTAGTACTATAGTAATGGGTTTCCTTTCTCTATTGGGCAGACCAGAGCACCACCAGATAAAGGACTGTAAGTTCTTTGGAGCAGAGCCTGTTTTTGTTCTGGGTTTGCACAGCACCTAGCGCAGTGGGGTACTGACCCAAACTGTGGGGAGTCTAAAAGAAAATTCAGTGAGGGAAAATGTTTCCACAGAGGATTCAACTCCAGATACACTGGGAAACTTTACCTTGTACTGGTGTCTAGTGGACTGTACCACGGACAGAGATTTTGGAAACTTGTCATGCCAATACAGAATTTATCTGATTTTACTCCCAGCCCTGTGCTCATTTCTGTAGAACATGCTGTGACCCGGAGTGCCTGGGGCAGTCCTCATTGACAATGACAAGGTCAGGGCAGGCTGCAAAAGGGAACGCAGACACTCCCAAAACTGGTGGTTAACACTGAAGTTAAGCTCACCCACCAGTCACAAACTGTGCTTCTGATCCCCCACACTGGTTATCGAGAAGCTAAAAAAAGAAGTCACACCGCCCCCTTTCTTGCATTCCAGTTCTCTGGCTCCCAATCAGCACATAGGTCCAGTACAGTGAGAAGTTATTTAAAAACTCTGCTCACTATATAAAATGTTCTTCTGACCCCAAAGGGCCAACCATGTTACCAGGTCAATATTAGTTTGGATCTTACCCAAAATACCATGCTGCCAGCCAATCCTTTAGTGTCTAAAACTAAAGGTTTATTATAAAAGAAAAGGAGAACAAAGAGTTGTTAAATGATCAAGTAATCAGATACATACATAGACTACAAAGTCCATATATCAGGTTCTTAGCAGTGTTGGTGAGTTTGCTGGCTTGAAAGTCCCTCTGAATCACATCCACAGCTTGGATGGGCCATTTAGTCCTTTATTCAGAGCTTCCGTTTGTAGAAAAGTACTTCAGAGGTAAGAAGCAGGAATGAAGACAAAATGGAGAAGATGCAGCTGCCTTTTATATTCTTTTGCCATGTGGCTGGTACTTCCTGTGTCCCAAAATATGCTTCACAGCAAATGGCATGGAAAAGCCTTAGAGTTCTCTGTCCACAGGCATGCCCCTACATGTCTTGCTGACTCAAAGTGTAGCCCCTACCTTCTCTCAATGGGTCAGTTATATAGCTAATGATCCTTGATGGGCTATCGAACAGGCTAGGCAGTGCTGATGCCAATCTGTCTGGGGGTGTCACCCAGAAAGACAGCACAAGTTTGGAAATACAGATATACCCTACATATCTATAATACAAAGGTGATTCAAACATATAAACAAGATCCTACGCACCGACATTCCACTTCCCTGGTGGGTGCTCGACCCCCACTCTGCCCCAGACCTCCCCACCACTCCACACCTTCCCCCAAGGCCCCACCATACCCCGTCTCTTCCCATCCCCTTCCCGCCCCTGAGCTAGCCCTGACTTCACTCCTCCCCCTTCCCTAGTGTGGACCTGTAATGTAGAGTCAGGAAGAGCTCTATTCTGAATTTCTGAGCACTGAATTGTTCTCTTCTCCTCCTGGCATACTTGTGTGGGAAGCTGTGAATCAAAGAGCACAGAACAAATAAAACCTTCCTATTTATAGCTGTACAAAGAAGCAAAAAAAAGATAAAGAGGCCATGCATGCTACACAGTGAGGGCCAGATGTGCGAATCAAAAATGATTTCTCACTTAGTGAAATAAATGCATTTACAGTACCAAGAGTATCAGCTATCCCTGTGTACCTAAATGTTTGCTTACTGCTTAAGGTGTCATAAAGCACTCTGTGATCCTCAGAAGGAACAAGTGGTTCCTAAAATGAATGTCTGTGTTCTATGTGAAGATTCAAACTATGGCCCTGACACTGCAATCAGCTCTATACAGGCAGACCCCAGGCCCATCTCTCTTATTATAGCTAAAACCTTTGAAAGCCTAAGCTTTAACTCCACCAGCTTAGTACACACTAAAGCACAACTTGCCTTGTCTTGATTAGAATTTTAGAATGTGTTAGTTAGATCAAGTTAGCTAACAAGACACCTTTAAACATTAGTCCAGACAAAGCCTTAATAGTCATTCTGGTGCTGTACAGACCCACAGCAGATTAAAATTCAAAGCTTTTAGCTGTTATAGGGCATCCTGTGAGAGCCCAGGGATTGCATGGTTGGAGTTCAATGAAGCTCAATGCAGCAGCAGGGCCACAATTTGAATTCTGACACAGAACATAACTATCTTCATTTTCAGGACCACTTTTAAAAACAAATCTTCAGTGACAATCCCTTCCAACTGAATACATTAATACCCTCAAGCACACTCAGTTCAAGAATATATAATTCCCTGACCCTGATTAGAGCTGGCTACATGAAAGAGAGCTTTTTAAATTGCACTTTACCATCACACTGTACTGTGGTCTTTGGGTAACATTAAACATGAAAGTAAATGTGTTACAGCTGCTCAGAGACTAGTGAGAGTTTGAAATTACACAGGGTTAGTTTTTGGAACTCTCAGGTAGACACTATTAAGGAGAAAACGTGCATGGCAAATGCTATTATTCTAAAGCATTTGAACTTCCTTTACACCCCTTTCTCCTTTTCAACTTTTTTTTATTGAAGTGTAATACTAGACTCATGAGTCTAGACCTGCTGAAGTAGAAATGATACAAAGTATATAATATCTAATTTCTATCGGTGTAGGAGCTGAGGATTTGAAGGGGCTTACAAAGGAAGATAGTATCATTTCCATTTTATAGATGGAGAAACTGAGGCACAGATAGTGAACTGACTTGCTGAAGACCACGCAACAAGTTGGTGTGACAGAGCTGGGAATAGAACCAAACTCTCCTGGCTCCTATTCTAATGCCGTATCTATCCACTGGGCCACTGATCAAAATGAAATGCAAGGATACGATTTAGTCATGGAAGTCAAGGAATTAACGATTCCATGACTTTACTGGACCTCCGAGACTTTGCTTCAGCAGCTTCGGTCACAGCTGGGGCTGGAACCGCTGCTGTGTGCCCCCACCCTGTGGTTCAAGCCAGGGCTGAAGCCGGGGCTGTGCATTCTTGCCCGGGGCTGTGATGGGGGCAGGAGATGGGGGTGTGCCCCCCGTGGCGGTGGGGCTGGAACTGTCAGTCCCCCACATGGGGCTCCAGCCATCATTCCTTCTCCCCTCACCAGGGGTGAAAGTAACTTAAAGGACTTACCGGTACGCCGGAGTCCTGAGCAGGGGGCGGGGCCTCAACTGGAAGGGGCATGGCCTCAACCAGAAGGGTCGGGGCCTTTAGAGCCCCGGACCCTTTAAATAGAGATTTAAAGGGCCCCGGGCTCCAGCTGCAGTAGTGGGGGCTGGGAGCTCCAGGCCCTTTAAATCACTGCCGGAGCTACCAGCTGCAGAGGCGGCTGGGAGCCCCAGGGCTTGGGGGCCATTTAAAGAGCCCAGGGCTCCGGCCGCTGCTACCACAGCGGAGTCCCGGGCCCTTTAAATTGCCGCCTGAGCCCTGCTGCCGGAGCCCTGGGGTAGCAGCGGAGGCTGGGGGCTCGGGAGGTGATTTAAAGGGCCAGGGGCTCCCAGCCGCCACTACCGCAGTGGAGCCCTGGGCCCTTTAAATTGCCGAAGGAGCCACAGGGGTCCCGGCTGCCGCCACTACCCCAGGGCTCCGGCAGCGGGGCTTGGGCAGCGATTTAAAGGGCCCGGGGCTCCGGCCACCGCTACCATCCCGGGCCCTTTAAATTGCCGCCAGAGCCCCGCTGCTGGAACTGGCGGAGATTTAAAGGGCCCGGGGCGGTAGCAGCAGCCGGAGCCCCGGGCCCTTTAAATCGCTGCCTGAGTCCTGCTGCTGGAGCCCTGGGGTAGTGGTGGCGGGGCTCCGGTAGTGATTTAAAGGGCCAGGGGCTCCCAGCTGCCACTACCACAGCGGAGCCCCAGGCCCTTTAAATCGCCACCAGAGCCCCAGGGGTCCTGGCCACCTCCGCTACCCAGGGGCTCCGGCAGTGGGGCTCTGGCAGCAATTTAAAGGGCCCAGGGCTCCAGCCGCTGCTGGGAGCCCCAGGCCCTTTAAATTGCCACCTGGGGAAGCTGGTCCGGTACAGTGTACTGGCTCTTCCGGTACGCCGTACTGGGGGGTACCAGCTAACTTTCACCTCTGCCCCTCACCTACTTCTCCCCCCGTTAATTTTAGTAAAAGTCTTAGACAGGTCACGGCTCCCGTGAATTTTTGTTTATTATCTGTGACCTGTCTGTGAGTTTTACTAAAAATAACCATGACAGAATCTTAACCTTAGCTATGACATAGCCCTTTGGGTCATATGAAAAATGAAACTGGTCCAATAGCTTGTAATGGCCTCTGTTCTGCAATAGGTCATTTTGCATTCTGTTGAATATCTCCTCCTGTGTGTCTTATATAACTCAGACAGAGAAAAACATTAAACATAAATCTTTATACGGACAGTCTTTGCATAGTCCTTTCAAAGCCGTTCATTGAATTTGAAACCCAACAACCATGGCAGTGGCAAGGGTAAAGAAACCAAGCATGTGTATTATGTAATAAAGGTGAATGGTGCTAAGATGACAATGAAGAGATGTTTCAGAGTAGCAGCCGTGTTAGTCTGTATCAGCAAAAAGAACAGGAGTACTTGTGGCACCTTAGAGACTAACAAATGTATTTGAGCATAAGCTTTCGTGGGCTACAGCCCACTTCTTCGGATGCATAGATGACATTGATGACATCTTCATCATCTGGACCCATGGAAAAGAAGCCCTTGAGGAATTCCACCATGATTTCAACAATTTCCATCCCACCATCAACCTCAGCCTAGACCAGTCCACACAAGCGGTCCATTTCCTAGACACTACTGTGCTAATAAGCGATGGTCACATAAACACCACCCTATACCGGAAACCTACTGACCGCTATACTTACCTACATGCCTCCAGCTTCCATCCAGGACACACCACACGATCCATTGTCTACAGCCAAGCTCTAAGATACAACCGCATTTGCTCCAATCCCTCAGACAGAGACAAACACCTACAAGAGCTCTATCAAGCATTCTTAAAACTACAATACCCACCTGCTGAAGTGAAAAAACAGATTGACAGAGCCAGAAGAGTACCCAGAAGTCACCTACTACAGGACAGGCCCAACAAAGAAAATAACAGAACGCCACTAGCCGTCACCTTTAGCCCCCAACTAAAACCTCTCCAGCGCATCATCAAAGATCTACAACCTATCCTGAAAGATGATCCCTCACTCTCACAGATCTTGGGAGACAGACCTGTCCTCGCTTACAGACAGCCCCCCAACCTGAAGCAAATACTCACCAGCAACCACACACCATACAACAAAAACACTAACCCAGGAACCTACCCTTGCAACAAACCCCGCTGCCAACTCTGTCCACATATCTATTCAAGTGACACCATCACAGGACCTAATCATATCAGCCATGCCATCAGGGGCTCGTTCACCTGCACATCTACCAATGTGATATATGCCATCATGTGCCAGCAATGCCCCTCTGCCATGTACATTGGCCAAACCGGACAGTCTCTTCGCAAAAGAATAAACGGACACAAATCTGACATCAGGAATCATAACATTCAAAAACCAGTAGGAGAACACTTCAACCTCCCTAATCACTCAGTGACAGACGTTAAGGTGGCAATTTTGCAACAAAAAAGCTTCAAAAACAGACTCCAACGAGAAGCTGCTGAACTTGAATTGATATGCAAACTAGATACAATCAACTTAGGTTTGAACAGAGACTGGGAATGGCTCGGTCATTACACTAATTGAATCTATTTCCCCATGTTGAAGCAGCCTCACACTTTCGTGTCAACTGTCCGAAATGGGCCATCATGATTATCACTTCAAAAGTTTTTCTCCCCTGCTGTTAATAGCTTCTCTTAATTAATTAGCCTCTTACAGTTGGTATGGCTACTTCCACCTTCTCATGTTCTCTGTATGTATAAATATCTTCTTACTGTATGTTCCATTCTATGCATCTGAAGAAGTGGGCTGTAGCCCACGAAAGCTTATGCTCAAATAAATTTGTTAGTCTCTAAGGTGCCACAAGTACTCCTGTTCTTTTTAATGAAGAGATGGTGACTGTTACGGCAAACACTCCATTGGGTGTATTGTGGCACTGGCTGGAGCGTCAGCTCAGCCACCTTAATATATTCTTATAGTCAGAAAGACCTTCCTTCCTCTTTGGCTAGGAAGTCAATAGTTAATGGAGGGGGAATCCTTCCTTGGAAACAACCCAATCTTAACTTCATGGTCACATAGTATGGCACTACAACGTTTGAAGAGAAAAAACTGCTTTAAGCCTCCTTGCAGAGCTTGAGACCACTATCACATAGCAGCAGCCTGCTTGAATAATAATGCATTGAGTACTAATCCCTGCCTGCAGTAATCTAGTATGAAGGCTTCGCAGTTGTGAATGACCAAAAAACAGAGGGGAGCAACAAAGTCAAAACTTTCCCCATCTGAAAAAGTAATAAAGTAAGAGAGACATCATTTGTCTTGTTTATACAGTGCATGGTTCTCTCTCTTTTGCTACGGTCTTGGCAGTTCAGCTAAACGGTTAAAGTTAGTTTTTACTTCAGATTGAATTACTAGCAAGTCTTTTCACAGCGAAGCTGGGAATGCATGGCTGTGGCAAGAGCAAAACAAACCAAGATGTGGAAAAACTATTGATAGGAAACACTTTATAACTAGTGTCATAGCAGCAGGGTAAGAGCTAATATCATGGTCATAATAATACTTAACATTTACATAAATACTTTACATTTACATAACCCCATCCATCTGAGCATTTCAAATGACTTTGAATTAATGAATTTAGCCTCACAGCATCTGTATGAGGTAGGAGGCTACATAATTTGAAATTACATTTATTCGGAAAAATCAATTATTTGCTCAGCTATAGAAAAAACTGTACAGGTTTAGTAAAAAGATTTTCTAAAATAAATGTCAAGATAGCTTTAAAAGGGACATTCCAGAATACTGATCTCTAAGCACTGACAAGTTTGACATCTGAAAGGGCTGGTGGCAGGGTATGCACAACCGTCGCCTGTCGGGGTAGATAGCGGTGTGCTGACACTGCGATTACTGTCTAATACACTATCTTGGCCCTCGCCACGATGAGGTCCAATGGTCAGAGTCAAAGCAGCAGCCCTTAGGTTCTGGGCTGCGTGGCCTAGCAGCCAGAGTCAACGCCGTGGCCCTTGAGTGCAGGGCAGTGTGGCCTACTGGCCAGAGTCAATATAGATGCCCAGGTACAATGCAGTGTGGCCTAGTGGCCAAATCTGGGGGGCCACCCCCAGAGGGGGTGGTGGTCGGGGGACCCAGGCCCACCCAACTCCACCGGGTCCTGACCCAGGGCCCTAACAATGGCAGAGTGGTCCGCCACTGGGTCAGCAGGGAATCTAACCACAACATGCTGACCTTACACGGGGGAGGAGATACCACTCACTCACCTTCCCTGGTTCACTTTCTACTGGGCTTTCTGATGCTGCAGTCCATAGGGCATTTGGGTCTTGGGGCTTCTCAGCACAGGTAACCCCCTGGGACTCCAATGGCAACAGGTCTCAGGCTCCTGCAGGCAAGGGCTGTAACGCTCCTGGGCTGGAGCCTCCACCAAGCGTCCTTCCTCCTTGGCGGTCTGCCCAGACTGAGCTGGGCTGCTCTCCTTTATAGTAGCACAGCAGTTGGAGCATGCCCAGCACGGACTGAGGGGTGGGACTTCCTCCACCCATAATGTGGGATTAACCCTTTCCTGCCTAGTGCGGGGTATGCACACCCTGTCACAGGGCTGTTCTGGACTCAGATAAGCAAGCTTCCAATAGAGTTTGAATCAGAATGATTTAGCAAAGGAAAAAGGTTTCTTCTTACTTTAACAATAGCATATGATGCTTTAGGAGTGTCAAATCTTGAACCATCTTGTACGTTGTGACTTGTGTATCTGTCTGTAATCTCTTTTCCCAGGAAAAAAAAGTCTGTATGCTACTAAGAACCAGTTGTACCACTTAGTCAAACTGAAATGTTCGATGGAAGATTTTAACTTCTCTAGAAAGTGCCAGGGCTTGATTATCTTCTCACCCCTCTGTAAATCAGGACTAACTCCACAATGAAACTATAGCAGTGCAAGGATGGTACAATTGAATAGAGAATTGGGCCTTCTGTCTCTAGGCACCAAAATTGTTAAAATTGGGTTCGCCTCCCTTTTTTTGGTCACAATTTACCCTGGTTTAGTTTGTGTTCATTTGAAACTACCGTACTTGGGTAGGACTGTGATAGAATTTGACACATAGTTTTCTAAAATTGTCTGGATGCCTGCAATGGGATATAACAATATTGTGAAATATTTTAGACACTAAATTGCATTGCTGCCTAAAGTTATTCAGGATAACACCAAAGCATGTCTGACTATGTGTATCCTGATGCCTGGCCCCACGGACTCTGGTCTCACAAGTACATTTGGTAAATGTCTTTTTACTTAATTTTCCCTCTCAATAGAGAGTATGATAGATAGGTGCATCATTAAACTATTTCTATGCAAGTCACTTGTATGTTCAGATAATTAAATCCCCAGTCTAACTCATTCTCTCAACAGGCCATAGTCACCCAGGGGCTGGTCTGAACTAGTATGATTGGATGATGACCCTCGATAGTCAGAAGAAAGGAATATTCTGGGATTTTCCGTCTGCAGTACATTGAAGTTCAAACTCTATGAATCAAGAAAAATAACATTTCCCCCTCCACTGGGTTATTTCACATGAGCCAAATGTATTTCTGGGTCTGTTCAGTGGAAGAGCGAGAGAGCCCTCCACTGTCAAACTACCCCGTTGTTACTTTTTAGTCACTTTTTAAATAGACATAGGCACCAGTCATAAAATGTCCTGTACACAGTGGGCCAAGTGCTAACATCTTTCCTCACTCAGGCAAAGTTCCCACTGTCTCTTCCAATAGACCAGGGGTCAGCAACCTTTCAGAAGTGGTGTGCCGAGTCTTCATTTATTCATTCTAATTTAAGGTTTTGTGTGCCAGTAATACATTTTAAGGTTTTTAGAAGGTCTCTTTCTACAAGTCTATAATATATAACTAAACTATTGTTGTATGTAAAGTAAATAAGGGTTTTACAATGTTTAAGAAGCTTCATTTAAAATTAAATTAAAATGCAGAGCCCCCCGGACTGGTGGCCAGTCCCGGACAGTGTGAGTGCCACTGAAAATCAGCTCGCGTGCCGCCTTCGGCACACGTGCCATAGGTTGCCTACCCCTGCAATAGACCATACCTGAGAAAGGACTTCCCTTTTGTAAGCAAATAGAGCCATAAATGATCAAAAGTATGTGAGTTTGGAGACAATTGTAAGCAAATTTGTTCTGTACAACTCAATTGTGGAAGCATCTATCAGAAAGCCCTGTTAGGTAATCTCACGCTGTTCCCTTAGCTCCCAGGAGAGCTGTCCCATGCAAGGTGCTGCGACTCCAGAATTCCTGCTCACATCAGTGAGAGTTGAGGGCACTCAGCACTTTGCACGATCAGGCCCTAGATGAGGAATCTACTTCTTCTCTGGCAGAATATTATTAGTGCCTAAAAATCCTGTTTAGTGATGGGCTAGTTCTTTGCATACTTTTTGTTATTCAGCAGTTCCTTGCTATTATGTGCAATTGTGTAACACTGAGTGTAAATCATCAGTAAACAACATGTAAGTATAACCAAAACTAACATCTCCAGCTTCACAACCAAAAGCACCTGATTAATTGTCATTAATTTGACCCTTTGGGGTCTGGACCCTGATTATCAGAGATCCTGGCTGCTCAGCTCAGTGGGGTAGTAAGTTTCCTCCTTAGGTCAGACACATTCTCAGAGACCATACAGTCTTGGCACTATGGTTGTTTAATGTGTACCTATGCAATACAGATGTTTGTATTTTGTGGTCTTTGATAATAAAGACATGGGCCCATTGACTTCAGGGAGTTGTGCTCGTGTATCTCAGAAAAGAATTGGGTCCAGTGTTCTGTAGGTTATACAGATGCTTGTGGCAGTTTTCTATTTGCTTTTGGGCAAAAACATGCTTTCCGGAAACATTTGTTGGCTAAACCAGAACCCCTGTTTTGGCCTTGAACCCTTAGATATCCTTCATTGCTTACTGAAACAAATGGGGTTTTCCTTTGGGGAGGGGGGGGGAATTAATAGAGGCAGTTAACATCAGCCACATGTATCTATATTAGTGATGTATTTTTACTACATTATTGAAACCTGGTGCATTAGAAAGCCTGCTGCATGAATTACAGTTTGTAGTTCTTTGCCAGAGGCTCTCAGGGAGACCTAATTTTAACTAAATCATTCAATCTCATTCTTATTGGCTGTGCTAAAAAGCAAATAAAATCTCAAGTTTAATGTACCAAGAGCTGTTGCTTTGGGGAGTGGGGGAGATGAGGGGAAACTGAAGCAAAAAGCCCTTTGGGGTTTGGAGCATGACTTTAAAGCCATGAGAAATTATTCCTCTTGTAAACGGATACCTGCTGCCATCTAACATAATGGAAACAGGCACAGTTGCCCGTGGATTTGGGATCCAGTGAGCAGGACTAGCCAGAAAACGCACACAGAAAAAGTCTCTGAAAACTTCTGGGGTCAACAAACTGTACAGTTGTTGGAGATTTGTTTTAATCCAATTAATTGTTGTGAATTATTGTCTTGATGGATACTGGTGTTTAAAAACATAATAAAACCAAAAGGTACACAACAAAGGTAATCTCCTAAAAAAAGAATAGATTTACACTACCCTGCATGGGATGTTTCACACCCCTCTTTCTCTTAATATAGAACAGTTACTTACCTGACAGTAACTGTGGTTCTTCGATACTTTTGTCTGTGTGAATCCCATTCATGGTGTGCAATTACCTAATGTGTGTGACTCCTGCACAAGAGACACATGCCTACTATGAAGGGGATCCACACAGACAATAACAAAGAAAAATGCCTGGTGCTACCATTTTAGGGACGGGGGTGGGGGGGTAATAGGAGCCTATATAAGAAAAAGACCCAAAAATCGGGACATCTGGTCACCCTACACCATTTTTACACAAGCCCCAGTGTGTCAAATGGATCTGCAGCAACATTATTCTATCTCCATGTTAAATGCATTAATTTACAGATTATTTTTAGGCATATGAAAGAGTTCACAAGAATTTTGTTTGTTTGTTTGTTTTTTACACAGGTGACATTCTCTCCCAGTTCACAACAATGAAAAATCAGCTACAAGTATCTTCTGGGAGTCTCTTCTGACAGCTACAAGTATTTTCAGGAGGTCTTCAAAGTCAGGTAGAGCTAGCATGGCTTTGGATGGTCAAAAACAATATAGCTGTGACCTGGTAGTAGGTCTGAAATGCAAACTGTGCATGATTTAGAAATCATGTACTTGGTGAGTGAATGAACAGTATATCAACTTGCAAAGAGAGGTTAGCACTAGACCTGATTGGGAATTCACCACCAAAATGTTTTTGCAACAGAAAATTTTTGATTTTTATCAACATTTTTTCCGTTTCTATTGGAATAACAGAAACAAATTATTTCATTTGGGATTGGTTGACCCAAATCAGCTTGTTGTACCAAACTGAAGTGTTTAGTTCTGAGTCAATTGGACATTAAGCTTTGTTCACCTCTGATTTGTCATAGGAGCTATAGTTCAGATGCCTCATTACCTATTCTTCTTTATGGGCCAGGCTCCATGGCTGGACTGCATCTCTCAGGATGCACCAGTATCTCCTCTCTGGTTGAACCGACACTATGCATCATGGTAATTGTGATTATGGTGCATCATAGGATATGTAGTCCGGATATGGAGCTTGGCCCATAGAGGAGAACAGGGGCATGAGGCACTTAGAAATACAACTCCCATAAGGCACCACAGCAGCACAGCGGGTATAGATTAATGTTGAACTGAGCTGAAACAAAATTCAACAAACCAAAATGAAATATTTTGAATGGAAATGTCTAAATGAACTTTCCATTCCATTAAATATTTTCATTTTTGTTCTGATTTGGGATAAAAACAAATTTCAGAATACTGGAATTTTCCGTGGGAGAGAAATTCCAATTTTCTATCAGCTCCCGATTAGCATAATCCATCCTTACCATTTTAAGGAAAAGTGCTACAATGGCAGACTCTGAATGTGACTAGGGACATGCCATTGGCAAGCTGCAATTCTCCATGAAAGCTGAGTGGTGACCACAATTTATTATTATAATATATTTTGTATAGTGCCAACAGTTAATCCTTGATAATTATGCTGTGTATAGAAGTCAGTGATGAAAATGTACTTAACACTGGTGAGTACAACACAACACATGTTGCTGTTTTGTTCAGATAGCTGTGGTATGTGCAGTATTTAAAAGCAGTGGAAGGACTAAAGTATAAGTAAATGAGGGAAGGGCCTAACCTGGAAGGTTATGGAACACAACAGCCATAAAATAGCTGCAGCTTAACCACATCAACAGAAAGTTGAATCCCTGCCCCTGTGAAAACTAGAGTGCTTTATAGTTTACTTTGTAGCTTCTTTTGGATTAAAAACAAACTAATTGCCAGTGGCTGCAGTGAGAAGGAGCTGAGATCAGTGGCGTAGCCAGGTGGAGGGAACAGGGGGAGCGGAAAAAAAAAAGGTGCCACCCGCTGCAGCGCTTTTACTCACTTGGCGGCGCTTTTACTGACGGGGCGGCGCTCCGGATCTTCGGCGGCACCTCGGCAGCGGGACCTTCACTTGCTCCGCGGATCTTCAGCGGCATTTCGGCGGCAGGTCCTTCAGTGCCACCGAAGACACCCGGAGCTAGTGAAGGGCCGCCGCCGAAGTGCCGCCGAAGACCCTGAGCGCCGCCGGGTGAGTAAAAATTAAAAAGGCGCCACTTGTGCTTGGTGGGGGAATGGCCGCTGCCCCACTCCCCCCCTAGCTATGCTACTGGCTGAGATTTCATGGAAAGTTACCAGCTTGCAGATTTCAACTCTCTAATGGCTGCCAGGGAGATATTGCTTGATTGACTCCATAACGTCCTTAGGAAAACACCTGCACAAAAAGATGACTCTTGCAATAATCCCTAAGGGTTTGGGCTCAGTTGGGTCTGTAGAGGGAGTGAATTCTGCAGTCAAGGGCCCTCCACTGAGAAAGTCATGGCATGGCTCTGCAAGTTCCACCCTGGGAACTGTTCTTGGTAAATTTGTTATTCTCTGGGACCACTTTCTCTCTAGGATTGCTCTTCTCTCTGAGACACCCTTCTTTCCAGCACCTTCTCCCTGGGAGTACCTATCTTACCTGAGCTTGGGTAACCTTTTTATTAGGTCCAGGTGCTCATTATAATATAATGTAAGGGTAATGTAATTAATGCAAATCAACATGGGCTTATGAAAAATACTATCTTGATATCTTTTGTTGATGAGATTATAAATTTGGTAGATAAAGGTAATAGTGTTGGCATAATATACTTAAACTTCTGTAAGGCATTTTACTTGGTACTGCATATTTTGGTTAAAACACTAGAACGATATAAAATTAACATGGCACACATTAAATGGATTAAAAACTGGCTAACTGATAGGTCTCAAAATGTAACTATAAATTGGGAATCATCATTTAGCTGATGAGTTTCTGGTGGGGTTCTACAAGGATTGGTTCTTGGCCCTATGCTATTTAACTTTTTAAAAAATCAACGACCTGGAAGAAAACAAAATAATTCCTGATAAAGTTTGTAGATGGCATAAAAATTGGGGGAGGGGGAAATAATGAAGAGGACAGGTCATTGATTCAGAGCAATCTGGATCACTTAGTAAACTGGGTGCAAGCAATCAATATGTGTTTTACTATGGCTAAATGTAAATGCATACATCTAGGAACAAAGAACATAGGCCATACTTACAGGATGGAGGACTCTATCCTGAGAAGCAGTTACTCTGAAAAAAGATTTAGGGGTTGAGGTGGATAATCAGCTGAATGTGAAGTCCCAGTTGCCATAAGAGCTAATAAATCCTGAGATGCATTCACAGGAGAATCTCGAGTAGGAGTAGTGAGGATATTTTACCTTTTTATTTGGCATTGGTGTGACTGTTGCTGGAGCACTGTGTCCAGTTCTGGTCCACACAATTCAAGAAGGATGTTGATAAATTGGAGAGGGTTCAGAGAAGAGCCACAAGAACGATTAAAGAATGAAAACAAGCCTGACAGTGATAGAGTCAATGAGCTCAATCTATTTAGCTTAACAAAGAGAAGATTAAAGGGTGACTTGATTACAGCCTATAAATAACTACATGGGGAACAAATATTTAATAATGGGTTCTTCAATCTAGCAAAAAAGGTACAAATGATACAGTGGCTGGAAGTTGAAGCTAGACAAATTTAGACGGGAAATAAGGCACAAATTTTTAACAGTTGGAGTAATTAACCAGTGGAAAAAATTACCAAGGTTATATGTTTTTAGAAAAGAATGGATGTAAATCAAGTTTGGATGTTTTTCTAAAAGATATGTGCTAAGAATTATTTTGGGAGGCCAGATTAGATGATCACAATTGTCCCTTCTGGCCTTGGAATCTAGGACTTTACCAATGAACCATTAAAGCAGCCACCTGGGGCAGTCAGTTAATCCCAGAAGGGCCTTCAGAAGACAGTCATGGGCAGACTGGGCTCTGACTCCCCTCAGTCGCTATGGGACAATATGCCACTAGCCATGTAAGAGCCTGATCTTCAACTCTCTGATCCTAAAGTCCCTATTGGATGTGAGCACACTACGCATCTTGTAGGACTATGACCTTAGACACTACAAATTCACTTCAGCTTTCTATCTGATTTTCCCTTCCTTGTGGAGAAGGGTTTATTTAAAACGGTATACAGTATTATGCAAACATGGGGAATACAGTGACCATCTGTGCAGCACTCTAGAGACCCAGGGAGATAATCCTTTGCCCTTAAAAAATGGAAGCACTCAAAATAAGGGTAACTGGCCACAGAAAAAAAATCTCATGTATTTTGCCTTGTTAAAAGATCCACGAAACTGCATTGTGTAGTTGGCTGACTGATTAGATCCACAATATCCATCTGCTACCTATTGGAAACATACATATACATATACACCTCTACCCCGATATAACGTTGTCCTCAAGAGCCAAAAAATCTTACTGCGTTATAGGTGAAACCGCGTTATATCGAACTTGCTTTGATCCACCGGAGTGCGCAGCCCCACCCCCCTGGAGCACTGCGTTACCGCGTTATATCCGAATTTGTGTTATATCGGGTCGCGTTATATCAGGGTAGAGGTGTACTCTATTTTGTTGTCGTCTTGTCTACAGTGATTTTTCTCAGTGAAAATGTTCAGCTACTCGCATACTTTAAAACAAATTATAAAGGATTTTTGAGAGAATCAAACATAGAAAGAATAAAGAACTGAGGCATTCATCAGTATTTTTAGGATGAGAAAACGTGAGTCAAAGTGATTCAAGAATAGCAGGAAACATACTTCTTAAAAAAACTTTTCTCCTCTGATTTGCTCAATATAGACAGACAAATGTTGCCTCCATACTAAGAAGGATTAAAAACTTTCCCCCTGACAATTGGGTTTTCACATGGATTAGAAATCTTAGTTTAGACTCCTAGGTTAGAAAACCAATTCCATCTCGTAGTTTCAACCCACCTATCGAAAGAATATAAAAGGAGAAAAAAAAGGGCTTCAAACTTTAGGTGTTTTTTTTCTGTTATTAACTTGGAGTGACTGAGATCCCTGACAGGAGTTCAATGTGTAATAGTTTCCATTGCTTATGGTTCCCCTCTGAACTTCCATTTTGTGGGAATATGCTTGGATCATTGCATATAATACTGACCTGTCTCTAGAAAAGGCTCACTGTATTTTGGCCTGGCTCCTTTCCATTTCTAGTCCCCTAAATCTGTTCCCCATTTCAACATTGCTTATTGCCACATTCCCAAACATGTTACACAAGCTTAGAGGAGCAATTTATAAGAATATTAGTAATTTGGCTGTGACCAAACAAGCCCTTTTCTAGTATAACAAATCATTCTGCCATGGAAACCAGCATTTTGTGGTTATTTGCTCACTTGTTTACAGCATTTCATTGAATGTGATGTTTAAACAGCAGGCAAATGATTCAACCCAATATAAATCCATGAAAACCATGCAGTTCTCTGCAGCAATTTTCAAATCTAAATCCGTCTGGAAACATACTCTGAAGACTTTTCCAAAAGTGCCTGGAAGAATATAATATATGAATGTGTAATCTTTCCACAGACAGCCAAATTGTGCCAAATCTGTATATGTAGTGAGCCTACTTTGATTTTTGTAGCCTGAGGCAGCACCACAGTCTAACAACACTGCAGTAAAATAACCTGGCATATTGTCTGTAGAGATGTTTTTCTATAACTGCAAAAAAAAAAAAAAAAAAAGGGAGGAGAGGCTGCAGAACTCAACCTCAAGAGGGAAATTATCCATAATCACACTTAGCTCAAATGCAGTATCATTGAATGTAGTAAATCTCACCGTCTGGGTCAGATCCTGCAACCCTTACTCGCATGAGAAGGCTTTATCCCACTGACTCCAATGGGACTGCTTGTGTAGGTGGACTTGCAGGATCAAAGCCCTCACTTTGCAATGTTTTGTCAGACAGATGTGCCAAGTTAAATGGCATAGTTAGAAAAAGAAATGTCCCATTTCATGGGAGTTCAGAATCCGAACCACAGCCAGTATGTTTCTTCAGCTTTTTCATCCACCCTATGAAACAATGGCAACATATTGTTACTATGCTCAACTTTAACTATGAAGCTAGTGCCTCCATAATAATCTGAAACTAGTGCAGGGGTGAAAATCTTCACCAAAGGTGACACAGCCTCTCACAGAATTGAAGGGGTGGGTTTAGACAGGATCTTCAAGGTCTGGACCTATGGAGGAGGCCTGGGGGAGCAATGAATCAGAACAGGGGTGGAAGCACAGCTGGTTGTCTAAATCAACACACAAAACTCCACCTAGTAAAAACCAACAGGCAGGCAGTGCAAATCACAGAACATAGATGGTTTATGCTAATGGCCAGAAAGGCCCCTTAACAAATGAGCCATCACAGTCTTCACTAGCTTTAGTTTCCAAGCTGATTTAAGGTATTGCCCTATGTATACATTGCAGTCATCTAACGGCATGGATCACTGTAGCAAAGTCCTCATCTGAAAGAAACAGTCACAACTCCCTGACAAGATGTACAGTAGAACCCCAGAGTTTCAAACTGACCAGTCAACCGCACACCTCATTTTGAACTGGAATTACACAATCAGGCAGCAGCAGAGACCAAAAAATAAGCAAATATTGTACAGTACTGTGTTAAACATAAACTACTACACAAAAGGAAAGTTTAAAAAATGATTTGACAAGGTAAGGAAATTGTTTCTGTGCTTGTTTCATTTAAATTAGGATGGTTAAAAGCAGCATTTTTCTTCTGCATAGTAAAGTTTCAAAGCTGCATTAAGTCAAAGTTCAGTTGTAAACTTTTGAAAGAACAATCACAGCGTTTTGTTCGGAGTTACGAACATTTCAGCGTTACGAACAACTTCCATTCCCGAGGTGTTCATAACTTTGAGGTTCTATTGTAGATTGAAAATACCCATCCTGATCACTGTTGCCATATGATCACCTAACAATAGCTGGGAATCCCACAATATCCCCAGATTGTGAACTTAAGTACCACATGGTGGACACATCCTCACCATATCCAATTACAAAGTCCCACTCTACCAACATCACTTATGTCTTATCTGGAGCGACCTTCATCCAGCTAGCTCCCATCCATACCTAACCTCTACAGCAGGGGTTCTCAACCTTTTTTTCCCCTGAGGCCCCTCCCCCAACATGCTATAAAAACTCCATGGTCCAGCTGTGCCACAACAACAACCTCGGCCCCACCCCTGCCACACATCACCTCCATATTGGTGCACATAAAATTCATTCCACACATGGATATAAAAAATTAGAGGGAACAGTGCTGGGCAAGAACATAAGAAAAAAATCCTGGTAGGAACAACTGGCATCCCTTTACAGTATACAGGTGAAAGAAAATGTGTAGCATCCACTTTGGAACTGAGTGTTTAGCTACAGCATGTTATTTTTGGTGAAACATGACTGGGGGAATTTCAGTGCTTAAAGGATGAAACTTAAACTCCATGCCTGCTTATCATCACTGGATCCAGGCTCAACATCTACATCAGGCTGAGCCTTCGCTGATATTTCCCAGTAACACCACAGAAAAAGTCTCTCTTCACTGCAGGTATCACTGTGAGTTTATTCACTGCCAGAATCCTTTGGTTCACATAAGAATTAATGCCAGAGTCTAATTTAACGAGGTCTGCAATAGCTGCAAAAGTGAGATGGCTGTGAGCCCTTCTGACAGGGGGACAATGCAGGAGTGCTGCCAGCTTTTCCGCCGCCCTAGGCGGCGGAAGGTCCCGCCCCCGAAATGCCGCCCCCGACAGAGGCGGCGGAAGGTCCCGCCCCCAAATTACCACTGACGACCGGGGCAGCCGGCGCCCCCCAAATCTTAGTGCCCTAGGCGACCGCCTAGGTCGCCTAATGGGTTGCGCCGGCCCTGGGACAATGACGCTGTTGTCCTCTCTGCTTTTTAAAATTTCTCTCTGTTTTTGCATCACATACAGTGTAAGGCCAAATCGTGTCCTCAGAGGATGTGTGTGCAACTCCCATTGTGTTGAATGGGCTTTATGTGAGTGTCCAAAAGCAGACAGGCCCACAGTGAATGATTGTTTTTGCTTCCTGATCTTTATTATTCTTCACCTCCCACTCCAGTCAACCAGGTGCTCTCCTCGACCCAAAGTAAAAACAACTCCTTTCCTTTAGACTTGTTTTCTTAAAGAAAATGTTACTAATCCAAACTCTGTGGAATTCATAAAATGCTGGCAAATTTCAAATTCAATTGGCCATTGACTTCAGTGAGAGCGGGATTGAGATTTTAAACAACGTTTGGCAGCATTTTGGGCTATCCCAGCATTGGAGTTGAGTGTGCTCAGCACTTCTGAAAAATCAGGCCATCATTGTCTTAAGTTAAGCAACCAAAATTAATGGACACTTTTGAAAATTTTAGCCCATCTAATTTGCCCAAAGATATACACTGAGTCTTTGGCAGAGTGGAGTATACAAACAAGGTGTCCTGACACCAAGTCCTTGGGTATGAATGCTGGACCTCACCGGTAAATATTATCTATGTGTACCTATTTTCTTATGCATATTTCTTAGTTTTACAAGCACAGGGGAAAATAAACACTTTTAATTTAAAAAAAATTATGCGGAGAAACGGACAGAATTTAATCTTTGTAGTGGTGAGATGCCTCAAAATCTAGCACTGCTTTCTTGTTCTGAGACACTTCTATGCAATTAGTCCTCTTACCACTGTGAATATATTAAGTGTATCCCTCCCCTACTGCTAATTCACCATTTACCATACCAGTCAAGTATGGAACAAATATTTTACTTCCACTCAAATCTCCTACACCCCAGTGACATACAAAAACAATTATCTCTAGCATCTTTTCATGCTGCCAACTATTTTCTTAGAGACAATAGGTGGGGTGATATCTTTTATTGAACCAATTTCTGTTGGTAGAAGGGACAGACTTTCAAGCATCAGAGCTTTTCCTCAGGTCTGGAGAAAGTAGTCAGAATGTCTGAGCTAAATACAAGCTGGGACAGATCGTTAAGCATCAGGGTTACACACACTCACCCTACCTTCCCCTCCACACCTCACTTAAAGTAAAGAAAAAAAGCCTCCACTGACTGCATGCTCCTAGTTGTCACCTACCACACCACACTAGATTCATAGATTCTATGAATCTATGGGCAGAAGGGACCACTGTGATCATCTAGACCAGGGGTGAGCAAACTATGGCCCATGTCTAGCCCGTCAGACCTTTTAATTCAGCCCTCGAGCTCCTGCCGGGGAGCAGGGTTGGGGGCTTGCCCTGCTCTGCCTGCCCAGTGCTCCCGCCAGGGAGCAGGGTCGTGGGCTTGCCCCGCTTCAGCGCTCCCACGGGGGAGCGGGGTTGGGGGCTTGCCCCGCTCTGCCCGGTGCTCCCCAGCCCCCAACTTGATGAGCACCATCTTCCCACACGCAGAGCCACACTGTGCAGGTGCGACCAGCACTGCTTACCCAGACTTCACCACGCTGTTTCCAGGATCGGAACACTCCCCTCACACGGCAGCGCACCCAACCCCTGAAGTGCCAGCCTCCTCACGCCAGCCTCTGCCCAAACTAGCCAATGATCAAGGCCAGCAGCATCGCAGGATACCGCCCCTAATCGAGTCCAATTAGGAACTGCAAGCTCCTTCATCGACCAATCCCTGAGGTATTGCTCCTCCGAGAGACTCACCTCATTCCTCATCAGCCAATCACCGCAGCACGGACCCTCCCGGGCTCCTACAGTCCCACCCTCGAAACTCTTGAAACTTCCCCGGGGCCGTACCTGTCCCAGCTAGGGTGCCTCTGCCTGTGGCAGTGCCTGGTACGGCCGCCTTGGTGTCACTGCCGGCAGGGCCCCTAGGAGTCCCCGGTACTACCCCGTAGAGCCACTCCCCCCCCGCACTCCACCCCATGAGTCCTCCCGCCCCACCTCAGTAACCTCCCTTACCATATACAAACTTTTAATGAATGTGGATTTCCACAACGAGAATGACACCGGACGTTGATGTCATTGTAAAGAAAGGTGACCAGCTGCATTGTTCACGTTAATCAAAGAGGATGTGGAAAGGGGGTAAGTTTGGTTTAATTACTGTAATACGTTATGATGGTATATTTATAATAGTAAGTAAAGTTTTATGTTTATTTCCACTAAAATGTATCTTTATTAAATATAGTTTATTTGAATATCTCTGAATTGTTAATTTCGTGAGCATTCATGGCCCACTATGCAATTTCCATACCCAGATGTGAAAGTTTGCCCACCCCCTGATTTGGTCTGACCTGCATAGAGCTTCCCCCAAATAATTCCTAGCCTAGAATATATCTTTTAGAAAAACATCCAGTCGTGATTTAAAAATTGCCAGTAATGGAGAGTCCACCATGACCTATGGTAAGTTGTTCCAATCATTAATTACTTTCACTGTTAAAAAATTACACCTTATTTCCATTCTCAATCTATCTTAAACTTCCAGCCATTGGATCATTTATACTTTTCTGTGCTAGACTGAAGAGCCCACTATTAAATATTTGTTCCCCATGTAGGTAATCAAGTCACCCCTTAACCTTCTCTTAGTTAAGCTAAATAGATTTTGCTCCTTGAGTCTATCATAATAAGGCATGTTTTGTGTGGACTAGAACTGGACACAGTATTCCAGCAGGCAGTCACACCAGTAGATAAGCATATTTGTCTTTTACTTCTGTTTGATACTCAATTAAAACACTGGGTGGTCGCATTTTCCTATTTGATCCTTGCCTACAGTTTGGCAGGGGTTGCTACATCTGCCCCAGCACAGGAGCAGGAGGAGTATTTACAGTAAGGACTGAAGTGCCCTGACTAATCTAGCATTGCACTCTATCCTATGTTTGCTCTAACCTGAGCTTTAAAATTCCTGAATACTGAAAATCCACTAACATTGCCCACACTTTAAAAATCAAAGGGCAGAATGGAATCTCTCTCATTTCCGTCTATGGAAGTTTTGCTGTGTGATGGGTTCAGGAATGCAGCACCTAACCTAAAGCTTTGCAGGCCATCAGAGAGTTGGGTTACTGAAAGTAGAGGGAACCCAAATGCTAAACGTGGACATTTCTTTACATCTTTTCCCAAGAGGCTGCCACCACTGACTAGCTCAGGCCATGCCCATGTGTAAAATACATTGATAGCATCCTAAACTGTGTGTTAATCAGATCTTTCTGGGGTTACACCTCTTCCTTCATATTGGGTCACCACAAATGGAATTTAGGATTCATGATGTTTGTTCAAAGTTTTAAGAAGTTAACATTGTGTTTTTTATTGTTAATGCGGATTAATAATTATCAGGTTGTTTTTCAGCAAGTCAAAAGACTTGCATACTATATCCTGCAGGAAGCTGAGATGTGAGGAGTTGGAAGAGGAGTCAGAAAATATGGTGGGAGAAAACCTTTTTGCTGCCTGTTTAGAATTGGTAGCAGGTGACAAAGTAACAATACTTGGTTTTTGAAGCTGGCATTGCAAAAACAAACAAAGAAAGAAACCCAATCCAAAATGTTATGCTGTGCAAAAACTGTATCGGGAATATTTCTCTTTGCTGTGCTGAAAGTTCTTTAAATGATGGCTATTTACAAGGGCCTCGTTGTTTTGTAAATGAAAGAAGCAACTCTCCTCATTCCAGGCTGTTGATCAAGCACAGTTTGCTGATAAGAGAAAAATAGCTAAAACATTGTGTGAGGATTGTTAAAGGATGTCCTTTTAAAATATCAGCGTTAAGATTTTTATATGTTAAACTCTCATAATATGCTAAATAAAAGTCTTTATTTTGTGTATCCTCTTTGTTATCATTGCTGACTAACTATAGCAACAATGTGAGAACACACAACCATTTAGAAGTAAATATATTGCTTTGAAAAAGTGATAAAGAATAAGAATTAGTAACACTATTTTTCACTCATTATACCTCCCACCCAAGGTTCTCAAACAACAATGAATGAATTTAGCTTCTCAGTACACCTACTGTGTAACCTGTTTTACATAAAGGGAAACAGAGGCACCATTCGGGCTTGATTCACCTACATGAGTGCAGTGGGTTGCAATTCCTACAAATGACACTCATGGGGGAAGCTGTGCCAGACACACTTCCCCTTAGGGAGGTAGGTTCACCTAGAAGAACATACCTTTAAGTTCTAGTTGGGCTTTGCTAGCTGGGCTCCTATATATCACCTTGGGAAGTGAACTGAATTTTCACACCTTTCAAGTGCCCTAGCCCCACTTCCTCCTTGACCAGTCACACACACTTTAGGGGCTACATTGGCTGCCTCTGAACCCCTGGGGAGAGCAGGGGTTGTGGGTAACTTGCAGTGTTGTGCCCTCACTTTAGGCAGGTTTTCCAGTGGTAGGGATCTACAGGCTGAGTTCTGCCAGGCAGGGAATTTAGCCCATTGAATGACTTGCTCAAGGAAGCAGGTGGCAGAACTAGGACTAGAACCCAAGTGTCTTGATTCATGGTCCTGTACCTTAACAACAGGAGCCTCTTCCTTCCCTGCTGCTGGCTTGACAACCTAGGAGACTGAACTCATCTTTTTACAACCAAATCAGGCTAAGTTAGAGGCTTCTTTATGATGCCGCACCCATGCCATGGTGGGGTGTCTATAAGGGTGAGAGGGCAGTCGCCACAGCTAATTAGACCTTGGCCTCTGCATTGAAACCATCTATCAAAAAGGGCCAATTGTGGTAGTGTGAGATGTGGACCCCATGTCCACTGGGAACTGGGCTAAAACCACTACATTTATTTACCAGAATGGATGCTGCTACTTTCTTTTTATTGGCAGCTAAAATATTAGCCGTTTTAGTTGTATCCCTCATAGGGCAAAAGTCCACAAAATGTGGTCAGTAACCAGAGGGAGTTTATGGCACTCTTTTTGGTGGTCCACATACAGCAGACTGTCAAGTGGTACTGCTCTTCTCCTTGTTTCGAGCTGCTAATTATAATAAACTACAGCTAAATATTTCTTTTCAACGTAAGTAGTTTGTAGTTGGTACAGGAATGTTATGAGAGCATGTATGGGAAGGGAGGGGGTCTTCACAATCACAAAAGTTTGGAAATTGAGCACAAAACAACCTCTCTATTAAGATGTAGTACCCGTTCTGAGAAAAGAATCCCGGGAACAGGGACTGGCTGCTTGCACCAGAAATGCCTTACCCATGGGTAAAAAGTTAAACAATGACTTTGTGACTGCATCCACCTAACAACCATTAGGCAGTAATAGCTTCCAGTCATTGCCAACATCATGGGGTGCGAGTCTTTGCCGTGCCTCCAGGAGGCATAGCAAAGAACTTGCAGTCTATGGGGAGAGGGGGCCATGGTGACTTTAAGCCACCTTTGTACCTTCCTAATCCTGGGCTTCTCAGCAGTGACTAGAATCTCCATATCACTGTGGCCCTGCCTCCAGATTGCCCCTCTCACCTGCAGCCCTGCCCTGCCCTAGCAATATGCCAGGGCTTTCTTGGAGGACAGCCTTACTCCCTTACATGGATGTCTTCCACTGTGCCTGCAGCAGGGGAATGCTCCCCTAGCTGGATACAGGACTTTTAGACCCCATTTACTTAGCATAAAGGGTCCAAAGCGAGGTCTGAACCTTGCCCCTAGATTTTAATTGCTGCCCTAGAAGTGAAATGCTCTGAGAGAGCCTTAACAAATCCCCAAGCTATCCTCTTCCTTAAAGAGTCATACCTTCTTATGGGTTCAAAATACAAAGAAATGTTCAGACGAACTAAGCAAATTTTGGGAGCAGTGTATCCTTTTTTAAATTAAAGGTAACACATTGTGCATAACTGAATACAGTGTCATGTAAAGTTGTTTTAAAGGAAGCATTGCTGTTGTCCCAGGGGGAATCCATGTTCAGGCGCAATTGGCTTGTTTTTCCTCTAACATCAGATGCAGAATGCCTCCATTCTCCTTTACAGAAGAGATTTATATACTGCCACTCTTCTGGTAAGATATTTGAATAATGTAGTACTATTTAGACAAGATCAATTTCTGGCTAAACTTAGTGGGTCACTGCAGATTATTCCTATCCTTAGCCAGTATCATATCACACAAATGCATTAGGACATTTTTCTGGACCAGGTCGTCTTTATACTTACTGGAACAATTACACAATCAACAAATGGAAAGGCACTCACTGAGACTGACCTGGGATTCAGAGAGTTGCCTCTTAATTTCTTGAACTTTCTTTTCAGTGTACAAAAATATATTCCCCAAAAATCAATAATACTGAGGTAATTTCCTCTATTATTCATCTATTTTCCTTAAGGTAACACAATATAGAATATAATAACTACACAAACACACATAGATAAGTATGCCCACAGTCTCATTTCTATACTTGTGGCAACATTGGCTAGGTAAACCTTGTGTCTAATGTTAGATTTTCAGATTCCAACTTGGAAATCCATTACCAATAAACAAGATAAAACTTAAGCCATATTGACCATTCAGTTGGCCTCCAAGGTTCTGGTCAGCCATGACCAAGACTCGGCTATTGTTGCTAGATTTGAACTCTTGCTCCCTGGGGCAGCATGATCTAAATCATGGCCACAAACTCAGATGGCAATACTGGCATTTTGCATGGTTTATTTAATGCAACTCACTATTTTGTGCCTTCAAGTGTCCCCTACTGCTGGTAGTTATGCTCTGTCTCTCCTGCATTTTATCTGTTTATATGAGCATCAGAGAGGTTGGGAAGGCTAATATAGGGAAGTCCTAAATGACTACTCCAGTGGAGAATCAGACCCATAAAGGGAAGACTGTGACAGCCCTTTGTAGGTGGGAAGCATGCAAAGAGTTTCTACATCCTGCTCCATGGACTGCTCGCTTAGCATATTCTTAGGGGCATGAAGAGGGGGTGCAGAGGAAGCAGGACCATTGTCTGTGGAACAGGCTATCCACACTGGGGTGAGCAGCTTGTATCTTCCTAAAGGATGATATAGCCCACACAGTCCCTCTAGGTACCATTGAAGAACATGATTCAGATTGGGTGGTTGTGGTTCTACACTGCCCTTATTTGAGCCAGTGGATAAATTTGGACAGGGGATGCATAGGAACAAATGATACATTGTCCATGTTGGTTGCACAAAATTCCTCGCCCAACACACATTGTTTCAGATCCTCAACCACAACTAGGAAAGGAATTCTTTACCCTGGGATCCCACTTGCCTTGGAAGTGTTGGATAAATACAGGGTTAAAACTGAGTGAATAAAGCAGCAATTTAAGAAATAGGATCAGAGCTATGTATGAGAACAGATATGGATATCATTATGGAAAAAAATCTGTTAAAAGTAAATTGCTGAAGAGTTTATGGGGGATGGTGGTGGATGGAACAGCAGTTGGGTCAATGCTTTAGCCTACATTTCAAGGGCAAAACTGCAAATACTTTATAGCTAGCTTCAATCTCACAGAGCTCCAATTAAAATCCTGTGTAACAGATGGCAAATTCTGAGTCATAAAACATTATTATTTGGCAACAAACTTATGTTTGTTCCAAAGGGATTCTTGCCATATACTGCTCTGAAAACAGTGCATAGTCTGTACCAGTCAACAGCATAGTTCCTACCCTGGCAAGCAAAGCTCCAAATCAGTTTACACATGAACAGATATTTGAATATGAATGCCTAATATGAAAAATACAAATACCAGTTTGTGGCAGAAAACCAACCACAGACATGCGTAATCTGGAGATCACTTTTTTCCGCTTGTTTCCTTGGTGATTTATGCACACAACTTGCTATCTATGAACAGATAATATTTTTTAAAGAGCGAGGTGGAATTTAACAAAACATTAGGTAGTGAGTGAATTGTTAAGATGTGAGCATTAATAGTGATTTTGATCTTCAAAACACTTTACCCACTTTTTAGAGGTGGAGACAGACACGGAATCTTGCCCAGGCTCTAGAGGGAGTTACTGCCAGTGGTGGAGTTATGAGTTCCTGGCTACAGTCTTGTCCTCAGGCCCGTTAGGCCCCGTTTGTCTCAATTACATTAACAGAATTAATACAAAATTTAAAACACGTGACCTGTCTGTAGCAAGGCTCTTTATTGAGGAGTCCTCCATAAGAGTTACATTTTAGCATAATGTACAAAACTAATAGAGGACATTCCAATAGGGACATAATTCATGTTGTGGCGCACATAAGTCATGTACTGAAATCTTATACAGTCCTGAATGAATGAGTACAAATATACATGTGCTGCACAGTAAAATTTACAATATAAATTAGCTGTTTTGCATATTATACACAAAGACACACACACACACCCATATCTGACAGGGGGGGGGAAGAGGCAAGTGGCCAAATGATAATCAAACTAATAGGTCTTCTGACTTGAGCATCTGGAGCCCTATTTCTTCCTCCACAGGATATGGGTAACATGCCCTGGCTTCAGTGGAGTTACTCATATCCTGTGGAAAAGGAGAATTGGGACCCCAACTGGGAAAGGGAAGAAAACCATAAATGACTGAAAAGCAGTGAATATTCACACAATTATGTGATGAGTAAGGCTTATTCAAACCCGTGGGAAGAAAAGAGATTGCTCTGATCAATGTGAAGAGTACAGCCTCTCTTTTTCAGTAGATAAAACAAGTTCCATGTGTACAGTTTATCAAGTGCATGTAAACTGGTTAAACTGCATCTTTTCCCAAGCAACACACCAGTAAAATCTAGGCACTGTCCACTGTGGGAGAGAAAGCATATAGACCTGCAACTAGTAGGACTCAATGGTATATTTAGTTATGGCTGTTTCCTTTTAAAAGTTTGTCCATCCACAGGAGCAATTGCTATTTTGTGACACAGAACTGATTGCAGCCTGCAGCAGAGAGGAGATTCCAGTAGTGAGCACAATGTGATTTACATTTTGTTCTCTCTTGTTTTATTGCTTCTGTTAATCTAAAATAAAGGTTCACAACCTGGGTGCTGTGAACAGGTATCAAGAGACACAACAATTCTGCCCTTTTCATTGTGCTAAGTGTGAAGGGGATCCCAACTAGATGGAAGGAGAGTCCTGGTAGGGAAAAGGTTGAGACACAGTGATTTAAATAAGAGTCATTGGGGGGGGGGGGGGGGAGGGGGAGAGAGAGAGAGAGAGAACGTGTGTGTGTGTGTGTGTAAAAACTTAATAGCCAGAAACTGGCACATGGTAACCTTCTTCCCTTCCAACTGCTGGAGCTACTGGCCTGACTGAACATGTGCACTGGTTCAGTGAAGACCAACTTTATAGAAAGTGTCCTGGCACAGTTTAGGGTGTAATCTTGGTATCAAAAATATATGAGGTAAAATCCTGGCCCCACTGAAGTCAAGGGGAGTTTTGTAGTTGATTTCAGTGGGTCCAGGATTTCACCCATCCACTAAGGATACGTCTACACAAGGATAAAAGGTGTTCTTTTAAAAAAATGTGTTAACCAGTATGTTTTAAGACAGATATTTAAAAAACGTAATACAGACAGTGCAAGTTGTATTTGAACACGTTAGTTGGTCAAGGTAAACCCTAGGGTCAATGGGACTAATTGTGTACTTGAGCACATGCTTAAATGCTTTGCTGAATTGGGTCTTTATAATCTAACCGTTGGTCACTACATGAGTGTCCAGAGTCTCATTTCTGTCTCTAAAGCCAGTACTTTGTTATCTCATGTCCTTTCTTGTGAAGTTTGATGGTGTGACAAAATCTCCAGATAAAATAAATAAATAAAAATCCAAGAACATAAAAAATGTCAAAGCTTTTCTGACACTGGTTATCAGAAAAATAGAAGTAGCTGATATTAAACATTCGCTGCTGATTTTAACATTGTCCAGCTCACTTCTCCTTTGCATGCTGAAGAGTTACTGTCTGCAAGATGTCAATATGCATGCATCTCTCTGACACATCGTCTTGCTTGTGAGATTTGGCTAAAAAAATCAAACCCATCAATGACAGCATTGAAAAATATTTGCCTCTAGTAACCTTCCTGCTTGTTCTCCAGATGCTTGTTTTAAAGCCACACACTTTCCGCTACTAGAAAAATTAAAAACTATAAACATTGACTCACTGGCTGAAATAAAAACCAAGAGTTCCTGAGAAAGCTTTTTAAAAGGACTGGGAGTTTTCTTCCCATAAAACAGACTGCATAGTATTTGGTTCTTCATTTTTACTGATTAATATGTTCCATCTCACTCAGAAGTGAACACTCAGCCCAGAACCATTTACCTCTTTTTCATCATTGTACATACTCAGTGATCTGTTCTCTGCCTCGGATTGTGTAACAGGCACCAGCTTGGTCAAATGCTGCCTCATGCTGTACAGAGGGACAGAGAACCATTTAGTGCATTTACAATTCCTTTTCCCTCCATTCTCTCCAGCAGTTAGCCATTATTCTGTCTCTTCAAATATCTGGCTCCTCAGTAATACTGTTCGTAAACAGCATCCAGATGTTAATAAACATGTCAGATATATTGTTCTTCATGTGCACAACCTTTTCCATTTCAACATTTTCTACAATTTATTTAATCCACCCTGAAGTCTTTGTTGCTTGCTTATGTTTCCATCTCACCATAATATATTTTCTTCTCTCTAGAATACACTATATGAGCGTCAAGGGAAGAATTCCTTTAAATCTGAACCAAAACATTCATTTGTTTCAAACCCCAAGAAATAGATCCTGCATTTAAATTTATGCCCTTTGGAGTTTCCACTCACATTTTCTGGACAGGAATCTACTGTGGAACGTCACTCAATGTTCCAGTCGGAGTTCAGAAGTGAACTTTTAATTTCAGATTTCACCATAAAAGGCTGCTGCGCTATATTTTTTAATGTGCTTCATTCAATTGAAAATAAGTTGCCAGGTCAGAGCTATCATTTATAAATCAATCCTGCCAGAACAAGACTGACAAGTGATAGAAATACAATATACAGCACCTTGTACAATGGGGTTGGGGGCCCAGCTGCTACCACATAAAATAAAATAAATAAAATAACCCTTTAACTCTGCCCTGTCCTTTACCTCGCCCCTTTCCTGAGCCCCGCTCCTGACCCACCCCTTCTCCAAGGCCCTGCCCCGCTCACTCCATCCCCCCTCCCTCTGTTGCTTGCTTTCCCTCACCCTCACTCACTTTCACCGGGCTGGGACAGGGGGTTGGGTTGTGGGAGGGGGTGCAGGCTCTGGGCTGAGGCCAAGGGATTTGGAGTGTGGGAGGGGGCTCTGGGCTGAGCCTGGGGCAGGGGGTTGGGGTACAGGAGGGGGTGCAGGATGCAAGCTCTGGAAGGGAGTTTGGGTGCGGGAGAGGGCTCAGGGCTGGGAATTGGGGTGAAGGAGGTGCAGGCTGCGGGAGGGCATTTGGGTGTGGGAAGGGTTAGGGTTGTGGGCTCAGGGGATTGGGGTGAAAGAGGGGGTGAGCGGTGTGGGGTGTGATTGCAGTTCATGTAGACATATCTGAGCTAGCTTTAATCTAGCTCGCCTGGGTACTGCAGCAGCGAATCCGTGGCAGCATGTGTTTCGGCATGGGCTGTCCAAGCCCACCTGGAACCCTGGGTAATTACAGGAGGGGCTAGCCCGCATTGAAGCATATGCTGCAGCACACTCTGTGATGGCTCCAGTGCCCAGGCTAGCTAGATTAAAGCTAGCTCGAATATTCCTATGGGAACTGCAGCTGTAATGCTGACTGACTCCAGTCGTCGGTGTGCGGAATTAGACCTGGGACCTCTGGAGTTTAGTGTATGAGCCTCCATTGCATGAGCTAAAAGCCACATGGCTCTTAGCTGAGGCTGTAGCAGACTCACTCTCTAGCTCAGAGACTACGGCCCGTGGGCCACATCCGGCCTGCGGGACCATCCTGCCCGGCCCCTGAGCCCCCGGCCCCTCCCCCGCTATCCCCGCTCCCTCGCAGCCACAGCACGCCATGCCGCCAGTGCTCTGGCCCTCTGCTCCTGCCAGCTCTGAGCAGCATGGTAAGGGGGCGGGGTTGGATAAGGGGTAGGGGGTTCCGGGGGACAGTCAGAGAACAGGGAGCAGTGGGCAGTTGGATGGGGCGGAGGTTCGGGGGGGGGCAGTCAGGGGATGGGGAATGGGGGGGTTGGATAGGTGTGGGAGTCCTGGGGGGGGCCTGTCTGGGAGCGGGGGTGTGGATAGTGGTCGGGAAGTCAGGGGACAGGGAGCGGGGGGGGTTGGATAGGGGGTGGGGTCCCGAGGGGCAGTTAGGGGTGGGGTCCCGGGAGGGGGCGGTCAGGGGACAAGGAGCAGGGAGATTGGATGGGTCGGGGATTCTGAGGGGGGCAGTCAGGGGGCAGAAAGTGGCAGGGGGCAGATAGGGGGCGGGGGCCAGGCTGTTTGGGGAGGTACAGCCTTCCCTACCCAGCCCTCCATACAGTTTCACGACGCCAATGTGACCCTCGGGCCAAAAAGTTTGCCCACCCCTGCTCTAGCTAGTGTAGGTGCCACTAGAGGGGGACAGAGCACCGCATCAAGCAGGCCTGGGTTACACAATCAGACCCTGTGATTTCAGGGTAGATGTACCCTCTCCCATATGTGACAGAAGAAGCAACATGGACCACAGCTTGAGCATTAATTGTCATACACCACCAGAGTTCTGACTGTTTAAATAAATCCTGTTTTACACAACACGCCCTCTGCAATTGTTTTATATCTGTATTTTCTCTGGCATCATTCTTCATTAGAATGGGCCTTTTCTGTTACACTAGCAATAAATCAATTTCAAAAAGTTAAAATGCAAGAAGTCTTAATCTGAAATTCAGTTAATTTAACTAGCAAAATTAGAAATAATTAGCTGAGTGCTGGGGCCCAACAGAGTACGCTGAAGCTCCTGCTATCTTGTTACTTGGGCCAGCATGAGCTGGGAGCACTCCAGGGGGAAAGCACACTTAGGGTACATCTACAATACAGCTCGGGGAGTGATGTGCAACTCATGTAGATGTACCTGCACTAGCTTTAATCTAGCTAGCTTGCTAAAAATAGCAGGGAGGATGCAGTGACATGATTTCAACATGAGTTGCACAAGCAAGTATGTACCCAAGGAAGACAGGCAGGCCTGTGCAGCCTGCGCTGCCCCATCTACACTGCTATTTTTAGAGGGCTAGCCAGATTAAAGTTAGTTCAGGTATGTGAATGACACCACCAAATAGCCTAAGCATATGTAGACAGACCTGAGCTAGCTTTAATGGAGCCAGCTTGGATACCAATAGCAGCAAAGCTGTTGCACAGTGGACTTCAGCTAGGGCAGGGATCGGCAACCTTTGGCACGCGGCCTGCCAGGGTAAGCCCCTTGGCGGGCTGGGCCAGTTTGTTTACCTGCCGCATCCGCAGGTTCAGCCAATCGCAGCTCCCACTGGCCGCGGTTCGCCGCTCCAGGCCAATGGGGGCTGCGGGAAGCGGCGCAGGCCGAGGGATGTGCCAAAGGTTGCCGATCCCTGAGCTAGGGCTAGTTACCGAAGTACGTACTAAGGATACCAGGTGGGTTTGCATAGACCACACTGAAGCCCATGCTGCCACGGCTTCACTGCTATCAGTACCCGAGCTAGCTAGATTAAAGCTAGCTTGTGTATGTCTACACAGGCTGTAATCACACACTCCAACCGCAGTGTAGACATACCCATAGGTCTTTTTGGGGAGAGAGAGAATGAGAATCATACAGTTCAGCAGCAGCAGCCCATTTGGATGATAACTAGGAAAGTTTCAGAGATGCAGTATTCAGATCTGGGTTCAGATTAGTGTTCAAGGCCAGGCCAAATCGGGGCAGACAACACCAAAATCCCATTAGCATTTCTCATAAGATTTTGGTCCAAAAAGCTAGAAATCCTGTGAAATCAGTTGATCTCACAGAAATTCTAACACCTGAAATGACATCAAAGGAAAATGTGTGCAACTCAGCACCTCCCAATACTGAAAACTTGCAATGTATGTTGGAAAAAGTCCCCAGGATATGTCCAGTTTGCCATTTCCATGATGTTTTACCTGACAACGTTTGCTGTGACATTTCAAACAGAGGCAGCCTAAGAGAAAAAGAATTTTTAAACCAACTTCTTCACTGAGCTACTCCCTTCTTACATCCTCTTCATACAAATACAAATGCTGTTGATAAATACAGCTAGTGAAATCCCATTTCATCATGGTAGACCAGATCATCAGCTGGTACAAACTGGCATAGCCCCATTGCCCGCAGAGTCTACACTTTGACCTCCATTTCCTTCCCCTGCTGGTGTCTGATTTTTGCTGCTGACTGAGCAAAAACAGTTGTAAAAATGAGTAATGCTGCACCAGCAAAGAGTCACCTTTTGGAGAAATCAATAATTGGCCAATTCTGTTCTGCATGTGAAATTTTTCACCCAGCTCCCTCTCTGTTCAGCACTATTATTTATTTTATGTAAATGGTTCATAGAGGTCAGCTATTTCTTTAAAAGTACACGGTAATTCTACATAGGGTCATATAAAATATTTATGAGGGTTACTTAATGACTCCACACAGCAGGTACAGTTTACCTGCCAGCTCTTACCTCAGTTGGGCTGGATTTATTTATTTTGGCTTTGGTTTTATTAGGTTTTCCGGGCCTCTTCCCCCTTTTTAAAGCTATATTACCTTCCAACTAAAGTTTATAAATAAATCTCAAAGTGAAGCTTATTACAATCTCTTTCGTGTACCGGTTTCACCCATTCAAAAGATTCACAGATCAGAATTCTTGACTTGGGCAGGGCCAGCTAATGTCATGAATAATTTTCATCTAAAAACATTACATTATTCCTAAACCAAAGATAAGGGGGGCAGGGGAAAAGCAGGTTTTTTCCATCCTTGTTCATTTAAGGCACATCCACATTTTAACAACTTTCTGTCTTCTCTTTGTAAACAGAGCCCATTACTATACTAGGAAACAAACTCTGTCATTGGGGGTGTGGACATGGATACCATGAGATAATGACAGCCGTGAATGAGTGTTGCCATACATAAATTCCATCTGCGTTAGTCTAATCCCTCAATAGAGAGATGACTGTATGGTAACTGTTCCTTTAAGCTGCTGTCTTGCTTTTGCTTTTTAAAGAGAATGATAAAGACTTCACTCAGTTGCCCTAAGCAATACTATTTCCTGTCAGTGGTTTGTGTGATTGACTGATTTACACTTCAGGGAATTGTGATTGGGTATACAAACCCTGCATCGGGCAGGAAGGGGTTAAGAGGCAACGTTCGGCCCAGGTAGCCCTGCCCTGCTGTACCTGCAAGTCATGCCAATCTTGGCAGAGGAGCCTTCGGCTATATCTCCATTTAAAACACTCCGGTGGCACAGCTGTAGTGCTTCAGTGTAGACACTTACTACAGTGATGGGAGGGGTTCTCCCATCACTATAGGTCATCCACCGCCCCAAAAGGTGGTAGCTAGGTCAATAGAAGAATTCTTCCATCCACCTAGCACTGTCTAAGCCAGGAGTTAGGTGGGGTATTGAGAGATGTAGTTAAGCCAACCTAACTGCAAGGCAGCGCATCAGCTGGTTAGTCACTTTGCCACCAGGATAATTTGTCAAATCCGAAGATAGACCAACGTTTCCAGGGGAACTGTTCAGTTTGGACTGGCGATTCGGATATCCTTTTAATACCATCATTTCCTATTCTGAGAGACTGCACACCGGCTGCTGACCTACCTCAAAGTACCTGCACCAACAGCCACATTAAAGACAACAACAAAAAGCATCTTAGAAGCAGTATCTTAAGTATAAACATTTCCCCATGTTAAACTAGCTGGTTTATTTCCCCAAAAGAAGCATTGTTAATACATCAGTTTGGCAAATGTTGTGGTCATTTAAACAGAATGTTTGTTTGTGTATTGAAGATGTAGATCTTCTTTGTTCAAATGGCAGCCTCCTGCCCCACCTTGGGCAGCAGCAGCACCCAGGGGGATTCACCTCCATGAGAGATGCAAAGTTCCACCAAAGCAGGGAGGCTTTCATCAGTGGTCAGGGTTCCCCACGGGACGACCTATGGTGACAACTTCTGGGGGATACTCAAACTGGCCCTGCACCCGCCACTTCTGCACCCAACCAGCTCCTGCCACTTTTCTGACTGCACAGGCTGGCTTTGGCACCCCCACTGAAGCAAGGTTGCAAACAGCTTTGGCATTTGTCTCTTCCCTCTGAGTGAACCTTTCATCACTGGCGGTCCACAGCCTGGGTTTCATGTGGCAGTAAATAGAACCCACTGTACATTCACGTGGCAGAGTACACTGAAAAGGCCGTTAGTGAGTGAATTCCCACTGCTACCCTATGGGGGGGGTTTCACTCTCCAGTGACCGGCACTATTGGTTTATCTTGAAAGACAGAAATAATAAGCATACCTTTGAAAATACACATCTTCCATTGCCATAGAGTACATGGCACTCACTTCGGCACCACACAGAACACACCATTACACTGTGTTCCTTAAGGACTGAAGAAAAAAACCAAACAAATATCAATAAGCAAATGATAGAGAATGAGTGGTAAAAAGAGAGTGCTTTATCCCTGAGACCAGTGGGATGAAGAGGCAACATCCTGTAAACACTAGCTGCCTACATTTTAGTTTTATGTGCTCAAACTTAAACTTCCAAACAACCTCCACAAACTGATTCTAGGCCAAAATAGAATTTCTTTGGGCATCAAGCAGTGTATTTTTGGGAAGATCAGCCTGTGGCTGAGGTGGTGGGGAGAGGAAGGGAGTGCAGATGAGTCACACTTTTAATTGGTTGCAGAAACTTTCACTGCTGCTACCCTCTTTTTTGGACATGAACCAATTTTTCATTTTTTCTTCCCAGTGGTAAATGCTGATGTAGATTTGTGTTTATCCACATACAAATAATGTTGGCTGCTATTTATAGGGTGACTTTTTAACATCTTTGGTAATAATAAAAATATTAAGTACCTGCCTTTCTTTAGCTTGATTTGTAATGATTCCATAGCCTAGCTTGCTGTGGACCTTTTAAAGGTGCCAGAAGTCTGGCACTCCACCCCTCTGCTGAGCGTGTGCAGTCAAGCTGTTTACTGAGGGGGAGGAAGGTACATTCCATTCTCAATTACACGTGAATCCAGAGTAACTCCATGTAACTGAAATCAGACTCTGACCCAGAGAGTGCATTGCACTTGGGAAACTAAAATTAATACACAAGAAAACAATAGGCATTTATAATGTACTCAGGCTAGAGTCACTGTAACCTACTGATGTACTGAGTACAGTGGGAGAGATGCTATTAAATCTATGTCTCCATAGGGGACAAGTTCCCTTTTCCATTCCTAGGCCCTACCTATTGTGCATTTTTTTTGACTCATCTGTAGACAAAGTGAGAAAGAGTGCCCCAAACAATGCTCAAAATTTTAGGAACAGCATGATGCTGTCTCCATGAAACAGCACCAAATGTGCTGGTGTGAAGATTACCAAACAGTAGCACAGAATAGTTGTATGAGGAGAGGGGGAGGGGGACAGAACTTGTCCCACAAGGACACACTACAACCCCTTTCCCACAACCATTTCTGTCAGCACAAAGTTTGTATGAACACACACACAGGAGAGATGGGAAGGGGACATCAAGTCACTGTCTGATTAGTCTATCCATCCCTCTCTGCTGGAAACACAACATGTAGATCAGCTCTGAAGGAGGTAGAGGCCAGCTCTCGTCTTAGTGTCACCACACCTGCGAGCTAGGGAAGCATTGTTATCCCCTTTTCACAAAGGAGGAAATGGAGAGATTTGTAAGTTAAAAGACTTGCCCAAGGTCACACTGTGGCCCAGATTCTCCCCTGGCTGAGCTGCACTTGGCACTGGAATGGGATGGTAGGGGACAAAGGTAGATTTACATCACCTTCGTGGCTCCCTAGTTTTGAAGCCTGCTGCAGGTACTAAATTACTCGGAACCGCCTATGAATACAAAAGGCTGTTCCAGAAACTGGGGATCACTGGACCATGGTGATATGATGGGCACACCCACTATTCCCAAGGGAAGAGAAGAAATAGGGGACCGATAGTGCTACACTGTGAGCTCATCACTTGGGAAATCCCAAGGTAGCCAGTTAAGCACTACCAAGCAAGGCAAAGCAGCTGGTTCATAGGAAAGAGTTAGGGCCAGCAACTCAGCCAGGAATAGAACAAGACTACTGGCTCTTTACTGTAACTACTACAGCATATTCCCTCCTTGGAGTGCTCTCAAAATGGTAAACAGCCACATGTCTCACTACTCAAGAATGAGAGTGCCTGACAAATGTGTTGCATACTGACAAAGGAATTCATATCTTTCCATCATTCTTTAGTCCCTGACTTTAGAAGGCATGTTTTCCCCCACAGTGAACCTTGTTCCTCACTTTACCCTCCACTTCTTTGATCCTTTGTTTCACACCGTATTTCTTGCCACATTTGTTTTCACCTCTTAGAAAGCTGGCTATATGGACTTGTTTTTTCAGTTTGAGTTCTTGCACTTTTACCTAAAATTTACTAGCCCTGAGCTGAGTAACAAATTGGGTATTCTTAATCACAGGGGCAACATTTAATGCAGAAAGAGGACAGAACCCTAACTATAGAGACAGTGTTACTGCTCTGACTTCTAACTACAAGGGATTATGTACACAGACTGTGCCAAAGAATATCTTCAAATGCTCACAAATAAACAAGATCTAAGGGAGATTTGATCAGGGGATGGATAAGGTAGCAGTTTCTCCTTTCCATCAGCTTGATATTCAATACATCAGTGAGATAACAGCCTGAGCTTGCAAGGACAACCGTTTGTATCTCTGACTTGTGGGTGCCACACTTATGCCCTGCCAAACAGTAGTGTGAAAATGTTTTCAGGCTCCTGGCCTTTGTATGCAGGGAGCAAATGAATATGTAAGTTGATCATAGGAGTTTCCAGGTTATACAAATACAGAAACTCATATTGCAATAATGCCATTTATTGCCCAATGTGTCTTTGAGGACATTAATTAGCTATGTGGTCTCCTGCCAAAACCTTTCCATTCCAACCAGAATGGATGTCTATGATGATATGCCTTGTGTTTGGATAATAGTTCCCAGATATACTCTACTGTATGTCCTGTGGACCAAGACAATTCAGTGAACTGCTAGGATCAAAACTCTTCCTTTTTTGTGTTTATCACTGAAGAGTAAAGGAGTTGGACACACAGTAGGAGTGGCAAAGCCGTGCCCTGACATGAAGTTATGGCAGCAAACCCACAATCTTGCTAGAATCCAAGTAGCAACTACCTTTGTGCTCGGAGGGGCTAAATATGAATGAGTAGGGATGTAACGAATACTCAGGTGCCCCACATCTAGTGTGATTATTTGGCTACACAAGTGGCCACATAATTTGCCTTTATGTCAAGCTGCCAAATAAATCCTGTGTACGTTGCACAAATGCACAGCGGTGATGCAATCTGCTTCTGAGGGGCTCAGCCCACCATTCTGCCTTCCTGCCACCATCTTCCTCATCTGTTGCTTTGTGCAAGGAGAAACAGAATCCAACCTGTTCCACAGTTCCTTCCCCTATTGCCTCTGGCTGGGCCGATGCTCTGGCCAGGAGAAGCCGAGCCCTGCATGTGCCAAAGCCCTGCACAGCGCTGGCACGGGGAAGCCTCTCCACCCCTCAGCTAAGCTCTGGAGTGGCGGGTGGGGGGAAGTGATTGCCAGCCTGTTCATGCCCTGAACCTGCAGGCTCCACAGCAGCCCCCAGGGCAGGGGCTTAGCACCCTCATCTCTCTCACACACACACACTCCTCTGCTGCGCCAGGGTGGCCGGGTTCACTAAAGCCCCTGCAGGCATGTTGCCTGGGCCCTGGTGCACAATGAGTCCTTAGGGCTTAACCCCTTCCTGCCTGTGCTGTAGCCAGGGGACAAGAGGCAGCTGGGTTATGTCAGTGGCCAGCAGCAGCCTGGAGGTGGTAGCTGCCTTTCAACACTATGCGGGCAGGAAGGGCCAAGCTGCTTCCAGCCACACAGGGGGGTTAGAGGGGAAGAGATGAGCTCTGCAAGGACACAGGCCAGGTCATCCCTTCCCCTCCTCCTCCTCCCTTGCAGCTGGAAGCAGCTCCCATCCCTTCCCTCCCACACAGTGCATAAAAGCTGCTGCTGACCACATTCTGATGTGAACCCTGGCAAAAATCTGGGGAGGGTGGGCATGTGACCCTGCGTGGCCCCCGCCCATGTGTTGCCTCAATAACTGATCAGGTAATATTTAAAGTCTGCAATACTCCTTGTCTTTAATTGCCATGGAGACAAACTGAATGAGATAGAGAGATGCTGCATACAGACCTTTTCATGGAGGAACAGGAACTTAGCTAAAGTTGAATACAAGTTTTGCTAAGCAGAAATTTCTCAAGAGGATATGATGGCTGGATACTCTAAAGGAGCTATGGAAATGTACTGTGGAATACTGAGAAGCTCATAAAGCCTTTTGAGAGGGTCAGGGAGCACCACATATACAGAGGGTCTATAGACCATACACAAACCCCAAGTGCAGTGAGTGATGGAGCATGATGGAGCCCAGAAGAGGCCCTGGTAGGTGGGTTCTCTGGAGACCGGTTAGACTAATACTGCCCATAGGAAGATAATGATGGCAGATAACTAGCAAACTTCAACTGATGAATAGTAGGGCTGCTGTATGGCACTAGGGCACCCCCCCACCTCTGATTCGCAGTTGTCACTTCCAGTGTAAAGTATGGGCTCGGATGTAGCAGACATGGCCCTGAACTTGGGGTGGTGCAGAGCCACACTACCACAGGGGGATACTCTGGGTAGGGTTTGTGCCGCAGGGTGGCATCCTTCTGGAGAGCCAAAGCACACCAGGGGAGCAACCCTTCCTTTTAGTGATGCAGCATGCTCCCTCTTCCCTATTCATGGATAAGAGTTTGTATCTTATCCATGGGGGCACTAGTAGTGAGATTATCCTTGTGCTAGGCAGGAGACCTAGTTTAGATGGGAGGCTTCTTACACCCACTCTTCCCACCTTTGCTCACTTTCATAGCAACCAGACACTACCTGGGCTTATCCTGTAGCTGTCCTCCATTCTTGTAGCTGCTCGAAGTTGCTCCTTATGAGACACTTCTGACTTTTGGAGACCATCATTGTTAAGTCCAAATACTCCTTGGCCCTTCCGCCCCAAACAAAGTGTGATTCAAGAGCAATCTTGAGCCTCTGATGGCTAAACACTATCTTCAGAGAAGCCATTGGAGCTGGCAAATCAATTTATATTAGACCATCCAGTCCAGCTCCCTGCCAATTCAGGATTGTCCTCTATAGTGCATCTTCTAGTTTTAACAACCCCATGTGATGATGCTTCCACCATCTGCCTTGGGAGACAATTCCACTGTCTAATAAAGCTCGCTATCAGGAAGATGTTCAGCCTACATTTTCCCCACTCTTAATTTTGATCATTTATGCTAATGTATGCATATACATTCATTATATGCTTACATTAGCTTTACGGCACTTGGATTTACAGTCAGAATTCTTCAAGCACTTCCTATGCAAATATTAAAGAAATGTTAATATGGCAGCAAGGGTAATTAAACATGGACATGTTACTAAGAGAAACTACAGCTGCTATGATGTGGTTTCATTTTTGTGCATAAAAATATCCTTTAAAAAAACCCACAGATTATTAAAAAAATACAACCCCTCAAACAACTTCAGCTGTTAAAATAATTAACAAGTTGATGGGACTAAAGCAAGCTATTTAACAATTGCACAATAAGTCTTTTATTTATGCAATCCAGTTTGAAGTTTTAATACTGCTAAATAGAAAAAATGAGATAAAATGGACATTTAAAAAGGTGTGGTTAATAAATCGGTATCTTCAGAAATGCCCATTAAGTACCTCTCTATTGCCATGTGTAAAGACACTTAAAGCCCTTTAAAAATACAGTAAATGACTGTTCAGAATTTCAACAGGAAGCATGGACAGTTCAGTAGAAGACTGACTAACAGCAGTCAAACTATTGTATTGGGCTAGCTGGTTCACTTCGTGACATCATGCTGCACTGCCATCTGGCAGACCTGGGTCATTTGCCATTCCCCACTATGCTGAATCCAGATTAACTCAGTCTCTAGTGCCATGTTGGGGGTGTCTGGGTTTGGTGTTCAAGCCCAACAGTACTACCTAGTGGCTATACTCTGGGCTGCATTGCCCAGTAGCAGGAGTCAAGGGCCATGTTGCCCAGAGGAGAGAGTTGGTGGCCGGGGGTAGGGATTTCCACTGTGAGCCTAGCAGGGGTAGCTGGGCACAGCTTTCTGGGCCCAGAGCTGCTCCTTATCTCCCGAGTGTGTGTTTTGTATATCCCATAACACACCCATTATACCCACAGTGTGCCTTTCCAGGCAATGCATGGCTGTACTATGTGAAGTAACTCTGTACATATAACACAAAGGCAAATTTTTTGTCATTACCATATCAAGTGTGTTTCGTCTATAAGAAAGAATCTTTTTTTCTTAACTACTTCAGGTGTGAAAGGAAGGGCTCTTTTCATGCATGATGAGGTTCTGTACACCACATTATATCACCCTACCTATGACAACCGTGCAACCCCACAGTTTTCATATTATGCCCTTAGGGACACTTTGAAAACCCATTGAAGTGAGTGCATTTGCACAGGTGTAGATGACTGGAACTTAATAAATAATTCAGTTGATGAGGCATGTGAGAAGTAGAATCCAGCTCACTCTCTGAACGGGATTGACTTTTGCAGGGCTAGCAGTGAAAAAACAATGAGTAAAATAACTGGTGACTTCAATAAAAACGTATGACATACAGAGAGCAGATCTATTGAGCAAGACAATGCCATTTTTATACCGTCACTTTGCAGAGTAGAATCACACTTTAAAGAGTGACTGATTGCTACAGAAGGAATTCTATCCAGCCTTTTAAGCTAGAACAATTTAATGTATGTATAAGGGGATGGAACATGCATCTCAGATAACACTTAGAGTCCTAAACCTTTTAGTGGTGCTGTCAGGATTTTAGAGCTTTCTAAATATAGGAATATAACTGAAGCTGGTTTATAGTTAGTGGGCCAAAGCCTGGCTTTCCTTATTTCAAGGGAAATTTTGCCTGGGTAAACACTACAGGATTTGACCCATTATGTTTCAAAAATAGCAGGTCTTTGGGGTGATGTAAGCTGGTTGACTGGGGCACTTGGTCCAGCAACAACCAAAAGATTAAGCCATGTCCAACCAAAGGTCTTTTGTATAAAGAGAAAATAATCTGATCAGGCTACATCTCAGCCCATCAACAGCTAATTAAGAAGCTTTGCTCCTTCAACCAGAAATATCTGGAAATTTCCTTCAAGTAATAAGGTCTACAGAGCCATTACAATGGTGTCTCAGCCTGCTTGCAGCGTGGGGGCAGAACCAGACCTGTTAATCACTGGCAGCAGGAGAATGTCCCATCTTCTAGAGTTCCTGACAGTTGAGAACTTCCACAGCCAGGATAATTCAAATCTACTTTCCTAAATTACAGACTGCATTAAATATACTTTGAAGAAATAAATGCAACAATTTCTCCTACTGCAGAGCATGGTGAATTCTACCTAATGACACAAACCCAAATCCTTGGATGTTATTTCCATCTCTGTAGTGGATGATCATTTGTCACCAGCGGAGCTGTGGACCTTATTCAAAGAAAGGACATTTTCAGGTAAGTGTGGATGCATTTTCCTGTTCTCTATGCTGAGATCAACAGATAAATTAAGAATGGGATTTTCACAGCAGTGTCTCCCCCAAGTGGGAAGCAGGATCATCCTTTAAATATGCACATCCAAAACAAGGTAGATTATATATAAATATCTCCTATGTTTTCCTTTGGGTACTAAGCCATGGAGGAGAATTCTGCCAAAAGAAAGGAAATGGCATTGACTATCACTGAGTGACCAATATGAAGAATTTGGAGAAATGACCATCTAATGGATCTCAGTACAAGAACTAAGATTACTCTGCCCTGAGATTGTCAGTGCTCCTACGGACTGGACTTTGATGCTTAGCCAAAAGGTGGAATATATCTTGAATTGACTTAGATAATGAATACTATTACAGTTGTGAGGACTTCCGGTCTGGATTAAAAGTACAATACTGGGTTTTGTTAGAGAAAGCACCCAAATTCAAATTAAAACCCCCTCATTTGATCAGAGATAGTAACTATTGGGGGAGGGGGTCTACTCTAATGGATAAGAAGTATGACACCTCTTGCAGGGGTTCAATCTGGGTAGTGCTGTAGGGAACAGAATGAGGCTCAAAGGTCATAATTTATAACCTTCTGATTGGAATAAGGTTGATGCCCTAAGGGCACATCGAGCTGAACGGTTCTAAAATTCTGAACTAAAAGCTTTGAATTTCCCTCAGAGAAGCTCTGCAGCAGGGAGGTCGGGCTGAGCCAGCAGCTGCTGTGGATGCAGAACAAAAAAAATGGAGGGCAATGCCAGAGGCAGGGGCATTTCTCAGGGGGTAGAATCAGTCACTGGCAGCAAAGTTCAAGTAGCTATCTAGAGACCCATTGTAACAGGTCTGTGGACTTTAACAAAGAAAGTCCTCTCACCTCACCCATAGTTATGGTATCACCACACTTAGAACACGCTGTCTTTCCTCAGCATCTGCTTGGGCTTTCAGTTCTCAGACCTGCTCCATTACTCCACCTGGGACACCTGTGGGAGAGGTAACCAGAAAGTTAATTCCTTGCCTGCTGATATTCAGATATAGGGGGCTGTATACTCAGTCACTAGCAGGTTCACTCTGCTTGCTCCGATAGGTGATCAGTTACATTAGCATGAAGACAGAAGAAGCTAGACCATTGTCGCCTTGTACAGTCCATGGACACTCAGGCATGAAGTTCTGACAATGCTGCATGACAGAATGGTGGCAACAAGAGCAGGATATGTATTAATCCCTTAGCAGGCTTCAGTTCCCATATCTTAAAAAGTCAGCCTCAAAATTCCAAAAGTGTCAGAAAGATGCTTTAATATTTTATATGCTGCTGGTCTTCCAGTCCAGCAACTGTGCTGGGGCAATTTTTTTTTTTAATGGAACATAAAAGAAAAAAAGAAAAAGAACAAGTCCTCCTCCCCACCCCACACAGTACAATACTATGGTAGACTTGATATTCGTGGAAGGAAGGTGGTGGTGTATTTTCTTGGCGTACCTAGCAGGTTAGCCAGCAGTGGCANTTTTTTTTTTTTTTTTTTGCGCTGCTTGGGGCGGCAAAAACCCTGGAGCCGGCCCTGCACAGATACTATTATTTATAATTTGTTGGATAAATTAGATTTGCCAACTTCCTCCCTATTTTACAGTTGCCTGTTAGGTGCCTTACCCAACTTCCATTGAAACCAATGGAAAGACTTCCAGTGATTGATTTAAGTTTCAGTGGGTGTTGGAGTGGGCCTGTAACCAGAACCCAGCCTGAAACAAACAGTGATGGATTGACTCTTTTCAGGGATTTTCATATTTTTATAAAATGAACAGTTCTATTGAAGAGCCCCCTGAAAGGGTAGAACAATTGCTTGCTAAGATTCCTCCCTCCCCTTTTACCACCACCATTCCACACTGCCTTTATTTGGAGTGGTTCAACATTTTTCTTTGCATCTAGATGCTGACACAAGCTCTTTAATGAAGGCACTTCAATACTTCCCTAGAGGAGTACAACTTGTACCTAGAAGTCTAGAGTGCTCACCTGGCTAGTCATTTGTCCATGCGTATGGGGAGGTTTTTAAATTAACTTCCCTACAAAGTGACATTGTTTGAATAATTCCATGAGAACCAATATGTCAAACAGAGTTTGTCTGAATGTCCCTGTGCTTCCAACAGATAAAGCAGGTTTGTAGGTTGGCTACAACTTATTGGGGGCTGTGTGTGGAAGAAAGGCATTTCTGTGCTTTTAGAAGTACTAATGGTAGCTCCCAGGAAGGGATGTATTAGCTCTGGTGCTTTTAAAACTAAACCAAGAAAATGTGCAAAGGCTCTAATTTCTCAGAAAATACCTTACAAATGCAATTCAGAAAGAACTTATAAATTGTAGCTTGAAACCCACCAAAGTCTTGGCAAAGCATTGCTGTTGCTTCTGAAGCTGTAAGGTTAAAGGGCTACATTCTTGTATTTTCTCCATCTGTCAGGGAGGTTTATATCCTAACACCGTTAAACAATTCCCCTCTTCAAATCTCTCTTACACATAGGGCAAGATTCTATGCTGTGCCTCCTGGAAGTGCAGCACACACAAGCGCGCCCAAGGGGATGGAAAGCAAAGGTGGCTTTAAGCCTTCTCTGGGCTGCTCTGGAGCCTACAATGATCTCAGATATAACCTGGGCAGCCCAGAGAGCTGCTCTGCCCAAGCTGCCAATGGGCTGCTCCTGCCTCAGAATCTTGATAGCACTCCAAGCTAGAAACCGGCTTTACCTGTGCAGCATCTGCTCCAGGGGAAATTCTCCCTGAGCGGACTGAGTGTTTGTGTCCTCTATACAACTGCCACAGTAGCATACAATGGCTGAAGCAGAGGGGAGAATCCTTCCCAAAGAGTTTAGCAAGAGGAATAAAGTGTTTCTCAGAATGTAGCTGCCTAGATATAGCAAGTTAGGGTCTAAGGAATATGGTGAGGGAGGGGGAGATTGGATACCGAGAGTCTCTTACCTGTTCCAATGGAACTGTCTGCAAGGCAGAGAACAAACACATTTAAGGGTAGACTCCCCTGAAATTGTGGCATTTAAGTTCCAAATACCTTATCCACTTGCATTCACAGAAACAAGACATTGAATTATTATTTGACTAGAGTCACTTTCTCTAACAAATTGAGCACACTTCCTCTCCTGGATCTGTCTGGAGCCTCTGACAGACTGTTTCTCCTGCTTTTAAAAACTTAGCTGCCTCCTCCTGTCACTAGACAGACTTTCTGCCAACTGAGGTAACCCAAGTCTACCCAAACAAACTTTATTGCTGCTTACTTCTCTGCTTCTGACTCACTCTTGTATCCATCTTCCTCCGACTTCAGGGCCCCAACAAAGCTCCTGCCTTAATCCTCCCTTGGCTCTAAATAAATGACTGAGCAATAGAATATTCATATCATCTCTCTAGTAAAGGCCAGAAAAAATACCCAAGAGTCTGTCTCTCTGAAGATACAGAGTATGGTGGAAGCATATAATTTATATGCAACTTTTCATGAAATGCCCAAGTCTTGTCTACACCAGACAACTGGGGCCTTATTTCACATCCAGTGCAGCTCCACCTGGGAGAGCAATGGTGAAAGATGTAGTGTAGTCAGAGTACCTTTTTTTTTTTTTTAAACCACTATTTCAGCTAAGCCTGCCCAAATATAAAGAGCTACGACGTTTTCTAATGTAGACACAGCCCCTCCGAGCCCATTTCTGTCAGTCAAGAGAATTGTTAGACCCCAACAAGGTAAATTTTTAACACTATTGGGAATTTCACTCTCTTTAGCTAGTCACAGCTATATTGAAGTAAACTAACAAGAACATAGTGTATTGCACCAGACAAAATTTACACCTAGCAAATGACTCCTTATAGGGCAATTTAAAAAAACCTTATGGGCTGGGTGGCCTTACCTTCAATAAATAAAAGACAACAAGTTTGGCACCTCTGCTCCCAAGCCTAGGTAGAAGACACCTCAGTGCAGTTCCTTAGTACTCAGTTGATTGCTCCAGGGCAGTAGTTCTCAAACTTATTTGCTCACGCCATCCTGCTTTGTGTCTGAAGTCTTCCCTCCCCCAAGTACATATATGGGGATAAGAAAAACTCACTAAATATTAAAAACAATAAGGCATTAATTCAAACAGAGACAACAATCCATTGCAATAAGAGCAAAAGCAAGACGGATTGTGGTCAATGCTTAAAATTAAATGTGCACACCACATCCTAGCAAATGGATTAATGTACAGACGGTAACAACTTTGTATAATGCTATGCAAGCTTCACATAAGTCCATCAAAATTCACAGTGCCATCTGAGGACCTGATATGTCTGGAGGAATTGGCTTTGCTAGTTATTCATTGCTGTGGGTAAAAATGTGTGCAGTAAGTTTTTCCCCACTAAAGCTTCTCATACCCACCCCCCCACCCCCATTTGAGAAGCTCTGCTCAAGGGTGGTTGATGTTGCAATTTAAAACTTTAACACTTCCTAAAAACAAAAGACAAAACCCTCTTAACTTCCCCAGTCTGAAGAAAATATATTCTTCCACACCATACCTGCCCACGTATCACTTATTAAATACTTTGGGGTTGATATTCCACTCACACAAGTACAATCAATAGTAATTTCATCATTATGTACCCTACAGTAGTGTTGAGATCAGGGCCTGGTTGTGCTAGGTGCTATACAAACACAAAGTACGAGAAAGCCCCAACCCCTCTGAGTTTATATTAATCTAATTAGACAAAGGATAGGAGGCAAAGTGACCAGTAGGTCAGTACTAGAGCCAGGACTAGAACTCTGGTCTGCTGAATCCCAGCCACTGCCCTACTCCCAGGAACATGCTGCATCTCAAGTCGCTGAAATTACTCTAGTGCAAACCTGAATCAAGCTCTTTGTATCCACGTTCATGAAATTTCAAAATGCACTACAGCCACTAACTGTATCTCTCTTAGGTTCTGGTCTACCAGTTTGTTAGTTCCTTCAGTACCCACAGAGTTTATGCTCTAGAGTTATTTACCATTACCACCGGTCATGATGTAGTTACTGTGCAACTTCTAATAAGAATTATGTACTTAGAGCACCGTGCATTTCCTGGACTCAAGTGCATTTCCTGGCAACTCCTGTTTGTGACATTTTCATGAATGCTGAGAATGGATGATCATTTGAATGAAAACAAAGATAACAGAGCTTAAGCAGCAACTACAGTTCATCCCAAGGTAAAATTTCTTGTATTGCGTTTACATTATAGGCCAAATTCTCAAAACTAAACACAACAGCTTCTATCCTTATTCTCTCCACTGGAGTGGTACTGGATATTAAAAAGTATATACAAAATATGTGCATGGGACCCAAACAGGTAACTGTTCATACAAACACCAGTTGGATAACTTACATACATATCTTGGATACAGGTTTTTGTAAATTTAACACCACAAAGAGCCTCAAAAATCCCCAGTATAGTAATTTAGAGTTAAGGCTGAAATCTGTCCCAATTGTGGCAACACATCCCAAACTAATCAACTCATGTTTTCAATGTGCAATAGCCATTTCACCAAAAATTTCACACAAGTTATGACATATAACGGATAATTTACACGAGATTCTATAGTAAAAAATATTGTGAAATATGCATAAGTCTAACAACCATTGAAAGCACATGTTACTTAGGGATGGTGGTCTGGGTATACTTAGTCCTGCCTCGGTGTAAGGGGAAGGGAACTAGATGACTTCTTGAGGTCCCTTCCAGCCTGCATTTCTATGATTCTGCTCCAGATCTCAGGCTTGAGTTTTGTCTGCAATACTGCGAAGGTGGAGGACGGGAGAGTGTCCGTGCATGCACACTTAAGGATGCAAATTTCTCATCAACTTAGTATTTTCTTAGCTTTATGAATTTAATTTAAATTCACAATATTAATTTCTTCTCCTCAAGTTTCCTTTTTCCTGCTAATGTTTTTATAATGTTAGGGGTGTAACAGGCAGGGGAAATGATCACATCTGAGAAATTCCAGTCCATTATAGGTTGCCAATCCCTAATTATCTCCATAGAATTCTATATGAACCTCCATTAGGAAAGCAAAATATTCACAACTAGATTGTACCATCTTCATCCCCTTGTCTGTAGAAGGTTAGGCACAATGAGTCTTTTTACCAGGTTGCACTCCTGTGCAGGAGCCAGGCACACTTGTAGTCATTGCACTCCTGTGGGAATCAAACACAAACAGCTAGACACCCCCAGGGGCACTATCGGCACTCCAAACTGCCCAGTAGACTGAGCCTACCATGGGGGAGTGTACATGGCACAGTGCTATGAGGTTGCTCAGATCCAGTTTCCCAGAAGCCTTAATTCTCGTAGCAGCTGCACTTCCTCTTTTCACCCAGCCCCTGTACTAGCAGTGTTTCACCCTACACCTTAACTTGTACCTTGACAGTCTCTTTATTGTAATGAATTCAAAGTGATGCTACAAGAAAGGGCAAAAGAGAATAAAGTGCAGTTTACTACCAAAACTAATCTAACTTTTATGTCACATGCAGTAGGAATAAAAATAGACAGTGACACTGAATATAAATTTTACATCCCTGGAGTCAATTACTTAACTATTCTTTCCAGAAACTTAGCAAAGCAAGTGTACTGCAGCTGTGGATATATAGTGTACTTAATGACTACCATAGCCCTGCAGTCACAGGATTTGGTTCTCCTTTTGTGGCTCAGATGCTTCGTTTATATTACAGCCCATCTCCCCCAGTTCTGTAATACTTAGATACAAAATAATAGCCCTATAAAATCATGATCCTAATTAGTAAAAAGGGAAATTGCACCCCCAGTATAACTTCATTGGTTTCAAATGAATTACCCTGAAGCTAAATTGGTTTCCTTCTTGGAAGGTGAGAAGTAGAATAACGTGCACTTTATTAAATTAACTATAAAGTCTCACTATTTTGTTCTTATGTACCTGCAAAGTGATACTTTCCAGATGCCAGACAGTATCCTGAATATAAACAGAGTTTACTTTTTGGCATAAAGAAGGTCCTCAAAATTCTAAACCACTTTCTCTCCCACTGTTGATATACTGAGATCCTGCAAAGCCACAACAGCATCCATATCTCTAATCCAGATTTACCACATGCTCTCCTGTAAAATAGGGCTATTGCAGACTACAGAGTAAACACAGGAATGAAACAGGCTTTTTAATAATTGGAGAAGGTCCAAGGAGATAGCGTTCAGATCCAGATGCTGATCTTGTCAGTTTCAAAGCTGAACCAGGAGTAAGATTGGGGTTGAAGTTCAGATCAGAATGTCTAACAGGGTTACCTACCTTTGATAGGTCACCATTTCAGGAAGTGGCAGAAATCTTGTAACATTAACTGGCCATATTTGAACTGGATCCAGAAAATATGCCCTCTCTCATTTTGATGCAGAGTCACTGAGTAGAAGCTGATGTCCCCAAAACTTAGGAATGGGCTCACATTTGAGGTTCTCATTCAAGACTTTTTTTAAATTGTGGCGTTAAGATTCATTGATGCTTGCTATGATCGGCAAAACTACTGCTAGCAGCTGGAGACAATGGCACTGGAACTTTTTTAATAGTGGGGGCGCTGAAAGCCAATCCCCTTACCCCTGTCCACCTACTGTCCTCCTTAGCTGGGGTCAGGAGCAGGGCAGTGTCTCCGGGAGGGGGGGACCTGGACAGGGGTAAGAAGGCAGAGGCTGGGGCCAGCAGCTGGGACCCTCGGGTGCTGGGCCGGGACCCCATGTGGGGGGCCAGAAGCGGAGCCCCAGGAGAAGAGCCCTGCATAAACCCTGGGGGGTGTTGCAGCACCCCCTGCACCCCTAGTTCCCATGCCTATGGCTGGAGAGTAGCCAGTTAACTAATACTTATTAATGTATGTGGGTACCACAATGCACCTCTGTAGCCCATTGGTGCTCAAAACACAGTGATTTTGTCATTCTCCAAGGTGCACCTTTAGGAATACAGTATTCTTTTGCTAACAATTTATCCACTTGGTATTTTTCAACCCTGTGTGTCAGTGCCAGCAGTAGGACTTTTCAGTAGGACTTGGTAGAATGATCAAAAAAATGGCTTTACCCATTCTTCTGTTAACAAAGCTTGTTTTCTGAACCTTTTCCTCTATCCTTCCTCACCACATTCAGCAACTAGAAAGTTTACTTCATCTTCTCTGAACATTGTCAGAAACACATGGCTGAAAGGCTGCTGGAACTAATGCTCTACTAGTGGGTAACCTCCTACCTTCACAAGCAAGCATCCTACCATAGGCTTCCCATGCTGAAGGGGCTTTATTAATTATAATCCATGTTACTTCCTACTCATGCCCCTTCTATACAGAGCACCAAGAGGTAATGCCAGGAGTGGGCTGGTTAGTGAAAGGTATCTGGATCATATTGCACATATTTATAATGGAACGCTTTACACACTGCCCTTGATTAAATATGGGAAGAAGAGCTCATCTTATTACAATCAGAGTGTTAAGAGAACGAAGTAGAACCCTAGTCAGAAGTCTCATTCTCGCATAGCTCAAAGCCACATAGTATTACATGGCCGGTTGCTTGACAGACAAGATCCCTGCCTCAAAGAGTTTAGAATCCAAAGGGCATTTATAGAAATGTTTTTTAAAAGCTTAGTTACAGCTATTAGTGATCTAGTTTGCAAGGGGAGCACACAAGAGACTGAACTGATCACTTCTCTTTTAGTTTCTTTAAGCTTAGCCCTTAGTGTCTGGCAGTCAGTAATGATCCCTGTCTACAACTGCTCCTGGTTGATTACAGTGCCAAGAAGTCACAAGTTTTAGAAATATGACTATTGTTTAGGCAATAACAATTACACTATAAATTAGTTTCTGAAATCCCCATTACTGCCTAAGCAGGGCTGGTACAACCACTAGGCGAACTAGGCGCGCCTAGGGCGCCAAGTGGTTGGGGGCGCCCACTGGGTCTTAGTGTCCACCCTTCTGGTTTTCCTATCCCTGTTCTGACCCTTCCTGCAGGCTCCGAGTCTTCCTGGGAAGGGGATCTAGTAGTTAAAAGAGAAAAAGCTTCCAGCCTGCCAGACCTATTAGCACAACACTGAAACTGTTAAAGAGCCATTCAAGGGGTAATGAAGCCACTTAACAGGCATTTGCCTCATATTTACTCAGGACATGTCAGTCTACAGGATCTTAGTTTAAAATTTGCTTTAAAAATATTTCATTAGTGAGTTGGTGAAGATTATAAAATCACATCTCTAAAAAATCCTTGCATAGATTTTTAGATGCACAATCATCTTTAGCCTTAAATGCTTGGATCTTCAGACATATGTTTTTTTAAATAAATCCTTCAAAAGACCTCCCTTATCTAAAATACACATTTTAATTACTATAGTAAAAAAACTTACTTCCAAAGTCTTCCAGTCCTTTCTGTTCATCCATTTCTCCCTTCACCCCCTCTCCCCCCACCCCCATTGAAGAGAGCCCTTAAACGGACAACAGCCCTTTGCTTCCAGATAGCTGGACAAAGAGTTTCCCTTTCTTTACTTCTGACTATCTGATGAACTAGTTTTAAGCAAAATCAGTACCTTAGTAAGATATAAAATCCTTTGTTATGCCTAAAATCTTTGGAAACATATTTTTTAAAGTTGGTGACATTTCATAAACATGTGTATTGTTATGGAGATCACACACAGTAAATTAGTGTTCCCTTTTTCTAAAAGCAATGAACATTGTTATGAACACACTAAACCTCTGTAACTGATTAATTTAAAATAATGTCTGTTTCAGTGAGTTAAATATGTAGTAATCTGGAATGATTACTTTATGAAGGTTTAAGAGTACATTTAAAATATAAAATCAGCTTAGAAATACTGATTAAGAAAATGTAAAACAGAGAAGAGCTGCATCATGTATTCCATAATATTTAATGTTGTATTCAGCAAGACAGCTTACTCACCCTTACTACAAAGTTTTTGCAAATAAATGTCTGACAAACTTCAGGGCATATCAAAAAAGCTGTGACTGGCATTTTTTATTCCCAAATTTAGTGCTTTTAATTAGGTACCTTCTGCATGTCCATTCTGCGTGAGGGAGAGGGTACAGGGATCTCTGCGGGGAACTATGACTCTACGCCACCGTGAGGCGGGCCGGGCGTCTTGTTATTCTTTCTGCTTTGTCCCTCCGCCCCCGCCGGGCTGCAAGCTCGGGCTGCCATTGGGCATAGGGGCACCAGTTTAATAATACTGCGTAGGGCCCCATAAATCCTAAGGACGGCTCTAGGGGCGCCAAAAAGGGGTGCCCTGGCTCGGCAGGGAGGAGCTGCCTTCCGGAGACACCGGAGAGCCAGAGCGTCGGCGGCGAGCCCCAGCCATGAAGGAGCCGGCGCGGCACAGGGGGGCAGGAGCCCTGCAAAGGCGGCGGCACTGCTAGCGGGGAACAGCTGCGCCCCTTGCCCCTCCTGCCCAGGCTGCAGCCTTGTGCCCTCCCCAGGGGCTCCTGCAGGCTGCAGCAGATGCATGCAGGCAGAGGCCCCCCATGCGCCCCCCAGCTCCCCCCTCACTGTGCTCGGGGTCTGTGGCTCCCGGGCATGTGAGCCACTGCCGGGGCGCGGGGTCCTGAGCCTGCTCTGGGAGGGGCAGCAACGGCGGCAGCTCACACTCCCAGGAGCCGCAGAGCCTGAGCACGGCGAGGGAGGAACCGGGGGACGCACGGGGTCCTCTGCCCGCATGCATCCACTGCAGGAGCCCCGGGGGGAGGAGGGGCGCCTGGCCGCAGCCTGGGCAGGAGGGGCAAGGGGTGTGGCTGCTTCCCGCTAGCGGCACTGCCGCCTTTGCAGGGCTGCTGCCCCCCTGCGCTGCGCGGACTCCTCCCTGGCTGGGGCTCACCGCTGCCGCAAGCCGACGCTCCAGCTCTCCGGTGCCTCCAGAAGGTGGCTTCTCCCTGCCGAGTTGCTGCAGTGGCCCAAGCCCGGCAAAGCCAATGAGTGGACTCGGGGCAGGGGCCGCCGGGGGGGGGGGGGGGGGAACTTGGTGGGGGGGGCAGCCCGTGGGGGGTATAAAGGTTTGTTGGGATTTGCCCCTCAATGAACGGATGTGGGGGGGGAGGGGGGCACAAGGTGGAAGTTTCGCCTAGGGCGCAAAATATCCTTGCACCGGCCCTGTGCCTAAGACTTTCAGTTAAGGATAGGATGCGGGAAAGGAAATGGTGTAAAAACTCCTTTAAACTATAAAATACGTAAAGGTCAAAGACTGAAGTGACCTCATTATAACCTTCTTTGCTGCATATGCCTACATAGTTAGACTACACCCTTCCCATTGTAAAATCCCTGGGTGGGCCTGGAAGCATCCCAAGCTTCAACTTTTTTTGTATTACAGGATTTTTTGTTTAGACAGACATTTTGACTTAAACCAATGCTCACAGTACCCCCAGAAAAGTATTTACTCTTAGAGAAAAGCAGGGGCTATTTCCACCACTCTCCTCTCGAGGGACTGTCTTTGGAAAGGACAGCTGTAGTTTGCTTAAGGACCCCAGATGGTAGAGACTGTTATAGGAATATGCTGAATCAACACATATCCCAGTCATTGGGCTCCTCAGCCACAATAGCACCTTCTTTTTAGTTATGCTGGTATGTAGATGCCCTGGTAAAAAGGAGGTTGGGGCCTCAGGTCCCTGCCAGACTTGATGCAACCAGGATTCTGCATCCCAGTTTATGACAAGATAAACCAGCGGTCAACCTACCTCCATGAAATTAAATACAATAAAAGATATATTCTGCTAAAGAACAAGTGTAATGACAGGGAGAAATTAAAGTCAAAATCCTTTAGACTCTTTGGCACATGTTGGAGTAAAGACAGCAAGCTTCTCCTTTGGTAATTAATACAATGACTTTTACCACAGACCAATACACTTGGACCAGTAACTTAACCTTGTAGAGTCTAACACCTTGGAGACCCACTGGTGTCAATTAAATATCTGAGTCTTGCAAGATAGGATATTCTAGAGATTAAGCTCATTGATGTGAAGATCAGAAAAAAACTGCCAGACAAAAACCAATGTCGTGAGTGTCTGAACCCTCCTTCTTGTTGCCATAATTCTAAACATCCCCAAAAGATAAATTGTGAATAACGAACAGCAGCACAATTTGGTGGATACAAACTGCTAAATCCCTCTTCACAGCTGTTAGCTAGTTGCCCTTGTTTTGTGCAATGTCAGGCGGCACGGGGAAAAAACAAACAAAAACAAAACAAAACAAAAAAACACACAACACATCAGCACTTAATCCAGCCTTTATGAGCAATGTCATGTTAGACTGTAGTTTGGAATATGAATTTGGACTAAATTCCACTCTGAGAGACACCCATTGAAGTCAATGGGATAAAGCAAGTGATTTCACTGGGGTTGTGTGGGTGTAACTAACAGCAGAATTTGACTCAATTTGTCAAGATTCTGAAGCATATTTATTAATCCAAATCCAGTTCAAATGTTTGCCTAGGTCTGATTTTGCAGTCATCATTTGCCTTTCTAGTGCTGTGATGCTTCCAATTGCTCCAAATTCCTCTTTGTTATGGTCTGTCATGACCTTATGGACATGCAACCACTCTCCTAATTTCTCAGTTCTCCATTGCTAGCAAACATTTTCATTTTTGTTTATTTATGCTGTTAGAACTTCTTTTCAGCAGAGTTTAGGGGAGCTCCCATGTTGTCAACATTCTCAGTAAGAACTTTGATAGAACTCTCCTAGTGAAGTTTTGTTTATGAATGTTCATGGAAAAGCAAAATTTCAAGTCTTTAAACAAACCCTAATCTTACAAACCCTGGCACGTGCGAGTAATTTTACATCTGCGAGTACTCATTGATTTTTCTGGAACTGTTCATGCACATGAAGCTACTCATACAAGTTTGCAGAATCTGGGTCTTGGTGACTAACGGAAGTCATTTTGGGAGGTAGCAATTTATAAAGGATAGGCTATCTAGTCATGGAACATGACTAATACCATGTGACCAGTCAGACAGCTTGAACATTAATTCACAAGTATGCAATACTCAGAGCTAACTCTGCAAATAACTATTGGGTAAAACTGTTTCCACATAAAAATTTCAAACAATTTCAAAAAGCAAACAAATTAATAAAAAAGCAGTGTCTTCTCACAAACAAAGGCTAGTTTTCCAGGAAACATGGTTTTAAATTGAATCTTGTTACTGAGCAACTGTGACACGTCCCAAAATATAAATGCCATTTTTCTCCCAAGAAAGTAAACAAACTTCAAATTTAAAATGCATTTTAATAAATTAAGACTGTCTGATTTTATGAGTTAGTATCAGTTTTATGCAGTTATATAGAAATCTGTCCCATAATCCTTTAAAGACAAAAATAGGATAGCAGCATGGAAAACTAATGTATAGAAATTATGAGTTTTTCACCAACCCAGTTTTCAGTGCTATGCTTTTGTTAACTCCCTGTGTAAACTCAGTGAGCCAAATGTGACCAAGGGTTTCTGTTATTCTCTTTTAACCTAAATTCTTCTCTTAAATATGTGGGCCATGCACAACTCCCATTGTTGTCAGTAAGGATTGCATGCCTATATCTTTAGGCAAAAGTTGGCCCTTTATGTTTGTGGATATTAATGTGTGTTTTAGATTGGCCCCAAATTATTTCCATACTGCGCTTTTGGATAAAACTAGCAATTAAGTCATTTCTGCTCTGAGTGGACATCGAAGATTTCAAGGCACTTTTCAGAAGGGTGGAGGTTTTTCCCCGGTGTTCTTGACCAAGTTTTTCCAAACCATCCACTATTGTTCAATGTATTTTGTACCAATTAGTTGCCACCATTCACACCTAAGTGTGGCTGCATTTTGATGCTAGTATATTGGATAAAAATATAGGTCTTTATTCTGACAAAGCCCCACTGCTGTCAAAGGAATTTAACTAAGTGAGGACCTCAGGACTTGGCTCTATATGCCCAGCTGTAAAGTACTTTGGAATTCATCACAAGGAGAGGTGCTAAATAAATGTAACATAGTATTTTATCTCTAAAAAGCATATTTAGCATAAGAACTATCACAGGGCACACCACTCACCACCAGACTGGCATCTTCACCTGATACTCTGGGGATTAGCTGTAGGCCAACACTCTCCATGTCTGCAGTTTGCACACTGTCACTTCATCTGCCTTCAGCTCCTCCCACATCCTCAGGAACCACAGTATCCTCTTGGTGGCTCAGCCCTCCAACTGTGTCACTGTCTGCGTTCCCCCCCTTCTGGGGGAGTTGAACACCTCAAAAGTGTGGTAGTTTTCTCGCTCACTGCCTCAGTACCACTCATCAAGTGGCTGGTAGGTAACCCAGGCCTGCCCTCAGCTCAGCAGTCTGGGCCTTCTCTCTCTGGCCTCATTGCTCTATCCCTGGGCTTCTTCCTACCACTGCTTCCCATTTTCTTCCTGGGCCTACCAGTTCCTAAAGCTTCCTCCCTCTTCCCAGAGAGTGACGGCAGTCTCTATTCACTCCTCCCTGTCTCCTGGGGGTGTCTGACTTTTCCCAGCAGTCCCTTCTCCTGTCAACTTCTGGGCTTTATAGGCCCCACCTACTCCTACCCAGCTGAGCCTCCTTAATCAGCTGCCTAATGGGTTAATTGGCCCATCTGGCCTGTATTGAACTTTTCAGGGCGAGTGTGGGATAGTCACCCCATCACAAGGACAAATAATGATAACCAGGAGCAATTGTTATTTTTCCATGTACCTGTTACCAAATGTTCAATTAAATAATGTAGTTTTTGGCCGGACAACATTAAGGGAAATCACAATTCACAGTAATACATGGGGTCAAACCACAAGCCTGTCATATCATTCTTGGGACCAGACACTAATTTCCACTGTATCTCCTTCATAACAAAGACTGTAGCACTGAAAAATAGTATGCAATTTATGCTTATTACAGAACTCAGTTCTGTATACATATACTGGCTCTGCCACCACAAAAGGGGTGTTAGAGGTGCAGATAAGTGCAACACCATGTCCTGACTCAAGGAGGCACTACCACGGTGAGTAGGAACAGTCACAGGCTGCTTTAGCGGAGTTCACATAACTATTTAAAAGGGTATAGTAGCTCTTCTGAGTATGTTCTGCTGGTATCTAGGGGCTGGGGTACAGCGCATCTGGCAGCAGCCACTCAGGTGCTATACTCTGCCCACCTCCCACGAGGCACTAATGGCTTTCATGTCCACAATATTGCTTGCACAATGCAGTTGAGAACTCAGCTCTAGGAATTAGTTTGTCCAGAACTATTGCACTGTTTTCAGACCTCATTTTACATTACCCATATGATTTATTAGCAGAAACTGTGTTAAAAGAATGATCCTGTCAAAGAAAGCTATTAGGTTGGTTTGACACGATTTATTCTTGACAAATCCATGCTGACTGTTACTTATCGCCTTATTATCTTCTAGATGTTCCCAAATTGATTGCTTAATTATTTGCTCCATTATCTTTCCGGGTACTAAAGTTAAGCTGACTGTAATTTCCTTGGTTGTCCTTATTTCCCTTTTTATAGATGGGCACTATATTTGCCCTTTTCCAGTCCTCTGGAATCTCTTCCATCTTCCATGACTTTTCAAAGATAATTGCTAATGGCAAGTTACCCTCCTCAGTCAGCTTCTTGAGTATTCTAGGATGTATTTCATAAGACCCTGGTGACTTGAAGACATCTAACTTGTCTAAGTGATTTTAACTTGTTCTTTCCCTATTTTAGCCTCTGATCCTAACTCATTTTCATTGGCATTCACTATGTTAGACATCCAATCACTACTAACCTTTTTGCTGAAAACTGAAACAAAAAAGTCATTTAATACTTCTGCCATGTCCACATTTTCTATTATTGTTTTCCCCCCCTTCACTGAGTAACGGGCCTACCCTGTCCTTGGTCTTCCTCTTGCTTCTAATGTATTTATAGAATGTTTTCTTGGTGCCCTTTATGTCTCTAGCTAGTTTAATCTCGTTTTGTGCCTTGGCCTTTCTAATTTTGTCCCTACATACTTGTGTTATTTGTTTATATTCATCCTTTGAAATTTGACCTAATTTCTACTTTTTGTAGGACTCTTTTTTTAGTTTCCGATAATTGAAGATCTCCTGGTTAAGCCAGGGTGGTCTCTTGCCATAATTCCTATCTTTCCTCTCAAGTCCCTTCCAGTCCTACGATTCTATGATTCTATGAAAATGAAATTCCTGTAATATTTAATTCAAACTTTCCCCTCACCACGAAGACTACAAACGTCCCTTTAATCATATCTTCAGTCCTGAAATCTATGCCAGTAATCAGTGGATTTGAACACTGAGCTTTGATAACCTCAGACGCCAAGTTCCAAACAATTTTGTTCTAATTTATTATTAACATGCCACTAGAAAATGCCTTTGAAGTAGCAATATTCCGTATGATGCCAAGTACAAAAAAAATCTGCTACTGCAGCAAACAAATTAATATTGATTATCCTACCCTGAGAAGAATGAGGAATATAATTAAATTATAAAACTGCCATGAATCCTTGCATAATGTAATTACTTCCATGTTTTATATACTTATTTTCTTCACATCCATACAAATAAGGCTGATGTTAGGATACAGAAAAGAATTGCACTATATGGTGTATGTAGCTATGCAAATGGAGGGAGGTGTTAAGTTATATGCAGGCAGGGCCGGCACAACCCATTAGGCGACATAGGCGGTCGCCTAGGGCACTACTATTTGGGGGGCGCTGGCGCCCTGGCCGTCCGTGGAATTTTGGGGGCGGGACCTTCCGCCGCTGCTGTTGGGGCGGCATTTTGGGGGCGGGACCTTCCGCCGCCTAGGGCGCCGGAAAAGCTGGCGGCGTGCCTGTATGCGGGGCTTTAAATGTAAGGCCTCTTCCTAATCATCTGCTCCTGGCGCAGGGGTATAAATCAAGCCGAGATGGCTATTATAGAGTAGCAACCTATGCACATACAGTCTCTCTCCCATGCAGACTTGTGTTCATTCTTTCCTTTTAGTGATTTTCCTGAATATGAAATAAAAACTATGCAGGTTGAAAGGATATGTTGGCTCTTTGTGTGTGGATAACATAACATGCCACTTAATATTTAACATGTAACTGAAAGGGAATGTTTGGGACTAAAATACATGCCCAAAATGAGAGAGATGGGGAGAATAAGCATGAGTGACTGTAACATGGTGACTGAAAGGTTTATTGCTCTGGATAAATCCACTATATTTAAAATGAATACTAAATCCTGCGTTTGATATGTTCTACCTCTTAAAGACTATTGCTCAGCAATGGGTGACAGTGAATGCCTTCTCTCTTTGCCATCAGGCAGAGAGAGCTGAAGGGGATAGGTGCTGATGGCTATCCCACACTAGAGGCCCTAAGAATCAGAGCAGATTAATGATCAACTCAAATTTACATGGGAAGCTGCAAGAGCACAGGAAGCACATAACTTTGTTTTCACACTAGAAGAATAAATCCTGGACAGAAAACATCATTAAGCTGTATTAACTTTGTAAATATGTACCATAACTTAAAGAAAGAAAACCTTATGAAATGTTGCAATTTTATGAACAGCAAATTGTTAAAAGCCTGGAAATTCTAAGTTATGGTTAAACTCTGAAAAACCCAAATGTTTGAAAGTGCAGAACTGAGGCAAGCCCCCCAAAATAACTGTAACTCTGCCCCTACTTATGCACAAACATAAAACAAAACTTATATCCACACACCAGCATGGGATTGAGTATGGCTCATATAATCAGTACTGAATAGTGAATACCATACTGTCCAGTATTTCAGGTACTAATATACGCATCACTAACCCATTATATTATATGTACCAGCTACACAAGAAGAAACTATCCTCTATTTCCCCTTCCCACTTTGAGGAAGCAATGCAAACATCTCATCTTTTACATTCATATAAACACACAAAAGACTTGTTCAGTGCTCAGCCTGCATTACCAATATAATTCGGTCACACCAGACTTGTGAAATTTTACAGCCATTTGAAACTTGTAGGATCCCAGTACCTGCAGACATTGTAAACGTGAATGCCCTTGCCATTCAACTATGAACAACCTATTATTTTATTGTTATTTGTTTGCTTGATAAGAGCACAATGAAATTTGTTTCAGCTGTCCACAGGAACTGGCTGCAAGCTTCTTAAAGCCCCAGGATTAACTGTGTGGTTCTTTCTAAAATGTTTAAATGTAATATTGCCCATCCCAACCATTGAAAAAGTCATGAAACTCTCTTAAAATCATGATTTCTTCTTTAGATTATAAATCTGGAATTTTTTTAATTTGCCTTCTTTTTTTTTAACTTTAAGGATACACTTGGGTCATTTTTTTTGCAATATTTTCTCTGCAATTGCAAGGGCTAGAAACTTACCTTTTTAAATAAATGAAAGCTGAGATTCTCATGTATTTACGTGGTTCCAGGAGTCAGGGCTTCAGCACCAAATATTATAACACCGTAAATGAGTTTGAGAAGTTTAAAGGAAAGCTCTGCTTTTTTCATCTCAGCTTGTAGCAACATAATCATTATTTAACATTTATATGGTGATAGTGCCTAAAGGCCACAACCTATTGTGCTAGGCACTGGGACAACCTATTGTGCTAGGCTGGGACAATCTCTGCCCCAAAGAACTTACAATCTAAAATAATATATTATGTAATGGCATTGATTTTCCTTTTTGAAACTAACATCAAAAGAAAGTTCTTCTCTTTCTCCTGGCAGCTGCCATCTCGCAGATCATAGAGCTAAGTATTTTATTTTTATTAATCCCTCCACACTCTTCTGGGAACACTACTAACTTTCAGAAAGTTACATTCCTCATATTTCACAGCTCCTGGGTTCTTCCTCTCCCAGACCTGAAACATCTCTCCTGTTGTTTGAACATGATTTTTAGCTGACCTCATCTCTAGATTCTGTATGGTCTGTATGTCAAGGAAGAGCCTCTGTCTCACATTGGCAGGGTACACAGAGAAGGTATACATTGAATTTTCCATCTGGACAGGACAGGGGGATTGGGAAGACTGGCCTTTCTGCCTCCGAGTGGAATAGCAGATGAGAGAATAGTGCTGTCTCTCGACTGTATATGGAAAATAAGATGGGTTAGGAGTAGTTTCCTTACCAGAGTAAAAATTGACACATGGGAATGACATGGCAGTGGTTGTATAGAGAAGGCAGGAAGCACAATGCTCATATTTCTGACCCATACTGGAGAGGTGACCTAGGAAATGGTCTGTGGATGGTAGACAGTTTATGGGGGCTTGTTGCTTATATTAGAAATGTATACTATGGTGTGGTGGTATGTAAGAAAGTTCTGAGATTAGAGACTGATGCTAGGCAAGGAGTTAAGGTTTTTTGGACTGTGCAATATGGTATTTTACCCATGTACATTTTATTTACTAGACTGTGTGAACTGTATGAGCATTTTGAAATATCTATGTACAAATAACTTCCTCAATTGTTCAGTTCCATGGTTCTAAATGGCTAGGTTTACTTACCTGTTAGAATCGATGTGTTTCCACTTTAATTTTAACTGGCAACCTTTAATTTAAAAGTAGAAAAGATATTTGTGTGTTTGCAAACTGGACTACTTTACCTACCACTGAAATGCAGCTATCCCTAGAGAGAAAGATAAGCAGCAGCTGTTCAGCACTACACAACATTTCAGTAAAGAACAGAGTCATGTTATAACTCCAATTTCCACCACCAGCACAGAATTATCTTGACCAGAGATATTACAGCAGCACGTTATAACAGTTTACCTGCTAAAAATATATTACAAATAAAATAAATGCATTTTGTTAGATCAAATGGGAAAAAAATCAACAATACTTCACCCACTCCCCTCTTCATTAATCCTTGCTTCTCCCTTCCTATGAAATTGAACAGTTTGCAAGTGGCTGGTGCCAGCTCTTTGCAAATTGCCTAGGACAGTTGTCTTCATTTACAGCTCATTTTGCTTTTCTGTAGCTGACATGCATTGTTATTTCAATGAAGGCTTTTGAACTAGATTTTTTTCATGCAAATTGGTAATGCTTCCCAGCTGAATTGAAGACATCACAACGTTTTCTATGAAATCCAGTAAAAAGAGCCATATTTTCTCATTAGACAATCTCTGAACTAACGGTGGCTAAGGATGTTACTGGTTCTGTGGGTAAAAGTGGAAAAGGCACACACAATGGTGATGCATCCAAAACATTGGCTACATACCAATTCTCCCCAAGATATGCTTTGGGCTATAGCATAGCTTTTAAAGCACAACTGAGATAGGGAAGGAGCCAAGATACAGCATACTAGTGTGTAACGGTGCTATGGGAGTGCACTCTGAAGTGGCAGATAGTATACGAAGAGCCAGCCTCCAGCCACTAGAGGATGCTACATCATATCTTCTTGTTTAATGGGACAGCACTCATTTTAGTCCCGCAGCTATCTACATTCCATATTAATTTGGTGTCCCTTCATTTTTATTGTTGAAAATTATTTACATCAGAAACAAAGACTCATGAAACAGTTGTAACTTATAACAAAGGGGTTATTTAGACTAAAGGAATAATCCGGTAGCATTTTAAATGTCCTGCAGGAATACTTTTTTGTGTCACTCATTTAGGATCAGTCAGTATTGCAAACCCCAAGTGTTAACACATCATTAGTCAGGCCCCAAAAATCATAAGATTGACTTAAAAGTCATGAGACTGTTAAAATAATATATTTTGGATTCTTTTTATTTGCTGTCTGGTTCCTGAATCTTTAAGATACACTCAGTTTATGTTTTCAGGCTTTTTTCTAAAACTATAAGGACTAGAAATATACATTTTTAAAAATTGAAGCAGAGATTCTCATATAATCACTTGCCTCCAGGAGCTGAGGCTTTAAGAAAATTACCAAATATCACACTCTCATTATAAAATTGTGATTTTGCCCCATATTTGGGCCTTGCCAGGTAGAAGGGCACACGATTCCACGGGATGTGCAGTTGACAGTCTCAGCCCATTTCCTATTCTCATCTCACAAAAACAAATGCCCCAGTCAGCACCAACTAGCACCCTTGTTAGTAGTATCAGCAAAGAGGCCACAGAGACTCAGCTACCCTTTCAGCCCCATAGGTGGTCCTTCCAGATCAGGGTTGCAGCACTTTAGTACCCACTGGTGGAAAAGCTTGCACTGTTGCTGCCCATGCAATATCTGATTTATGGACTCCAGTCTCCAGGTTTGATAATTCAGTACATTTTGCCAGCACTAAAATGACTAAAGACATAAATATCTATTACAAATAAAAATACCTATATATTCCAGAGTCAAGATGTTACTATGCAAACACATTTAGCATTCAATATATCATGTGCATTCAACCCTTTGTTCAATTCAGTTTGTTATACAGGATATTCCCCGCTTAATAAGGATATTCTAAACTAGAATCATGTGTGCTTCTTGATTTATTTTCCAAAACAGCATTTGCCTCCTTCTAGTGCACCTCTAACAGTTCCATGCAAAGTTTTGATTTGATAGGACAAGAACAGTGAGGGCATTAGGACCAAGAGAAAGACACACATATTGCTTTGTATTATGTCTGGCAAAGGGTTCCTTGACTGAGTGCTATAGTTATGTGTGAAAGAAAGTCAGGGACTGACTAGTTCTCATCTGTTGATCACAGTTAACTTGAAGCGTCAAAACAGGGGAAGCTGTCAGATCTGCTTGCAAAGATAATATCACTCCAGCCCAGACAGCAATTGGAAACTTTGCAGTGGCAGGAAATATTCTGGAAGGAAACTATAAAAAATGGAATTTATTTTTACTTTTTCTCAGAATTAAAAATGAAAATCAAAACTTCAACCACCTTTTAATGAGCTTTTTGGTCAACTAAATACATTTGTTCATAGACAATCTGGGATTCTGTATAACAAAGGATCTCCTTTATCTAATTGGATCTATGTTATCTCTTATAAGTAGGTATTTTTGATTTTGTCTACAAATATATGGGAAAGCATGAAACAACATCAGTGAAATGTGAGGGGGTGGGGGAACCTCTCAGCAGACAGTAATGACCAGTTTTTTGCTGCAAAGAAACCAGAGAGCTGGGCTGTAAGGAATATCCAAGTGATATTTAGCATGACCATCTGTATTGTTTTGTCACCAACAGTATGTTCTTGAAGAAGAGGTGCAGATATGGATCACGTAAGCTTCAGTTTCTCTTGTTGTTGCTGATGCTGGGTTTTTTGTTACTGATGGTTACAATCCTGAATCCACCATTCCGTGACCTGAACAAAAAGGGGACATCCCAGCCATTAAAGTTCAGTCCCAGAGAAGGGTATCAGCTGGACTTTCCGGAAACCCAAGAAATGTTGGAGACTCAGGAGGAGAGCCAGCAGTACTACCCCATGGTGGGGTTATCCCCTTTCATTTCCCTCCGGGAGGACGAGCTGCTAGTGGCCATTGTGTCACCCACAGCCAGGAGAAACCACAGCAAGGCTAGAAAAGGATACCGAATGGTGAAGCAGCAGAGCAAAAGGCAGGAAGAAAAGACTGATGTCAAGCCAAGGGGAAACCAAGAGTCTCAGCTCATGTCCTTTCCCCTGCAGGATGCAGAAGAGGCTGCTGGGGGTGAGCAATTGGCAATCCTTGGCCTGGAAACTCATGGCTTTAATGAAGCGCTCAGTGAGCGGATTTCTCTGCGCAGGGAGCTGCCTGAGGTGCGGCATCCTTTGTAAGTAAAACATCCTAATTATTTCCTATGAGAAACCTGACCCCTCCCAATTGTCCCTCTAAAAAACCTTTCCCTTGACCCCTCAGAAACCTGTCCCCTTCTATCACATCATCTCCCTCAATTGGAGCAACCAGCCCTCCTCCCCAAAAGGAAATGTATCCGTTCCGCCAAATCCATGTCCCTTTCCCAAACTCCATGCTACAAGCTGGGACCCTGAAACACGGATCAGAAATTGGAGCTTAAACTAGCAAGACTCATCCTAGTTAGACAAAGCACACTCCTCTTCCCGTCTCCTTAAATAACTTAGGGTACAACAGCTTTCATTCTATCATATCATCCCCTGGGGATATTGAGAGCACAGCAAATGCTATAACAGGAGCCATGAGAGACACTTGTCCCATTTTCTCCCTTTCTTAAATACTATAATTGTTTTCTTAAAACAATACTCTCAGACTCAAGTCGAAAACACCAAGTGACTTTGGGGGGCTTGAGAATTGTGTGTCCGGTAAAAGAACTATAGGGAGTTATAGAAACTAGTGGGGGGTGGGGGGATGGAAGGAAGAATGACTGCAATGTACCAGTGAGACAAGGTGGGTGAGGTAATATCTTTTATTGGACCAATGTACCAGTCACTCTGGGTGTTCCAGTCCCAGCAGAGGGGGACGAACAAGTGTACAATGAATTAGTATACAAGGCTATGTTATTTGTAAAACTCTTTTGCTCCTTGTTTATGTACCGCTCCTGCCCTTTCACTTTTACTGGCAGAGGCAATCGTCTTACTTCACCCAAGTAGCCAACAAGTTCTGACTTTTCAACCTGTGAGCGCACTTATTTATTAGCCTGCTCATTTAATGAGGAGTATGGCGGCCTCTGCTGGCACGTATCAGAATGGAAAAATGTCGCAGTTGTCTGCTTTATTTAACAGGTACCAGGGCCAGTCAGTGCTATTTAGCCATCTGTTGGAGTGTGAGAATTACGGGGCTGATTGGTCTGTTGCGAAGGCAAGCCACACAGATGAATTGTGCTAGCCATAAGATGCCAATATAAGGGCCTTATTTATGCTTGTTTAGGTGTCTTTTGTTAAATAATCACATATACTTAAACTTATTTATTTACTGTATTCTATTCAGCTGATGCCGTCCTTTGTTCTCAGAGTGCTTCATATGTAGGCAATGGCCCAGATTCTGCTCTGAGTTTCACTTGTGCGAGACCACTGACTGCTTGGGACTGAAATAAGCAAAACAACTTGGGCCAAATTCAGCAGTGAGTTATCCCTGTGTATAGTTATTGTGGGCTTGCTTGGGTGTCACTGTGGGCAGAATCTTGGTCTAAAATGACTTAGCTCCCTGACTGCTGAATATTTTGTAGTGCACTTGATGTGAACTTGCCAGGGCATTTGATGCATGTCCAAAGGGCTATAAAAGTGTTGATCTGTTGGGTGTCCATTGCCACTCAGTTAGTAAAGCGATAACATTATTTTCTATTATATTCTGTATTCTCAAGTGGACGGTTTTGTGTATTCCCTGCAGGAGCTGATGATACCACTAACATTGGGGAAAGGACAGAGAATAACAGAAAATCTCTGGGCCTTCTACACTTCGTCTTGTTTGTTTAGATTGTAAACTCTCCTCTTTATGTTGTGGTATTCATATAACCCTCATCAACATAGTATCTGAATACCTTCCAGTCATTAATTAATTTTATCTCACAACACCCCTGAGACGTAGGGAAGGACTATTCCCATTTTACACATGGGGGAACTGAGGCACAGGGTAGATTACAGGGCTATGGCCTGCTAAGAAGATCTAGTGAAAAGTTCACTGGTAGTTAGTCTGTGCATCAGCTGGTCTTGATGGGTGAGGTTCTACCTGGTACCTAGCCAAGTAGGTAGTGGAGGACAGAGAGAGCATCAAGTCCCCTTCCTGCACAGATTCCTTAAGGCAGAATAGCAGCTCCGGAACTCACTCCTACTCCCATTATCATCTGGGGGTGTGTGACTCCGGAATGTGGTGGGGTAGGGGAAAGAAAGCAGGTAGAGCCATGGGTCTGCCCCCCTCTGATCTGGCTAGCCACGTGAGATGGGTCATGTAGCAAGTCTTAGATGGATATAGCAGCTTCCATGCTCCCCGGAGCACTGGGGGAGCTCTGACAGGGATCCTGCCTTTCTGAGGCAGACTATCTCTGATGCGTCTCCTTTGAGTAGTGCAGCATGCCAAAAAGACATGATCTGGCCCTACGCAAGCAACAGGTTTCACATAAAATCTTTTGCATTGGTCATTTTCTCATGGCTAGAGACAAATGGCGGTCCATGTTTGAGGAGACAAACTTCAAGACTTGGGGGATGTTTTCCATATTTGCTAACAGTGTTTGAGATACATTATCTTTAATTTGTTTTTATTTCAGCTGAGTTACACTGAAGCAATGCAGGGGTGAATCAGGTCCTCTATAATTACCCAATCAAAACCAGCTAGAAGTATTCCAGAGAGTTATTTCTATAACATCCCCCTTTGTTGGAGCCTGTCTGAAGTTAGGTGGGAAACTCTTGTGGCAGGGACCATACCTACTTATTGTGAGGCACCTAACACATACTTGGATGCTGCAAAATAATAATGATAAACCCCCACTTCTATATATTTCATCTACTAATAAATCAGCATTAAGATATATGGAGTTTGTCATAGAACATACTCTAAGAAGTGCTATCCCTTAGAGCTGACAGCAAACCATAGCATTGTCCTTTGCATTAAAGCAGTGCACTGGAACAACTACATTCTTTTTATTTAAAGATTACACAGCTCACACACAACAGAAATCAGTGCCTGCTGTTCACTGCAGCCTGCCACTCATGCGCTGTCCATAAAGTCCTGGATCCAACCATCCAATGTGGAGGGTGGCCCCTTTAACCTCTGCAGCCACACCCCACAACCTTACACATCAAGCATTGCTCCCTACAACCACTGTCTTTCCTGCTTATCCCTGGTGGATGTCGGTGGTACTTTTCAAAACATGTATGAATAGAAGTCCTGGATCTCTGCCAACATGCGCTCCACCCTCTCACTAAAACTTATTAATAGAACAAAATCATACCTCGTGTAATCCCATTTACTTTTCTGGCTGGGGAGAGAGCATGGCCAGGTGACCACGCCTAACCCCTGGGAATCCTCCACTAATGGGGCCAATTGTACTTTAATGCTACTCTCGTTTACCAGGACCCTGAAGGTACAAATGCTCAACACCCTTCCATTATCATCCCCCAGGGGCGTATTTGCCACCTTTGAGAACGCCTGCTTTCAGCTTGCCCAGGTGCAGTTAGCATCCCCCTGGACAGTGGGGTGAGTCAAGCCTGTCATCTTGACTTTATGACAAGGCCTCGTCCACAAACCATGGTTCTTCTCTCTTGGGATTAAATGTCAAATATTATGTACCAGGCAAATGCAAACATACAAAATCTAAAAGGTTTTAAATTACCTCACAAAACTACAGCTCCCATTGAAATGCTGCTGGGAATTGAATCTCAATAAGACATTTTTCTTTAGCCGAGTAGGAGTCTCCTTTGGCAGTGCCTTTGCCTTGTCTGAATTCATGTAGTGTTGACCACAATTCAGTATTGTTCACCGGTAAGATTAGACCCCTCTGTCCCTTATCAGTCATGACCTTTACTTGTTTGAAATGATCAGCCAGTCATGGGCCCCTTCTTGACAGTCTGTGCAGCTGCCCCAAAGTATAGAAAAGGAGTTTCATGCGCCAACAGCCCCTCTCATTTAACTGAAGACTAGTTATCTGTATTTTTATTCCTTGCCAATCACCATGGCAACTGAATGCCGCATCAGCTAGGCTTCATAGTCTAGAGCAGTCATTTTCAATCCTTTTCCAATCAACACTCCCCAAAATAGCATCAACTTTCTTGCCATGACAACACTACTAGTTGCAAAGCATTATGGGATTGTGGCAAAAATCCACAGTTGGTTATGGCAGTATTTGTTGCTCCTGGTTCAGAGACTACATCAGTTTCTTGCTTTCCCTTCCCTGTCTCCGGATACAATTGTTAAATCAGATACTTCTGCTTGGAAACACAAATTGCCCCCTTCAAGACACTGGGTTTATCCCCTTTCTCCTGTCTTAAGTGACAACACAAAGATATTTAAAAAAAACCCTGGGCCATATTGATCCCATTGCCTTTAATGAAGTTACACCATAGATTAATTTGGCCCAACAATTGGCCCTGAGTAGTTTGCAGAGCAATAGAACTATATAATCGCCATATAATCTTTATATAATGCTGTGATGCTTCCACTGAGGATTTCTCTCTATTAGAGATTAAATTAGCTAGACAAATTAAAGGGAGTCTACGTGGAAAACTGAATATTTTAGGCCAATTTTTCACACTTAGGTAAAACAAGTGCACATGCAAAATGTATGCAGACACACACTATCTGGATAACTATGTTGCTGCCAGTTAGTGTGTGTAATCATCCACTTTCTATGAGACAAAATCAGCTTGTGTGTACAATGGATGCATGAGTACTTTTGTCCATCCACATGTTGTATCCATTCTTGGAAATTTGTCCAATACCTCATAAGAGTTCATTAAAATGTTTGTGGTCCCTAAATACTCAGAGTTGTGTGAGGCTGTAACCACCTAATTCCCACTAACTGTAATGCTAGATGTGTGACTTCCATGAGTGAAATTCTGGCCTCCTTGAAGTCAATGGCAAAACTCCCATTAACTTCAATGGCATCAGGAATATACCCCATGTCACCCCATGTGGGAATGCCACACCAGATCAGAACAGTGAGCCTAGGTCAGAAATCCTGTCTCTGAAACTAGCCAGTACCAAAAACCTGAAAGGAAGGAGCAAGAAATCTTGAAGTAGACAATTATGGAAACCTGCCCACTCAGGGAGTTTCTGCTTAACCCCCATCCATCAATGGATGACTTATGCCCTGAAGCATAACCCTTTTGGAATTTATACCCTTTTAGAAAAATATATATATTTAACCTATGTAATGTAACTATAAATGTTTTCATTATCCATATAAATGTCTGATCTTTCTTTGATCATACTAAATTTCTATAATATCATGTGGCAATGAGTTACATGGGCTTATTATGCATTGTGTAAATTAGCAGTATCCATTTAAAAGTTGTTGCTTTTCAATTTCTTTGGCTGTTCCTTGTTCTTGTTTTGTGCAAATAGGAAAATAGGAGCACCAGGCCGATCTCCTCTATAGCATTAATTAATTAATTTCGATCTTAGTCCTTATTTGCCACATCTTTAAATCTTTAAAGTCTTTCCATGCTTCCAATCCTTTCTGTTGTCTGTCTGGACCCTTTCTATTTCAGCTCTGTCTTTTTCAAAGTAGGATGACCAGAACCAAGCACAATGTTCCAGGGGAGGGCAAACTATTGTTTTCTATCATGCCATTATAATATTTTCACTGTTATTCTCTATCCCATTCATTAGACATCCTAACATTTTGTTTGCTTTTTTAACCATCACTTCACCCTGAGCAAAGATTTTGAGCTGTCTGCAATGAAGTAAGGGTAGATTGTGACTTTCAGCCTCAGAGAAATGGATGTGTTCATAATAATAAGTAAACAAAAAAAAGTGTTGCAACCTTCCATATTGTGCTGCTCTCATTCTATCACATACAGCTGTCTGCAACAGGACTATGACCCCAACCTTCCTACTGCTAGTGTCATCATCTGTTTCCATGACGAAGCCTGGTCTACTCTCTTGAGAACTGTGCACAGTGTTATGGACAAAGCCCCAAGGGCCTCTCTGAAGGAAATTATCCTTGTCGATGACCTCAGTCAACAAGGTAGCTCCCTTTTGCTCTCCCTAAATTCTATTTTCAAGCTCTTGGAAGGAAGTTGTAATACTGCATGGCAGGGTTGGGGAGAACGGAACTACAAGGACCCTCCAAAATCAAGCTAAATATAGAGAAAACGGGTTGCCAAATTTTACTTTTCCTCCCCTAAAATTCAGCTTCAGCCTAAATTTGAAAGTGTTTATTTTTTTCCTGTCATTTCCAATAGTTTAAAGCCTTTATTTTTAAACACAGTTCACCAGATTGCTCTGCATGACTGCCCTGTCCTAGTCATTATGTCCCACTCCACCAATCTTTGTGTCAACCACAAATTTTAATCACCCGTGATTTTATATTTACTTTCAGATCAGTGATAAAGGTGCTGAACAATGGTGGACCTCAAACTAATCTCTCCACTGGAAACACCCCAATTTGATGATGATTCCCCATTTACAACTACTTTTTGAAATGCCTCAGTTAGCCAGTTCTCAATCCATTTAATGTGTGCTTTTTAAATATTGGATAGTGCTAATTTTTTTTAATGAAAATGGCATGTGGTACTAAATCAAACACTTTACAAAAGTCTAAGTATGTTACATCCATGCAGTTACCATTATCAACCTAATTTATAATCTCAAAGAATGAAATCAAGTTAGTTTGACAGGACCTATTTTCCGTAAAACCATGTTGATTAATAAAGGATGGGAATATAATTAATGACAATCAGCTTTTCCATTATTTTTCCTAGGACTGATATCAGGCTAACTGTCCTATATTTAGCCAAGTCATCTTATTTGCCATTTCTGAATATTGGCACAACCTTAGCATTCTTCCAGTCTTCTGGAATTTTCCCATTAATCCAAGATTTATTAAAAACTAATATCAGTGGCCCAGAGATCTCCTCAACCAGCTTTTTTAAAATCCCTTGGGTGCAAGTAATCCAGGCCTGCTGATTTAAAGATGTTTATCCCTAGTAGATGCTGCTTAAAGACTCCTTCATTCCCAATGGAGTGGAAAGTACCGCCTCATCCTCATGTGACACAAAGTGCATCATCCTGCTTCTTTCCAAATGCAGAACAATTATTTCCCAATGAAAGCTGAGATTCTTACAGAATTCCAGGAGCTGCAACTTTAGGAAAAAGAGCAAATGTCATGAGACTTGTGATAATTTGGGAAAGCTGGTGGTAACACTCAGAGATGACCTGTACTTGTTGACGGTGGGGAAGGCAGAGGGAGAGAAGTGGCTTTAGCAAATGTTACTGAGCACGCTCAGTCCATGTGAACATGCTCAGTACAAGTCAAGTAGCAAATCTGGGGGGCACGTGATCCGCGTTTCTCTCCTCCCCCCAACGCATCATTTCTGATAACACTGGGCAGCACCCTTCTGCGTGCATGGATGTCTTCTTCCATAGATTGCTTCTGGGGCAACATGGATTCTTCACTGCAAGCAAATTATACTCTCACCTCAGAGTTTGCTCTTCCAGTCTATAGTTGAAGGACATATAAGTAGGGAAATGTAAGAGAAGGTCACATTACTCCTGGCTTGTCCCTATTGAAAACAGAGGACTTCAGACTCCACAACTGTGTTAGTCCAGCATCTGTTACAAGTTCTAAATTCACTTCATTTTGCTTCTGTTTTTAAACCAACACCACATTAAAAATAAAATGCTAGATTGTGCCCTTAGCGTATAAGTTGGTGGTTAAGATTCACTGCCCAAGGAGTAGCCTCAAGAGGAACTGTGACTGAGAAAGTCACCATTCCTTCCCACACTCCCCTTTCACAATGATGTCACGTGTACTGCACTCCTTTCCAGGGGCCTGCACATGCCTTCCAGTATGCCCAGCCAGTTCCCCTGGCTGACTTGTGGGGAGGCAAAACCATTGTTCTATCATTCCCTACCCAATTTCCTCACAGCAGCGAGAGGGGTGGGGGGCGGGAAGGGGCAGCACAACACAGCCCCCATGCCCAGAACTGCAAGCTAGAAAGGTCTGACATAGCTAAATATGAGTTGGAGGTGAGGCTTTGCTCCCCTTTGCTCCCTGCATGGCTGAGAAGGACGAAAGCAAAGCTAGCCCAGAAATCATTTTTCTAGCTGGGGAGTACCATTTTTGCCACAAACAGTTTTTTTTTGGGGGGTGACAGATTGAATCAGCGCTAAAATCTGAATGATTATTATATTTATTGCAGGGCATCTGAAGTCAACCCTGAGTGAATACATCTCCAAGCTGGATGGTGTGAAATTGATCAGGAGCAACAAGAGGCTCGGGGTCATCCGGGGTCGTATGTTGGGAGCTGCACGGGCAACTGGGGATGTGCTGGTCTTCATGGACTCTCACTGTGAGTGTCACACAGGCTGGTTAGAACCCCTGTTGGGCAGACTAGCCACTGACAGGTAAATATCCCTTTGGGCTTAGTGTACAAAATGTTTAGATGCTTGTTAGAAGGGAGTGGGTCACCATGAAGAACTATGATCCTTGAACTATTTATATTGTTCATAATGCAGAAGTTTATACTAATTCCTGATAACAGGACAACAATCATGATCTCTTAAAATTCATTTTTACCTTGGGTTTTCATGGTCTCTTCATCCCTTTATCCATACTGTGTTATTTTACTTTTACTCCATGTGCATTAACCTGAAATTTAGGGGACTAGACAGATCAGGCATTTAATAAATCACTATCAAACCCTTTCGCTCTAGAGCTGCCTAGAGGGAATACAGCCTGTGCTGTAGTGTCTGAAATGCATTAGCATTGGAGCATATGGTGGCCAACATGAAACGAGTTGGCAATCCCAGACAGCAAGCAACAGATGACAAGCATCCATCAGAAAAACCGCTACAACAGTTGGCATTATTTGCCGCACTTGTTGGCAGTCTCAGTAGTGAGGCCAAGGATTGAATAGGCCCAGAGGCTGGATTACCTTCTCCTCCTGTGAGCTGCTCTTGTCAGGTCACAGCTGATGCACATTGACAGGGCAGGGTGGGAAGGGCTGCACTGCTTTCTCCCACCTTGTACCTGTGGCTGTTCCATGGAAAAATAGAAGACTTTTCGGGCTGCCTAAGTCCTAGCTATTTCACCAACACTAAGTTCACAAAGACAAATTGAGATAATGCATGGCTGTGCTCAGCATTCAGCAATCACCAAGCATCACAAAGAGGTTAGGGTACGGAAGTGTTTCAAGAATTATATGCAGTAAGTACATACTCTTTTTAATAAAGAAAGAATTCTGAAGCCACTGAAAAGTAAATGTTTGAACATTAAATTCTGTAACATTAACAGTAAACTAAGGCTGTTTGTAATACAATGAATTGCTGAGGGGGTAAGAGTGTATTTTGAAAAGAAAAGTATAATGCCTTCTTTAAAACACTTACTAGCTCAGTAAGTAACCATAGTAAGAAGCTGCAAACAAGGTTCTTCCCAGGCATTGAAATGGGCTGCTTTTACTGCTGACAATGGCTGCTTTTAAATTCATTCGGATTCGCTTTTAGAGATGATTGCATTGTTCAAATGCAAAATGAAAGATGCTGCAAGTATGTGGAATACAATACTGTTCTAAGAGTCCATGTCTGCCCTTTTCTAAAAGGGTTTCCCAGTGAAAGCAGATTGCTTTGTCTTCTGGATTATTTGTGGCCCATGCAGCTGAAGCTTCATTGCTATTGTTACTCAAGCTGGCTTTGATCTAGTATCCAATGTCTGCACATGCTGCAATCCTATCTCCTGATTGCAATGTAGACGTACCCTAAAAGAGCCACAGAAAGCCTTAAAGGAGAGTCACGGTGACACACTGCTCCATGGAAGCTTTTTACATGCCACTTCACAGGAGAATTACAAGAGCAGGAGAGGAGGCATGGCCCATGGAGCCAATGGCACAAATTCATGCCACACCGATTCACTGGCTAAAATTCACCATGGCAAGAGAGTGAGGAAGCCAACAATGCTACTGTCACCCTGAGGCTTCCATAGTGGTCATGGAGCAGCTTCACTGGTGCCTTGTGACCCATGGGAAAGGCTTCTGACCCCTGCAGCACACACCAACAACCCTTGTGCAGAGCCAATGTGCTGATTGTTTACTCCTGTTTTGCACAGGGAGCCAGGATTTAGTCCTGAGTAAAGGCTGCAGGATTTCTGGCCCATGAATAGAAATGTAGCCTGATTTGGAAAACAGTGGAGGCCCAAATCATCCCTTTCTAAATACCATAGCAGAAGTGTTCCTACTCCAAGCAAGGGAGCTGTGTGTAGTAGTTAAGACACAGGGCTGTCAATCAAGAGAGTTGGGTTCTAGTCTTGGTTCTGCATTGACTTGCTAAGACATTTGACAAATTATTAACCTCACTATGTCTCACTTTTCCCATCTGTAAAATGATGGTAATGCCATCTATCTGATGGTGATGGTGAAGGGGAGGAGGGAGTTACATCATTATTTTTCATAAAGTCTTTGAGGTGCTTGGATGGAAGATGCTATGGAAGTGCAAGGCATTAGTATAATAAACTTGAATTAATTAAGCAGGTGAGGAACTGGGAAACTGAATCCATATTCAACTCCTTATACAATAGTGAAGCAGAAAACAAAGTTTCACTGACTCACGAAACACCCACCTCTCTTCCTCATTGTGCACTAATTAAGTTGTCACTCACTCACTTTAGCTGTAAAAGAAAGTGCTTTAGCGTAGGAGAGCACTTCATCAGCTACAGAAAGTGACTCAGCAGCTGCCCAGGTTATATACAGCCTTTCTGATGTCTGAACCTTTGCATGAGTTCCAACCAATAACAATCCAATGCTCTCCCAGATCTAATGTTAAAAAGGGAAAGAAAGAACAAAACAAATTTTATTTTTATATATTCAAACTAAGTTACTACAGGGAGACAAATGTGGTATTAATGTAATATACAACATGAGGCAGAATCAGGTACTTTATCTACACAGACAGCTTCAACTCTAGTTAAGTTATTCCTTTTGAAATACAAAATACAGGCTTTCAGGCAACAGCATCATACTTTTGGTCTTCTATTTCTGATATCAGTGAAATAGTCATAAGCAAACAATTTCAGATGTTATGAAAATCATGCAGTCCCCAGATTCAAAATACATTCATGAATCAATAATGTTGCAAAAGCAAGTTTGAAGAATAAGCAGCAGAAAGATGGTTTAATAATACTTTGCACTTACAGTATATAGCCCACCACACAGCCCTTAATCTAAAATAAAATTAATTCAGACTGAGACGATACAGGAGTGCCGCCAGCTTTTTCGGCGCCCTAGGCGGCGGAAGGTCCCGCCCCCAAAATTCCGCTGATGACCGGGGCGCCGGCTCCCCCCAAACAGTAGTGCCCTAGGCGACCGCCTAGGTATGAGAAGATATAGCTGCTTTTTTGCATATGGGAAAAACATATCAAGTAGGTTTGATGCTTGGCCCCTGAGAACACCAAATGGAGAAAAATTATTGTGGAAGGTTTGACTATAGAAGGGCACAGACTCCATCTTTAGAGTGTAGGAAGGCAGGGTTTTCTCATCCCTTAGCAGTCAAAATGTCTCACACTAGACCTCTTTCTGGATGCACCTCTCCCTCATCCCTTATTTTAGATTCAAATCTATCATCATGTGATATTTCCCTCTATTACTGTACACTATATATTCAAATACTGAATTAGGAACAGAAACTCAGATCCACAAAGGTACTTAGGTGCCTAAACCCGAGATTTAGGCACCTATGTTCAATTTTTAGGCATCGCTGCAATCCACAAACCACCCGCTCAACTACTGCTTAGCCCCGTAGGCACCCAAACTTACTCAGCGCCTAAGCTTTTGCAGTAAAAGTTCCCTATGTGCCTATGTTTCTGCCTCTGGATATGTGTATTGCTGCCTCCCTCTAGTTGTCTGGATGCCCATCTCCTGCCTAACCCTCAGTGCAATCCCTGGACTGGGAGAAGATAGGTGGGGGAACTCCTAATTCACCTCAGGGACCCGATCCTGTAGCTGCCTAACTCCATACAGAAGAGCTGGAGGGGGAACCTCCCTTATAACCTTTAGCCAGGTGGTTAGGGTACTCACCTGAGATTCGAGAGATCTCCCAGTTTAAGTCCCCCCTCTGCCTGGTGAGGTGAAAGGATTTGCACAGGGATGTGCCACCTCTCAGCTGAGTGCCCTAGCCACCAGCTTATAGAGGCATTATCACTCTTTCTGGTGCCCAATTAATATTTAATTATTTAATGAGGTGGAACAACTTTCATAGGAGAGATTAAGGGAGATCCACATCAGACTAATCTATAATCCAGTGTCCTGAGAGGTGGCAGATCTCTATTCAAATCCCTTCTCTTCATCAGGTGGAGGGGGGACCTCAATCTGTGGCCTCCTACATCCTGGAAGAGTACCCTAACTATTGGGCTAAAAGTTACAATGGTGAGCCCCTTCATTTTGTGTGGCATTAGGCAGCCTCTGAGCATGTCTGCTGGATTGGACCCCAGAAGTGAGTTTGGCAGAGGAGCACCTATCTTCTCCTGGTTCATGGATTGCCAGCAGAGAGAGGTGCCTAAATCCAGGCTTCATGAGGTAGATGGAGCGTAGGACACATCCCTTTGGTCAGCATCTCCCATTGGCTAGGTTAGGCATATCATCTCCTGGCATGCTGGATTTTGTAGATCCCATTCTAAAGTGCCTATCTCTCCCCATGCATTGTAGAGAGAGCCTAGGCACCTAACTCAGGCTTTGTGAACTGCAGTGTGGTTCCTGTGATTTTTCTAGGTGCATAAAAGTTAGGCATTGCAACGCTGAGAGTTTGTGGAGCCGGGCCCAAAGGCTTCGAAATTGTTAAAAGAAGTTAATTCTTCTAACAATCATGATCCCTTCATTTGGTTCTACAATGTAGATCACCAATTATTTATAAAATTGTTGTTAAATATAATTAAGAATTACTACAGCCACTGAAAATTGCCACATTGTCTGTTTGCTGCTGTTAGATATCAGAGTTTTGCCAGGTGTGCAGGATCAGGCAAAAATGGTTCCATTGTTTAAAAGATTTGTGTGCATGTGTTAGTTTTATGCTGATTTAGCATGAAGAATGTAAATATTTTCTACAAAAATCAAACAATGTCTTCATCTCTTCTCAGCACAACTACTGCAATTCCCTTCTGTAGGGCCTGCAAATCCCAGCTTTCCAGATTCCAAAATTCACAGAAAACTGCTGCCTGCCTTCTCACATGCACAAAGAAGCTCATGACTCCCCTTCTCACACAATGCCACTAGCTCGGCATTCATTTCGGTATACTCTTCAACACTGACCTTGCTTTTAAAACCTTCCACATACTTAGTCCCCTGCAATTATGTAGCTGGCTTCACGGACTTTGTCTCTCTTCCTGCTCTTCTTTTCATGCCCTCCACTTGTCTAGAATAATACTCATTCATATGGTTTGCACTTATATAGTATGTTCATCTGAAGATCTCACAGCCCTTTACAAAGGTGGATAAGTATTTCTCCCATTTTAGAAATGGTGGGGAAACTGAAGCGGAGAAGTTAAGGTCGAAAGCCAAGATTTTCAAATATGAGTGGCTAAAGTTAGGCACGATTCATGAAAAAGAGGTCTGATTCTCAAAAGTACAGAGCACCCAAACAGCTCCCAACTGACCTCAGCACCTCTGAAAATCAGGCCACTGATTTAGGCGATGATTAATATGGATTTTGATATCTAGTACCCAAACCTGAAAATGTTGATCTAAGAGACTTGTAGGCCACAGCGGGAGTAGATTTTCTGGAATTTTTAAAAACAAATATTGATTTAGGACCCGATCTAGCAAAGCATTTAAGCACATGTTTAACTTTAAGTATGTGAGTAGAACCATTGACTTCAAAGGAACTTTTCACGTGTTTGAAGCTAAGCCCGTGCTGAAGTGCTTGCTAAACCATGGCCTTAGCCATTTCTGCTTGCGGAAGCTTCCTTTTAATCCTATTAGCGCCACCTCATTTAAAACTTTCTGCAGTATTATTTTTCTTGGGAGCTTATCCTGCAAGGTGATTTCAGTGGAAAGGCAGGTGCCCAGACAGTGCCCAAAGGCAGAGGCTTGCCCCAAATTTGGACCTGAGCAAGAGTCTACATGTAGCTTGGATTCCCGAGCCATCTCATTTTTGTAGGAAAAGATCCACTGTGAGAGTGAATTGAGAACAATAGGAACACTTTTACAGTTGTTTTTGTTACCTGTGCTCATTTTAACAATCTATTCCTTTCCCAGCAAAGCATGGTACAAATCAATACAAAGCCCTTCTAAAAGCAGTCTACAGTATATGAAACTTTAAGCAGATTGGTTAATTAATTCTTCTTTTTCTCTTATTATTCATATTTTTTACAAGAAAAGAAAACAATGTCCACAGCTTATGTAAAGGGTAATGGGGAAAACATTTCATTTGCAAATTGTATTTGGTTTAGAAATCCCCAAACAGGAAGTTATGTTTGTTTGCTTTTTCGAAGGTCTCATGTACTCCAGGCATTTGAAATATTCACAACGCCCCACTCACATTGGACAAAGCATTGTTGCCAGTTCTTTTTGAGTTTCCTTCCTCCCCCCTCCACCCCTCCTTCTTCAGATTCCATGGAATAAAATTAGTAGCTGTCTGCCAGTGTGAACATTTCATTTCAAAGTTCCGAGAAGGTGCTGATTGTCTGCCAGCTACTGAATTAAGAACAAAACAAATTACAAGCAACATCTTCCAACTTTCAATTACCTTTGGCTGAAAATGTGCATTTCTAGCCATGCAAACACTGAATCCACCATTGAACATGCCGAAAACAGATGTTTTAGAAAGGATACTTTAATATCACAAGAAAGATAAGGCAACACTTGATTAAAATAAGAATTGGCTATTGATTAGTTTTACTAAAATTAAAGCTGCTAGATTCCTTATTTATGATCAGAAGGACCTTCTAACAATTTGAAGTTTAAGCTGCTGTAAATCAGTGCAGCTCCACTAGTTTCAATAGAGCTATGCTTATTTACACCATCTAAGGATCTGACTCTTAAATTTCTAAATGGTATCTTAAAACCCTGTAAAGCATGGAATTCTGAAGGTGTTATCATTTATACAGTAATACTTTTAAAACACAGATATCAGTTTGTAGTGCATATAATTCATTTGGAAAAACAGATTACTGGTTCTTTTACTGAAGAATTTGAGGCAAGGTGCAATATGGCATATCCAATGAGTTATCAATTGTCTTCAGTTCCACAATTTTCCACATGCAAACTTTTTATTTAATGCTTATCCAAAAGTCCTTTTTTAAAAACTTGCATGTTTTAGTTTTATATCAATCTTTCCATTGCTGAACAAATTTTAAACCACCTCACTTACTCTGCTTCTGACAGATTAAGAGAGTAGGCTAAATTGTGCAAAATGTTCAGAATAGTAGGTTGTTTTGGAAGCACATTTTACCTGGTTTGGTGGTTGTGATTGGTTTGGTTCTGGTTTCCTGATTGGCTGGGCTCATTCCAGGTGGTGCAGAAGTTTTGTTTGCATAGCACTGAAGGTCTGGATCCAAAACAACAACAACAACAACATATAGTTTAAAAAAAAGGACTCTCTCCTGCAAACACTACTGGTTTTAGTGCTTATTGTCATGAACAATCACATTGAAGTCAAAAGTGTTATTGGAGGATTGGGCTCTAATATTGGCAACTAGAACTAGATCCAGAAAGGATGAGATGTAAATGAATGGAAAATATAATAGTAGAAGAATTATGCCAATATCACACCCTTAGAGCCAGAATTTTATCTCAGTTATACCAGTGTAAATCCAGAGTGACAATATTTACTTCAGTCCAGTTATTCTAGATCAGTGGTATTTAACCTGTGATATGCAGACCCCTGGTGGTCCACAGACTATGTCTAAGAGGTCCGGGAAAGGTGACTATGAAAATAAAATTTCAGATCCCAAAAAAGGCATTCCATTTTTCTGATCAATCATTGGGTATGTGAATACCCTCACCTACAGGTCAAAACCTGGAAGTATTGTCATTACTAGAGAAGCCCACTGTTTAGCGCTCTGTCTGACGCTGTGTCAAATGCTGTGCTGAGCATGTGAAACATTTATAGTTGAATTCTGTTCAGTCAGTTTTCAGTCTAAGACTTCTATGGTAGGGGTCCGCAGACCACAGGTTGAATTTCCAAAGGGGTCCGCACCTCCATTAAAAACGAATAAAGGTTGAAAACCCACAGTTCTAGATTTACACAACTATACATTAGATAAAAATCTGGCCTTCCTAGTCAAGCATCTTTGAATTTTTTATTCTAAATAATTCCCCATTCATACTTCTCTTCCTAATCTCTCTCACTCTAAAATGAAATCTTATTCTAAAATAAACTACCTTACAACAATTAGTTTATCAGTTCTAGCTATTTAAGAATATTTAGACTAGAATCAATAGACTAGAGTGTGTTCATCTAGTAGCAGCAGGAGTGTCTAGTTCCAATTATAATCATCAATCCCATTTCCACCCAGGCAGCTGTAAGAGGCTTTGAGGTGTTTGTGCTGGAGGAGGACCTCAGTAGTAATTTTTACTCTAAATGGTGCACACTTTGCTATTGCTTGTCATTGAAATTTGTAGTTTTATTGACTTGTTTTGGAGTTATATGATGTTCTTTAGGTTTTGAAATTTAGTCATGCAAGATGTATTAAATGTTTTAGCTTCATCTGGCTTAGTAAAAAGAAAACAAAATGCCTGAAGCAATTAAGTAAATCCAGCTGTAAACTGTGTTCAATTTTAGCACATCCCAGAAGAAGGTGGTGACTTTCATTCCGCCTCTTTCATTTTCCCTGGTTTTCTCAGTTGGAGAAAAAGGATCAACACCAGCTTTCTTTGGAAAGACTTCTGTTGGCTTTCGTTTGAATGGAATGGTGTCATCCTGAATACAGGGAAATCTCTCAGGATATCATCAAGGGATCCAATGAGAATTTGATCTTTATTATTTGTATTATGGTAATACCATAAAACTGCAGTAGGATTGGATTCTATTATGTTAGGTGTTGTACAAACATATAGCCTATACGGTATAATAATGCTTCAAAAGAAAGTGAAGTCCACCACCCCAGAATATTCCTGGCCAATTATGCATGTTGTCATAGAGAGAGATTCCTTCCTGACCCCTACTGCAATTGGCTCATGCCCTGAAGCATGACAATTAGTTACTTGGTCTTAACCTGTATGATTACAAATGTTATAATTGGTCATAAAATTATCTAATCTAGTTTATAAATCCAGTGCTTGTCTCTATGACCCCCTATGATTGTGAATTCCACAGGCTGATATACTCCTTTATGAACAAGTATCTTCTCTTATTTGTTTTAAATCTACCTGCTTTTAACTCATCAGGTGACACTCCCTGTTCTCTTACTATGGAACAAAAGAGAGACTGAGCAGTTTTAACTATACTCTCCATAATACTTCAACTCCCCTCTAGCCACTGAAGACCCATGGACAGGTTTTCTCCACACGTTTCTAAAATTCTCACTAGTGGAATGACAACTGTAATGGAAAAAAGGATTGAGTCCCTCCCTACTTTCACTGAAAACCATCACTATAGTGATTGTAAATGCAGCAAAAATATGCCAAGGTCATACAAACATCACACAGAGTTGCCAGCTCCCAAAGCTGGTGTCAGTCTCTCTTTCATTGCCATGGCAAACAGTGAACAGATAACAGGATACTGAAGACTATGGTGTTGACCCTTCCCTATTGGCTGGAGTGTATTTAAACTAAGCTTCTCTCAAGAATGATCTCAGGCCAGCAGAGCTAAAACTTTTAAAGAGAAGGCCCTTGGTATCTCTTTGGCAAAACATGCTGCTTTCTACACAGAGAGGGCCAGATTCTTTTCTCTCACATAGGGCTTGTCTACACGCGGAGTTATTTTGGATAAGCTGGACACTCTTATTGCAGAATAACAGTGTCTTTTTCTGGTTTGCTTTAATCCACAACAGCTATTCCCACTTTATACGCATACCCTACCTTATCCTGGAACAGCTTCCCTGTGTAGACAAGCCATTATACTGAAGTCAATGGGAGTAGCTCCTGAGTAATCGAGCAGAAATGGGTTACTTTGCTCTTCCAAACAGCTTTTTTTGCTGCAGCTCTCAGATCTGTAATGCTGTAGCAGTTGAACCATTAAGATGGTTTCCAAATGTCATGCACCATTGATTAGGAAACAGAAGGTTTTGATACCACGGAATTTGTTCTTTTCTGAATTACTGACAATTTCAGGATGTCATGAGGCGCATTGTTAAGCATCATGAGATGTCTGACATGGAAAAATACAGAATATTCAGATAAATCCCGATTTAATTGAAGTTAGAAACTAATTAAAGGATATATGCCCATGGGGTCAGGGCTCTATTCTGGCTATTACAGACAGACGATATATGGGAACAGTACAGTGGCGAGAAAATTACAAGTATATGCTAAGAGGGAGTTAAAATGGAAATGTTAACTACACAGATTGTTACAAAGCAACCATTATAATATAGTACAGAAAAAGGATAAATATACTATATATTGAACACTTGTGTTTTCAATTTGACCTTATCAGATGAAAAATAGGTCTCTTCCCATGACCAGTCCATGGAAAATTATAAGCAAAATACACCTCCTAAATTCCACTATTCAGGAATAGTTCTGCCCTTAGTCATACCCATGAAACCCTGTTGAAACCAGGGAGGTTGTGAGGGCAGAATTTGACCCTTTGTCTATGCAATTGAGATATCAGAAGGCAGAACAGTGGGTAGAATGTGTCCAGCTGTGTAAAAGATCCAGTGCAAGTGCTTTTTGGGGCAAGGACCATCTCTTGGTTCTGTGTTTGTACATTTTGATAGTGCAACCAAAGTAAGACCCAAACTAACAGTGAAATGACTGTGATTTATACACTCTTAATAAATTAGTGTCCCCTACTTTACTCACTGTAGGTTCAATCTTCCAATAGGCAGAGCACACTCAACTCCCATCAGCAGAGGAGTTGAGGGCAATCAGTACCTCACAGGAGTGCTCAGCACCTTTCAGGGTCAAATCCTAGAACAAATGGTTTACTAACACACTGTCAACTTATTCCCCAACTTGGCCTTCAAAAGAAAATAAATTCTTTTCAGAAATCGAATCGTCTCCCCTGTCCTAGATGTCATTGACTGGAAGACTTTTCAGTATTATCACTCTGTGGACCTGCAACGAGGTGGTTTTGATTGGAAATTAGATTTCCATTGGGAGCCCCTGCCAGAGCATGAAGAGAAGGTACGCCAGTCTGCCATCAGCCCCATCAGGTAACAGTTCATCAGCCAATATACTTACTCTCACCTCAGCAGCACAATCACAAAATCTAACACCCTCCAGCTAATTGAGAAGAGACAGGATTACAGTCACAGGTTTTTTTGGCTCGTAATTTTTGAGAGGAGAGGGTTATTGGTTTACATTAAGTTTACATATGCAGTAGGTTTTAATTTATTAATATATTATTAGACAACAATAGGGCCTATGTTATGGCATGTGCTTTCCAGACACAGACATTGATCCAAACAGTGTACAATCTGACAGGAGCGCTGGAACCATTTGTAGAGTGAGGGGGCTGAGAGACATTGAACCAGACTGTAAACCCTGTATATAACAGAAAGCACTTTAAGCCAGGGGGTGTGGCAGCATCCCCAGCACCCCTAGTTCCAGCACCTCTGCAAACTGAAAAGACAAGGAATGGGGGGAGGGGAAGATGCCACATAGAAAGTTATTAGGATAATGATAGTCACATGGCTTATTAATTACATGTTGATATGTTTTGTGTGTGTGTATAAGTTAAAAATATGCTAATTTCCCCATCCCTTGACCCTCACTCAACAATTCCTCTCTTGCCTCTTTCTCCTGTACCAATTTCCAACCTCAGTTCCTTATTTCCTTCCCTCCATAGAGATGAACAAGTCAGTCATGCGATAAATGAAATAGATTAATAGTTGATGTACTCAATTAGGCCCAGATCCTCAAGGATACTTTAGACACCTAACTCCAAATTGAAAGCAAAAGGATTTCATATGGAGTAGAAGAAAGTGTGGAAATTGTGGTAAGAGAAGCAGATGACTGAGGTGGAGCAGGGGGGACAAGGATGACAAAATAAGAGACAAGCAGGGAGAAGTAAAGTGTGGCAGAGTTATGCAGAGCCATAAAGGCAGCCACAAAAAGTTTGAGCTTAATGGAGGTGGACAAGGGGGAGCCAGAGGAGGGCTTCAAATGAGGAGATGTGATCAGATCAACATGTGAGGGTCGTCTTATCTGCTCTATTTTTATGGCCTGGAGGAGGTGATGAGGATGTCTGAAGTAATTGAGATGAGAATCTGGGGGAGGTCTTAGCTGGGTGAACAGAGAAAAAAGATTAGAACCTCGAAATATTGTGCAGGAAAAAAAAGGCTGCAAGATTTGGATATCACCTAGAAGTGTCCGAAGAGGGAGGAGTTGAAGTTCAGACCTAGTTTACTGAATGACAGGGAGGATGGTGGTCTGTTCAGTAGTGACAGAGAATGGGGGGAGGGCAGAGGCATTCAGTGAAGGTGGCAGTGTAGTGCTGGTTTGGCAAGAAAAATGGCAAAATGAAGAGAGAGAGAACAAATATGTAGTGGAAGAAGTCTGTGCAACAATGAGAATGATTCCTGGGGCATTCAGTGGCATGGATCAAGACCAGACAAATTGGAGGTTGAGGTGAGCCAGGGTTGGGGGTTAGTAGGACAGAAGTTTACAATGGGGGTCAAGAAGGAGAAAAGAGTCAACGGTGGAGGAGAGAAATGAAGGGATTCAGCAACAGAGTCCGTGGAGAAAGAGGAGTGAGCAGGGAGAATGGTGGGGGGGAGGGAATGAGTGTAGAAGAGCAGTCATGGACATGAATGGACTGGAGGTCACAGAGGGCTGGGGAATGTTGGAAGAGATAAGGCAATAACATGAGAGACAGAACTCAGCTATTGAGAGATCAAAGGAGCAGCAGCCTTTAGTGATTCCACAGTTTGGTTGACTTGATGCCAGGCACATCGCTTGGCTGGTCCACGCTGACCGCAAACTTATGGCCAACATCAGGTCAGCTAACTCAGGTCTTCATAACCATGTTCAAACATGGGAAAATTGTAGGTAAGCCCTAAAATCTAGGGTAAAGGGTATCCTTGGTGGGAAGACTGAGGGCAGGACTCAAAAACAGAGAGGGTGCTAAGAGCAAGAGGGTCAGAGGGAAGGAAGCAGCTTCTTGTCTGCAGAGCTTTACACAATAGTGTCTTATCTGTGGTGTCTGCAAGTGTAGTTTTGGCCATCTCCATTTAAAGTAAACAGCAGTTGTGTACATTTGTAAAATAAATAAATTACCCTGAGAAATACCCATCTCTCTCCCAACAGCAAAGTGGCTCACTGCAAAGTCCCAAAATCTGCCACCACTCAGCAAGTGAAAAGCCACACACACACACCTTTTAAACTAGAAACACAGTTGACACTTTAAAATTCCCCTGCCACCCTCTCAGTGATTGTAAGGCCCACCACAGGATCATACATTGTTTTATAGATACCTCTCCATGATCAGAGTAAATCTCATTCTCTGTTTAACTCTCCATCCTAAATTGCAGCAAGATTCACTTTTAAACTGTGCTCTGTCTAGAAGTCCTGTGGTGCCTGGTGGAGTAGTGGCAATGGACCGACATTTCTTCCAAAATATTGGCGCTTATGATTCCGACATGACTCTATGGGGGGCAGAAAACCTAGAATTATCTATAAGGGTAAGAATCTGAAGAGAAACGTCAAGTAACTATTGTGTGTTGAAGAGAACAATATTTAAGAGCCCAGAGGCAACTTAGAAAATAAAAACTGAGTACAAAACTGCATCAGGTGGAGAGAAATTTCTGTTTTCTCACAGAAATCTACCCCTAAAGTTCTCCAGCAAGATGTCAAGAGACAACACACAGAACCACTAAGTTAGAAGCAGTATGTCATCAAAACAAAGTCTCACTGGCTGACCCTCACCTCATGAAAGGACAATATTTTTAGCACCTTCTGAAAGCTGCATTTTGCAAAGGAACCCTATCATGTATGTAGTATTTGGAAAGTGTTAGTTGCAGAATCTTAACAACCGGAATGGACAAAGCAGTGTGCCTTTAACACATGTTCATCATTTAATGTTTAATGTTAAAGGCTCGAGTAAATCAACAAGTTAAACACATGTTAAAGACACGCTGCCTTGTCTACACTAGGCTGTTAATACATGTTAGCTAACACCTTCCAAATTCTAGTCTAGATAAGGCCTCAGAACACAAGCAGCCAAATTATAGCTGCCTCCTTCATGGGTGTACTGGGAGAATGGACTTCCTCCTCCTTCTGATGGCCTCCTCCTTGGGGCACCCATAATTTGGCCCCATCAGTATTGCTATCAGATAAAATGAACCCACAAGGCTACTGGCCAGAACAGATTTTTAGTCGTGTCAGTGTCTATTTCACCTTGCTTTGCACACCTAGGTTACTTACCATTTGCTAAATGGTGTTGATAGCGATGTACTGCCTGCATAGCGGATACACCATGTTAGAACCCTTTTTGTCTTCATCTGTGTTACAGGCATGGCTCTGTGGTGGTTCTGTTGAAATCCTTCCATGCTCACGGGTGGGGCACATTTATCGAAATCATATCCCGCACACTTTTCCCAACGAAGAGGCTGCAGTGAGGAACAAAATCCGAATAGCAGAGACCTGGCTGGATTCTTTTAAAGAGATTTTCTACAAGCACGACACAGCAGCATTCCTAATTAGTAAAGTAAAGACATAAGTAATGGTCCATCTCAGGAGGGAGTAAAGTAAATTCTTACCATTTGGGCAAGGGGAGGAGAGTGAGTTTTTCTTTTCATAGCTGATTAATGCTGCCTGTTAATGTCCCACCTATTGTTTAGCCACTTCCAGAGGGAAATAATTTTGTCTGCAGAGAAACAGACACCCAGTACACCAGATTTAGGGAAGTGTTTATTAAGGTATAAAAGGTATAAAAGGTGACATCCTGTTTAGCTCATGGTTGTCCAGAAGAAATTGGTTGTATTCTCACAAAACTAGAGTGAAGCACACAGGAAGATAACAGAAAAGTTCTAAGAGCAACAGACACCCCAACCACTATACACCAATTAGATTTTCATTTGAGGAGTCATAAGGATGCGTTGAAAAGAGGATTGGATACCAGCTGCCATTCTGTCTTACAGTTAGGGTGTGGAACCAGAATGGCAAAGTATCACTACTCACAAATCCTCCTGGAGTGACTCAGCATGCTCCACAACCATAGCTTAGCTGGTGGCTGTTTGGGTTCAGCACTGTGACTGAAATATGTCTTAAAATCTAAACAGCAGAGTTGTTGACAATGCTGCTGCTTGCCCTATTTCTTTGGCTTTGGTACATTTCATTATACCAGCAACCTTTTCCACTCACTGGTAGGGCAGAAGTTTGAGCAGTTTTAGCAAGCAGGTGAAAAAGTAGACTCAGTAAAGGAGAGATGTCATTAATTAAAAAATGCTGTGCTTACAAAACTGAAGACTGATGAGAATGCTACAGCTAGGCAGCGCGTGGGTTGGCACTTAGCACTGTATGAGTTTCCTCAAACAATTTTGGCACTGCATTTCAATCCTGACCTGCCAAACCCCAGTTGCTGCAGGCCTAAGTTGCCCAATCATGCTAAATTTTATGACAAGTTTGAGACTGTATCAAACTAATTTTTTCCATCTGATTGTTCTCTTGTTGCTTATATTGCAGGACTTGAACCCCATTAGCCAAATTGGCATCTAATTTATACCCCTGAAGTTTCTTTGAGTCAATGAGCTAGCAGTGTAACTGAGAGGAGAATGTGAGCCCAGGTCTGCAGAGATCAATGACTGGTTTCTTATTTCATTTAATAATTAACTGAAGGTGCTTCTTGTTAACTAGGTAATAACTTTATCCTGAGCTAGTAAACCCTTCAGCCTTCAGTGTTGCAGTTTATTTGCTATCAAAACCTTTGCCTTTGGCCTCAGAGTTTATTTTGTCCAGGTTACTGTTATTACCTCACAAATATGAAATACCCTCAAATGATATTCATGTTTAGCTAACATAATATTAATCTATTACCTTCTTCCACATACAGTATTTTTGTGTCAGTATAGCATGGTGTTTTAATCCATACAGGCAATGACTGAAATAATTTGCAGTGCATTTACTTGCAAGCATCATAATAGTCTTGTCCCTCAGTGATTTGTTGAATTAATACAGTAAATAGGGCCATCTACTGGCCCTTGAAAAATCCAGGCAATATTAGCTGAACATTGACTCCTACTAAGTAATTTAAAAAAAAATGTAACCCCAATTTAGATTGCTTTATACATTTTTTTCCATTCAGAATTTATTTTTTCTGGATCTGAACTGTATTCTGCCCAGGATATCTATGGCATGAACATTAATATTGATGAATAAATATTTTCACTTTCAATTTTTTAGCTTATTTTGTTTGTTTAAACCAGTTTAAACTTATAACCACAATTTCATCTCAGATTGTTTTGGCTAGAGACTGACCTGCTTCACAGTATTCCCCAGAGTCCTGCCTCCAGCACCAAATCTAAACTGTAATTAATATGACAAAATGACACCGGCTGACATCTGCTTCCTAGACCCCAGTAATTCTCATGTGTACTGTCCCATTTTAGGGAATCCACAGATACATTTTACTCCTGGTTGATTTCCGTGATTCACTGGAGATCTCCTGAGTGATGGGTCTGAGTGACCCTGATACTTTTGAGTTAGTGATTTGAGTTGCTGGACTGGCATTAATGAGACAAATCCCCTGTGATTTACTGCTAGAGATGGGATTAGCAGAGGCATTCAGGTTGGAGCTCCCTCAGTATAAATGACAGGGAGCTGCTAGCAGCATATTCTCCATGAGGGGTCCTTGGTTTTGGAACTTACTCCTTCACTTGGTCTGCCAGAACCCAGTCTTGTAAGCTTTCTGGACATGCTGCAAAGCCCGTATCTTTCTCTCTTCCCGAAGGCGATTGAGGAGTGGGTGGCCTGAGGGGGATATATTTATGGGCAGTCCTTTGTTTATGTTGTAATTTTTAATGTATGGCATAGGCACTCAAAGCAACAGGTGGGTGCCAAAAGCTGAATTTTAAAAATCTGAAGAAATAAGTAAATCACTGGCCAGAAGGGTGCAATAGATTGCTAAGAACTGCGGGGGGTCAGTCTTTGAAAAGTATTTAGACCAGGACGCCATTGTGCTGGGCACTGTACAAACACAGAACAAAATGATGGTTCCTGCCCCATAGAGCATCTGCAGAAACAAATTATTCACATAATATGATGAGCAATTGATGGGGAAAATAATCAAATCAGTTGGTTATATATATAATTTGATCAGCATTACTGCATATGTTAGACCAACTTCTAGGCTCATTTATCCACACTGCAAAGGGGATGTAAATAAGAGCAGATTTTGGTCTGTTAGAGCCAGGGCAATCAATAAGCCAAATTCTTACAGCCCCATTGGTTTCAGTGCAGTTAGTGTAGAATTTATCTTTTGTTAAAAAGAGGGTAAAGAATTATTGATTTTGCAAGATAATTACACTTGTTATGGATGATGAAAATCCATATTCCCACCCCATGTCTCATCTTTGAGACACTCAATCCCCTTCCCACCCCAAACTAAATGTTATTTTAGTATAAATTTACAGGGGGTGTAGAAGTGGTCTTTCTCATTTGTGTAACACATACGAGAGACACAACACTAATTGTAACTTGCTGTACATAAGGAGTGGCAGAACTGAGCCCTCCCTGGGCAGTATATTTCTTTTCCAGCTTCTCAAAAACAAATATATTAGTACTTGTTTACTATCCATTCAATTGCCCTATGCTTTCTCATATAAGGCTGAGAAGCCAGATTGCAACGAGCGCCTTCAGCTGCAAAAGCGACTGGGCTGTAGAAAATTTCATTGGTTTATATCAAACGTATACCCCGAACTCCACCCACCAGAGTACAAACCAAGATTCTCTGGCAAGGTAAGAGGGAAATTATTATTATTATTTGTATTACTGGAGTACCTAGAGACCCCCAACTGAGATCAGAATCCCGTTGTGCAAGGTGCTGTACAAACATATAGTAAGAGACAGCCCCTGCCCTGGACAGTTTACAATCTAAATAGACAAGGCAGATAAAGAATTAGAGGGAAAACAAAGGCACAGAGAAGTAAAGTGACTTGCCCAATATCACACAACAAGTACCAACTCAGGAAGTGAACCCACTTCTCCTGACTCCCAGTCCAGTGCCCTATTCCCTAGCTCATGCTGCCTCCCCAAAAGTTATAGGATTTCACATTTAATAATTATAACTTATTAAAACACACATTTAATGAAACTGTTTTATGAGCCAAATCCTGAGACTCTTAGTTTCTATTCAGTTCTTTCTCAGGAAAGTTCCTATTGACATTAATGAGAATTTGCCCAAGAAAAGACCAAGTACTGTGTAAGGATCTCAGAATTTGACCCAATGTGAAAAGGCTTAGCTGTGCCTCAACGAGAGTGAGAGTGAGTATGGTACATGAGCAGGGGATCACATCCTGAGCTCAGAATGTAGACGTAGCCCTAGCATTCCGCTTGATAGATTCAGAAACTGTAGTGTAATATACTACTAGTTATCCTCATATTGTATAGCATGATATATAATTCCACGTTTGTCATAACATACCAGCATATGTAGTAATGGTCATTATACTGAAAACATTCTTGTGACTATTGTATTAAATTCAGTACCGTATACACAAACAGGGCAATTATTAGAGCTCATCAGAAAATAGGTTTTTGTGTGGAAAATTGTGACCTTCTGTTGAAAACTGAACACCCAAAACCAAACATTTGGAGAGTTTTGGGTGTTCAGTTTTTCTGACAAAAACATCAAACATTTTCAGGGAATACAGAACGTTTCTGCAAAAATTTTAATTTTCTCAAAAACCCAATTTTCCATAAAAAAAATTGTTGGAAAAGGTTCAACCAGTTCAACTAATTATAAACTGAAGGTTTAACTTTAACTTTGCCAAATAGCATGATCTCTTGTGTCACTCTACTGACAAGGCTCAGTTTCACTCAATAGGCGAGTCTGTTTGATCTTGCCTATGAGTGAAAGGACTCTACCTGCTGAATAATTAGCCAAAGCATGTACAATAAAAAGGATACAACCCAAGCAACATTAAAAGTTAATTAAAAGACGTTTCCTTTTTAACTGATTGTACTTTATTTCAGTATAAATATTTATTTGCAGCTGTACAACACTGGTGTTGGCTTCTGTGCAGATTACAGATCTGCCTGGGATGCTGCAGAAGGTCTTATTGAGCTGTCTCCTTGTAGTGACAATATTAACCAGGTATTGTATATTTAAAGCTTACGTGTTCTGGCATCAAATTTAAGGCCCAGATACAGGAAGGTATTTAAGCTGGTCCCTAACTAACTTTAAGCATTGCCTTCAATAAGAGTAGTCATGTGCTTAAAGTTAAACACATGCTTATGTACTTTCTTGAATCAGGGGCTAAATGATGAGCAGCTAAATTACTGCAACAATATGTCTTGCTGATTTTGTCCCATCCAAAAAATATGGGGGGTTTTCCATTTGGGAATCAGTTCATCTGCACTGGACACTATTAAAATATTAAGGTTCACCACACTACTTACCCCATGATATTTTCAGTATTCCCTATACTGAAAATGAGAAATGTATATGACTGGACTGACACACAACAAATACTGTACTGCAGTATATTGAATTATTGCAAATGGTAAATGTCAAGATTTTCATGATCTTGACTGTTATTTTTTCATTCAGTTTTTGGAAACTTAAGAAAGGGAAAAATCATATTTTAGTTACTATAACAGAATGGTTACTTAGCACACTGCTTGACAGTACAATAATTTAAAGCAATGATTTACAATACAGTAAAAACATTCATTCATTCATTCATTCAAATGAAATCTCAGTAAGCAGTCTTTGTCTAATGAAAATACAACCAGCATTGTGACAGCTTTACTGTATTCTGCCCCTCTTTAAAAAATGATTTCCCCTTCACCATCTAATATGCAAAGTGTAATTTAACCAGCAACACACCTTGGATATGTCTGTTCATTTTCCATGATAGATATTTAAAGCTGGCTACTGTTTTTCACCTGAAATTGTTTGTACATTTTAGGTCATTTAGATATTTAAGTATTTGATCTGCAGGCACACTCAGACATCTACATTAACTAAAGTGTTTCTGTCCAGAGATTTGTGGATACAAAAATGAAAGCCTGGTCTACATCAAGCTAAAAATGAGGTTTTTACTTTTTATCTCCATAGAGGTCAGTCAACAACACTGAGTTGTTCTGGAATAATGTTAAACAATTAGAACTCTATGCTCTGATCCTTATACATCCAAAACTCCCCTTAAAGATAGGGGAAGTTTTGGAATCTCAAGAAATATAAGACCAGGACCTTAGATTGTATATGCAAATATTTGCGTCCTGATTGGTTTGCAAAAGTTCTGCTTCCTGATTGACTCAAAGATAGATGTTTTCCCCCTGAACTTTTAAATTCATCTCTCTTTTTGAATGCTGAGAATGAACTCAGTGGGAGTTGAAACTGTCCAGCACATGCGGATTGGGCCTATGAGTACAAAGTGATTATTTATTATTTTCACTAGCATCTGGGGAAATGGAAGACTAGGAAGTTTAGGGCACAAATATATCGACTCTAGAATAACAGAGATGGATTTTTCCCGTATTCTGATGTCTGGGAATGTCCGACCAGCCGGAGTACATTAAAAAAAAAAAAAAGCCTACAAATGTTATATTCTGCATCTATTTTATACATATTATCCAATCCTAAAAACCTTTACTCATGGAAATAGTCCCAGGAAAGTAGTCGTGCAAGAACTACTTGTAAGAGGATAGGTTTGCAGGATCAGGCCTATTGTCTCCTTCATTCATCTTGGAGTTGTATGTTAACAGACAGGAAATGATTTTGGATACTAGAAACTAAAAATGAATTGGAATGTTCTTCAACTTTATTAATGCAAACAAACCCTTCCTTTTCTAGCATTTTGAATATAACAGTATGAAGGAAATCCGGTTTGGTTCCGCTCTGCAGTTTTGCTTTGATGTCAGACATGACAAGGTTATCCTTCAAAACTGTACACAAGAGACAGAAAATAACCAGCAACAATGGGATGTCCAGGAGGTGTGTAGTGATTTTGTCATGAAGCTAGGCTAACTGAAAACAGTCCAAAAGTTGTGGGGAAGGGGTTACCAGAAGTTTTAGAGTGTGGTTTCACTGCATCACAGTTTGCATCCAAGGTACTGTGAAGCTATTTGTCCTATTCACACCAACTTCCTTATACAAATTTGGTTAAGAAAAAGAGTTAAAGCAACCATTCTATAGAACCACATGCTCTAGATTTTTGCTGTACTAGACTAACCTATTTATTTTACAGGGGATCCTGGAATATATGAACCAGTGATTATGAAATTAACCTAAGGGCAAACCCCACCCCACTTCTGTAGGCACAAAGGACCCTTACAGCAAAGGAACATGTACAGTCCTGCTACGCAGGCTGGGAGAGGTGTGAGAGGACCCAGATTCTGGGAGCACATGAAGAAGGGGTTAGCCCCTTGCTTGTCTTGAATCGGATCTCTTTTGGGAGTAGGGTGGGGCCTTAAAATCCCCCCTCTACTGCTGTATAGGAGTATCTCCTTCTATAAGAATTCACTATTATTCAGTGGAATTCACCCAGCAAGGTAGGAAATTATCTGCAGCATGGGAAATTGTAAGGTTCCAGGACAATATATAGAACAAAGTGTTAAAAGAGATCTGGACAGATTTATGAGTGGGATTGTATGATGGGTTGCTTGTCATGGTAGGGGGCAGGGCTCAGCAGCCCTGGGACTCACCGGTTTATGTCTTATGTCCATAGAAGCTCATGCGTCTAGGCTTCAGACAGCTACCTGCAGGGGTCAGGAAGGGATTCCCCCACCACTGCCAATGTATTCTGTTTTTGTTTTTTTGTCTCCTTCCTGTGAAACATCAGAGATGCCCATGGCTGGAGATTGAACACTGGACAGGGTGGGCGAGGGCTCTGAGGTGGCATCAAGCATTCTCTGTCTCGGGTGCTTGGCTGGCTGCTTCTTGCTCATGTGCTCAAGGTCTAACTGATCACCATGTGTGGAGTTGGGAAGGAATTTCCCCCCAGGTCAGATTGGTGGTGACCTTGGGGTTTTTTCACCTTCTTCTGCAGCATGTGGGTGAGAGTCACTTGCCAGGATTATCTGGGTGTATCTCACCTAATCATTTCCCTGCCATTACAGGAGCCTTGGGCACTGGTGCATGTTGTTCCCGCCTGTTCTGTCCCAGTGGCACATCATAGTCTAGTCCTCTGTGGACTGTAATACTTTGATCTAATTTCAGTTGTTGGGTTTAGTGTGCAGATGCTGGGTGATGCTGGTGGCCTGGGATATACACAAGGTCAGACTAGATAATCTGGTGGTCCCTCCTGGCCTTAAACTCTGACTCGATGAACTTCCAGTTATTCCACACACAGAACAGGTGCACGGCCGTCACACGGGTACTACAGCTCTGAGTCTATTATAGTTGCAGTTATGGGGCAGTCCTGCTACCACTCTACTTCCCAAGGGGAGGATTCATTTTCCCCAGCATTGGACTAGGTTAATCTTGGCACGACATAGCCCAGCAATTTATGCTGGGGACAACATTTACCCTCTAAAAAGCAGAAGGTACTGGAGGAGGGGCTAATCTTAATAGGTGCTGAGTATGTACAACTCCCATTGGCTCAATAGGAATTATGGGTACTCACCACCTTTCAGGATCAAACCTAAGACTTTTACAGTAATCATTAAATTTAAGGTACTACTCCAAACAAACAATTACCGATCCCTACTGATTGCATTTCTTTGTTAGAAGTTTAAAATACAAATTCTGATCTTTATTGAAAGTCCTTTACTTTTTCTCCATTCCTTCTGCCCCTTTTTTGTCTTTTTGTAGGGTGGAATGATTGTCCACATCCTTTCTGGTAAATGTCTAGAGGCAGTGAAGAGTGAAGCTGAGAAGGACTTGTCCTTACATGTATGTAACAAGAATGAGAATCAGCTGTGGCGATTTGATCACTCGCATGTGCTAGATGAGAGATGACTGACAGGTCTATGTGAAGACTGTCTCCAAACCTCACGGTCACTTTCATTTGGGATTCAAGACACACAGATTCCTGCATGCAAAAGAAAGTTGTGTGTGTCTGCCACGGTCTTCAGGAGAAGATAGAAAGATCTTGCTTGGAAAGTCTTGCTCAAGGAATTGCAGCAGGCTCTGGTTTAACCAACTCAAGCTAAAAATTACTATTTGTTCTCTTCAACCAGAGAATAAAAGTACTGTGAGTATCAGTAATGACTCTGCAGCTCTACTGCAGCAGAAGACAGGAAGTTTGCCCTTTTAAGGAAACTTGGAAGGCAAATTGCCAAAGGTTTCAGAGTAGCAGCCGTGTTAGTCTGTATCAGCAAAAAGAACAGGAGTACTTGTGGCACCTTAGAGACTAACAAATTTATTTGAGCATAAGCTTTTGTGGACTACAGTTCTCTTCTAAAACTTCTAAGAAAACAGGAAGATGAATCTTTGTGAAACTTTAGAAACTCTCTCAAAGGACGTCCGCCTTGTTAGGATGAGAGTTTAGCCAAGCTGTACAGTGCACCTGACCCATATAAAACAAAGTAGGTTTTGTATGTATCAAAGTAGAACATAATTACTTTTGTAAGAAATAGTTAATATAATTCCTTTCCAAGTACACCGAGCCAAATACCCCACTCAGTGAGATTGCACAGTGTGTGTGAATTAGCACAGAATTGGGTTACATCTTGTTCTTGTTAAAAATTCTCATTGATGTCAATGGGAGTACAATCAGGCTCTCTGTCTTTGGCCCATTGTCTCTTTCTGCCTTAATCCACAATCTAAATTGGATGGGACAATGGCTCCAAAGAAATGGATAGATGTACAATGTTCATGCTTTAGTTTCCTTTGGGTTTTAATAACTCCTTGTCAGCAAACTGTCCATTAGTAGACTTCAGGACACCCAACAAGAGCAGAGTATGAAAGATTTAGGAGAAAAAAAACCTTGCAAACAACATGTATTTTGACATGGAATTTATTGGAGGCATTCAATTTTGGCTAATAAAACATTGAGATGAATTAATGTACTAAAGCAAAGTATCACTCAAGTTGTAAAACTTGAAAGCAGAAAATGAAAGGACTTTAGCTGCACAAGACTTTATAGTTACGTAAGAAGAACATATTGGTGTCTGCTTCCTTTTCCTGCATCTGCTGCTAGCTACTTTAAAGAATAAGAGTGTTGACATTGTTGACTCTACACAAGAGGATTCCTATAGCCCCTTACTCACCATGGGTCTCGTAGATGATCCTCGAAAGTAACTCATCAAGGTTCTTTTACTGGGAGCGTGATCGTGCATCCCTTCTGACCTCAAGTCTCCCACTGAAGTTAATGGCAATTATTATAATATGAGGAATATAGTGTCAGGCTCCCTGTGTCAGATAGTCTGACTTGCATGAACACTTTATCTGGAGTCCTTAAATTAGGAGTGAAATCAAATAGGGCTGACACCTTCAGGTGCTTCCAAAATAGGAGGGGGAGAAGCTTGGCAAGAGAGAGAGGTGATTGCAGGATGAAGCCTTTTCCTAACTACCTGGCTTTCCTTTAGATTGGCTCACAATTCATTTCCATATCAATCAATTGCAGCTTTCATACAGTCATTAAGGGAGCAGCGCATCGCTATTGAAACCTAATTTATTGCTGACTTTTTTTAAAGAGACAGAGAATGTTACTTTTACTAAGATTTAGAGCAAATTGACTTTGCAGTGGGGCTTGGCACAAGGCTGAAAATAACAGAATGTTCTGCTCAGAACAAGCCAGGTGTCAGCCTTTGGGAAATCCCAGAAAATAACATTCAACAATAGAAATCAGTCACAACAGAAGAAACGAACATCATTGAGCGCTGTGTCATCGATAAAAGCATTATGATATGGGTCCTGCTTGGTTTCAATGCCACAAATTCCACCTCTTGTGCAGGCATTACTCCATCCACCATAATCACCAAAGCTACCGCCTGTTCCTTCTATGATAGCACCACTGCTACAGCGGAATTTGATACTGTTAGCGGCTGTATCGTCTAAAATTCCTTGTGGAACTTCAACTTTCAACTGAAAGGCTGTTAGGAACCCTGTTGGACACCAAGTGATTCCTGACCATTGCCCAAACCTAGTGGGAGAAAGACAATTTCAATATATTTTTCTCTACTTGTTGCATAAAAGCCAGTGCAATGTTATTTTAATCAAGTCTGATCAGTTTTTAAAATGGAAAGTATGCCAGATTTTTCTGAATTATTTTGAATGTATTATTTATTATATGTTGAACACCAGCTGTGTTTGGACTCTGCAGAATACACAGCGGATACCACTCCTTCAACCCAGAGCTTACTTTCCAAAAATAAAGTGACAGCACAATGACGGCAGGTTGAACTGATCACAAAGCAGCAAGGAGCTTTTCCTGTTTGAGGGCAGGAAAAAGTTGGAACAAAACTGAAGAAATGTGAATGTCCTGTTCACAGTGTATATGTCAAACTCAAGAAAACCTGAGAAAGCAAGATTCACTGTAGATATATGCACACCAGAAAAAAAGCCTTAAAGTAAATCCATTCACATCAGTGGAAGTAAGAGGAGAATATGTTTCTTAATATCAATTAAAAAGAGCTTGGAGTTTACTCTTTGTTGCCTGCAATAATTGTAAGTGTGTGCCTGGAAAAAAATTATACCCATACTTCAAAATCTGGATTTATGTTATGTCCACGCTTTAAAACTTTGATATTTACATTAATATTAAGAATATCTAGAGTGTTCATAATTAATGTCAACAAACATTTTGGAAGGGATATTAAACCTTGTGCTTCAGGACTCAGGCCAATCTCTAACTATCAGAAACCAGGATTAGACCTATGCAGAGGGCATTCTCCCATCTGCCTACTGAAGGATCATTGCATGTCTTCTGAAGCACCTAGTGCTGGCCACTGTAGGGGAGAGGATATTGCACACTAGATGGACCTTGAGTCTGATCTAGTATGGCAGTTCCTAAAATCAGGTAATATAAACCCAATAAATGGCTGAGCCATATGTATCAGTGACCCACAGATCCTTTCATACACAAATTACATTTAAAAAACAAACTCTTTACATTACATAAAGACATTGATACAAACTGACAGGGGGTGAGGCATTCAAAGTTGAAACTGATAACTTGGCCCTTAAGGGGACATCATCAACTTAAAAATAATCACATTTCTTTCTGAACATTTCCCTACTACCTTTACAAGTAATGTCAAAGACTATTATAACTGAAAAATTAAGGGGATTTTTTTTTTCTGTTTCTTTTCCTTTGTGCATTTGGCAGAACTCTGTGTATAGTCACTTTCACTGTTTCCCCTCTGAAGTCAGCCAGGTCCTGATCCTGCAATCAGATCTATTAGCTGGACCCCTCCACTTATGCAGTGCCCCATTGGGGTGGAAGGGTCTACCCTAGTAGATCTGATTGCAGTGTCAGGGCTTAGTTACTTAGTTTCCTTTGCCTGGGCAGAACTTCTACACAGCAAGGTGGGGGGAAAATATATATATAAAATCGGGGAAATGTGATTGCCAAAATTTTGGCCTCAGGAGCAGGTAAAGTACCTGGAATTACTTTTAAGTTGTTATTTTTAAAGTGACTATATTCCAGATTGACTGTGTCCCTATAACACAAGTTGTTATAAGAAAATTGTAAAGGCCAAATATTCAAGTGAGGATGAGGTGTCAGTTTTAACTTTAAAGACCATCAAAGCTGTGCCTGGGGCAAAAGGTAAGAAATTCAAACACAATACAAGCAATGTCTGCTATTTAAATTGTAGCCTTTTTTCTCTGAATTTTGCAAAATGTGCATAATTAATACATTGAGCCAAATTCATTGGGCTACACTGGTGTAACATAGACGATAACTTGGCAGCTTCCTCGGTAGTGGTAAACAATTAAATTCCCAGCATAAAAACTTAAAAAGAACAACCTGGAGGCAATAACAGGCTGCACTCTGGTTGACAGTGCTATAAGTTCTCAGGTTCCTCCTCATCTGATTTACTATAGATCAAACAAAATATAAAAGGTTGAAGTACCATTAAACTTACTTTCCAGAATCAGATTCAACGGTATAGACAGCACTACTCGTACTGTTGATTTTTATGCAAAATAAACGGATCCCATTTAGTGCAGTGTCATCACTAGCTCCTCCATACTCCTCCATCTAAAATATACAGAAATACAGTAAGATCATTAACAGGATAAGAACCTATAGCTCTGACAAGGGTATGGATAAAGTAATCAGGTTCAGTTACCTTTACACTATATCCCATAGCATAGAAATGTTCTGGGCACATATCAATCCATGTCCAAGTGCCCCAAGGTCCTCCATTAGTGACATTTATTGAGCTGTAATACTTTCTGTTGGAGAAAGTGCCATTAGCACTGATTTCTCTTTTACCAAAGACTGAGGAGACATAGGCTAAGCCAACCAAAAGGAGAATAGGAATGGCCTGCATTTTATAACAGCTGGATGAAGTAGTGTGAGCCACGGCACTAGTTTCTGCACTCTGTCCTTTATACCCCATTTTATCTCTGCCAATTTGATTAAAATAACAAATGTGTTCAAGATTGTCACATGGGAAAGTAGAACAAACAGTGTGTTTTGCAATGGTAATTTACTGGCTCGTGTTCTTAAATTAAATCTGGAAAGTCTGCAGCCCTCAGGTTCTGCCCTGAATGAAATATATCAGTGCACAGTGAAATCCCATAGTCCTTCAACATAACTTCCATTGAAGTCAATAGGAGTTTTGTCTGAGTAGGCACCTGTGATGATATGGCAATCTATGTACAGATTATGAATGCTATTTGATATTATGAACTCTGTGTATGGTTATCAGCATTGCCAACCTCAGTGATTCAAACTCCAAAATCATGATTCAGACTTCAAAAAAATCTTGAGATTGGCCCAAAAAATCACGAGATGTTTAAAAAAGATGATGATGTGTTTTTTCAGTATGCCTTTTGACTATTGAACTGCCCCAGCCCATTTGGAGTCTGTGTGTGACAATTAGTGTTGCCCACAATCCCAAATGTATTAGGTAAGGTGATGTGGACCCCCTGGTCAGGAGCTCTCACCGCCACATCTGGCCATCCCCTGGCTAGCAGTTAATCTTGTCCCCAGTCATTTTATCAGTTCTGTCCCCACCCAGTCCCCCCATCAGTCCCAGCCCCCATCAATTCAGCCTCATCCCTCCTGTTCAGCCTCCCACAGTGTGCTCTACTCCTCCTGGGGTTCTTCACTCTCTCTCCCATGCCAGGTCCCAGCTCCTGTCATGCTGTGAGGGGTAAGCTCCAGGGGCTTTTCACCCCCCTCTGTCCCTTCCTGGGCCAGGTGCTACAAGGGGAGAAGGAGGAGCAGAAATGATGCCCTGTTCATTTTTCTCACAGTACGAGAGGGGGGACGAGGGAGGAGCAGTGTTGCACTGAGCTGTGGAGCTCCTTGCTCCCTCCTTCCCCTGTGAGCATGGCAAGTGGAGAGGAGAGACTCTGCTGGCTTCTGGTGAGGCTGAGCTTTGTGAGGGGACTGGAGCTTCTTGCATTATTGCAAGATGAGCTCCAGACATCTCTGAAATCCTGTCACTTGCACAAAACTCACAAACGTTGGCAATACTGCATTAGGCCTTTATGGTGGTCTTTACTGTATTCTTCCATCACATTTCTTCTGCTATTGAGAGAGGGAGTAGGACCTGGCCGACTACCTCTGAATGTAACAGTCACTAATGACCATCAACAACCGAATACACCTTGCCCAAGCAGAGCAATGGTGTCGCAGCAACCTAGGTAAAATCAGTCCTCTCCAGATTATCTATGGAGGACAAGAGAATGGAAAATTCCCCAAAGGGAACAAGGAGATCTGGGTGTTAGTGCAGGCCTTCAAAAACACAAAGGCTGAGAAAATCCAGGGTGGAGACAAAGGGGCTTGGTTTTTTGGGCAAGAGGAAACCTTTTGATTGGTACACCAGCCAAAGTTGATGCAGGAGTCAGCGAGGAGACTCCATGATCTGGAGGAGAAGCCTGGGCTGGAGGAGTGAAGTCCAGGAGATGGGACTTGGAATTTTGAAAGGACACTGACCAAATCCCAAGGAACATTCAAAAGTGATAAAAAAAAACCTAAGTCCTAGACTAGTTTACAGATGATTTACTATTTTACCTACATCTGTACATCTTTTGTGCTGTCTATGAGTAAAGTGTGCTTTGTTTTAGAAATCCATCTGCAAAGATTGTGTCCGTTTGCTTCAAATATTACATGTTCCTGAAGGGTTAAACAATAACTAATGTACCCATGAGGGTGGAGCTCTGGGGGAGGATATGCTTAAGCTGCTGGAGTGTATTGGGATGGGTTCAATACTGGTCTTGGGGCTAGGGCAACTGGACTGTTGGATCCCATGTATAAGACGAGGTAGCAGGCAGAGTCTATGCCCAGGGAGTGAGCCTAGTGGCCAAAGAAAGGCCTGGAACCTACCCAGACCCAGGAGAACTTTAAAGCACACAGATTCAGGGTATGGATCCAAATACAGCAGCCTGGGGTGTATCCAGCAAGGGGGAGCTTGACCAGGTCTGTGACACCACTGCAGCAACTAACCTCTGGAGACCACAACCTGTGAAACACCCCAAAGGCCACCTCAGGGACTTTTACCTTGCTGAATGGCCACACATCTTGGACACTTATAGTGCAGAAACTATTTCCTAACATTATGATTATAGAGTAGGTGGATACAGATATTGCATATAATAGTTACCTCTCTGCCAAGCAGTAGATGTCAGGCCTTGCAGGTCAGCTTACCTTTGGAGGAGAAATCAGAGGTGTGGTGTATGACTACACAAACATACACCTGTCCTGGAACAGAGGTTCTCACAGACAGCCTGCGGGCAATACCCTCTTCCAGGGTTCTCAGCCCACACACCAATGCGCATTTTCCAGGAAGCAACTTTGCCTCAAGAATGGACTGTAGTTAGAGATTAAAGCCAAGAGAAAAATCATTTGCTGCTTACCACATCTCCCCAAAAGAAACCCAGGCCCCAAAACCAACACAGCATTTTCTTTCAAGTTTAAAATTTCCTCACAAACTAAGAAACAGTATGTGTAAGATTATGTGTAACAGCACCATCTAGTGACCCGGCATAACAATATATATTTTCAAAAATATAATCTCTAATGTTTTAAAAAAGTGCTCTATAATTTATATTAGTCACCAGAAAGCTGTATTATGCCAGGCTTCTGGATGAGGTAGAAAGGTAATCAGGAACTTTGATGATACAGAACATATGTGAGAGGTCAGCATTGATATTCTGTTCTATTCTGGTGTGAACTTGCGTAGTGTACAGTACAACCTGAAGGCTGAATAAGTGAATCTCTTTCTAAACAGCTGCAATATTTCTCTGCACGGACTTTGGTGTTTACTCTCATGATGTTTACACAAAAGATAAGTTATTGCTATAAATACAAAGAGGAGAAGATAGACTTTCTACTCATTCTTAGGGGGAAAAATACAAGGAATATTTTTAAGAGACTGTTTTTAGTAAGCTACGTTAACAGCATTTGTGTAACTGTTCAAAAGGGCCAGGCCTAACACAAGCTACAGAGATAGCACGCAGCCCCGGCAGATGCAGTAAGAGCACATTATTCCTTCTTTCTTCATCTAATCAGAAAGACAAACCTAAAGGGGATTTTCATTCTGCAATCTTCAGGATGTGCAAGTGGTGATTTGTTCCAGTGAGCTAGAGAACCTCTCTATTAGAGCTCCTTTTTCTGTTCCACAAAGCTAAGAGTGGAGGCAGCGCCGGCTCCAGGGTTTTTGCCGCCCCAGGCAGCCAAAAAAAAAAAAAAAAGCCGCGATCTGCGGCAGCAATTCGGCGGGAGGTCCTTCGCTCCGAGCGGGAGTGAGGGACCCTCCGCCAAATTGCCGCCGAATAGCTGGACGTGCCGCCCCTCTCCCGAGTGGCCGCCCCAAGCACCTGCTTGTTAAGCTGGTGCCTGGAGCCGGCCCTGAGTGGAGGAGCCCAGAACTCTTCATTAATTGATATCCAAGAGCAATACAGATTTCTGCCACAGCTAAGAAACCCTGCTCTCTTAGTTTTGGGTTGGCTTGCATTGGACTGTTAGGTAATGAAAAAATTATGGGATTTCCAAGAGCAAGTTAACAAAGGGAACCTTCAACATCATGCTTCAGGGCATAAAGGTGTTTCCTACAATGCTCCATATGACATTTTCCTCTCCATATAGCATTGCACAATTGGCCAGGTGAATTGGGTGTGTTTGGGGGGTAGGAGTTGTCACTTTCTTCTGAAGCATCAAAAGGGGCCAATATTCTGATGCATTATGTCAAGTTATTACAAGTAACGGTGACTCTAGTAAAAAGAGGTGAGACATTTGGAGGTTATTGTCACAACAATTGTGGGATGTATCACTCTATAATGACTCATTGCACTGACTATCGAGCAATAATACTGAGGGCCTTCGGAGAGCTCTAAATGTAGATGAGACATCAGTCAGAACAATGTCGTTGTGTTATAAAGCACAGACTTCTGTCTGCAAAAGTGACTGGTAATCTGAGCCCTTCTATCCCACATGTCCAACCTGCTCTTTCAGCTGACACATGGGCATCCGCATTCAGATTCAGATTAGGAATAGTTGTTATAGGCAGGGAGCTCAGACTCTCCCTATTTGCTGCTGATGTCCTTTATTCTCTGATCTTGGGTAGTTCATCTGTTTGTAAACATCTAAGAGCAATGATGAGGGATCAGCTAATTTTACAGTTTTTAGGATTAGTTTTTGGTGTGAAACTATGCCGGTTTCAAATACAGACTAAGAGCAACATTCTACTTTTATTTTCATCGGTGTAAATCTGGAGTAATGTAATAAAAGTAGCTTGACTTACTCCAGATTCAGTTACCAAGGATTTATACAAATGTAACTGCAGAGCTTGGCCCAAAGCATCATTTATAAAGTACTTTATATCAACTGTTCCTCAGAGGGCTTTACATGCCTAGAGCGCAAAATAGTCCCAGCCTGTTTAATCTTAATAAACTGCCTTTGCAATGCAATTTAGAAACCTGTTTACAATTCTGGCATGATAATTTCATGGTTCCTTGAGATGATTAATCCATCAAACCTGAGCCTTTCTCCAGAACACTTTATTTTTGCAGGTGCTCCTGATATAACTGCCTAAATAGTACAAGAACAAACTAGACAAAATGTGCAGACGCTTTATTTGGCATGGAAAGAAATCAAGGACACGGCCCTGCTACAGTTGCAAAAATCAAAAGAGTATGGGGAATTTGGCCTTTCTAAGTGGAAATTCTACATTTGGGTGGCCTTGCTGCAATCTGTGTGGGACTGGCAGTCATTGTCTCTGAATGAAAAGCTTGGTTTAGCCCAGCATGCTATCAAATCCTCCCTTTGTAAGAGCTTTCATTTGGCAAATGTACTGCCAGAATTTCTCTGGCTGAGAAAGCACTATCAAATCCTGTTATGTATAAGATCATGAAAGTGGGCCTCTTAGTTTAAAACATTGAGTCAGACTAGGTTCTTCATGTTTTCTCCAACTGCTGATTTCTTTGAATTGTCCTTTAGCTAGGAAACTCCCGGACTTGAAAAATTAACAGGAAAACAAACAAATGGGACTTAAAAGGATTAAGGAGTGTTTTGCAGGGAAACATACTAAATTATTCTAACAAGGTAATCTTCTGTATCAACCAAAATGTCTGTGTGTACCTATACGGATGGCATTTCTTATTTTCAACCCTGAACAGATGGAATAACAGCTTTCAAGACAAGGCTGAACATGAGGCAATCACCCACATATTTCTAATGAAGGATAAAGGTATCATGCATAGACAATCAATATATTACACATCTATGTTCCTTCTGTATCTGGGTAGGTGTGCAGCACAGTACACTAAACTGCTCGCTAGGCTTTACTAATTAAGGAGCAAATCCTGTGCCCAGTGCCTAGCACGAATAGTTGTGCTGGGGAGAGGAATCTTCCCCTCACAAAGTGGAATAGTTTCCCCAAGCCCTTTTGCAGCCCCCAGGGAAGGAAGAACCCATATACCAGCATATCCTCCTGACCTGCCTCTGCCACAAGCTGTTCTCTCTTTGCTGCTGCAGGGTATGGAGCAGTGCACCAGTCCGCATCATCCATGCCCCCTGGCATGGCAGAACCACATCAATTCTACTGCTAAGCAGCCTTCTGTGGTTGTGGAGGAGGGGTTTCATTTGTCCCATTATAGTGAATGGGAATCCTTACTTATTAAAGGAAGGGCTGCAGGATCTGACTCTCTGACTAGCTGCCTGCAAAGTTTGTCAACATTCAATTGTGTATCATGTTCTCAACAGAGAAGGTTAGCGCTGAGGGCTGAGAAGGCACTTCCATGCCAACCTCATTTTAGCCTTTCCCTGAGAACCCATGCAAAGGGAAGGGAAACTGAGTTATGGTCAACCCCTTGTTCATGGTGCCCCACTCTATTACAGTCATTATTAATGACTCATTAACAATCAGACTCACTATCCTTTTTTCAGGGCAGTCACTAGAATGTAAGCATAACACACTAATAAGCACTGAACCGGTCTGGTTTTCTCCTGTAAGGAGAGGGAGGTGGTACACAAGCCAATACATCACGGTAGGACCCCATTGTATAAGGCACATAACAGGCAGCATTCCCACTCCCTATAATAAAGTTAATACATTTAATAATATATTAAAATTAGAAATAAACATCTCCCAGCCTCAACAGGCCCACCAATCTCAACCAAAGAATCTGGCATCAGGGCAACCAAATAGACCTCATGAAAACCACTGTACCAAAGAAAGCTTCTTGGGCAACAGCTTTAAAAGATCGTGGACATTTATGGTGCCATATAACAAGTAATGTAAATGATAATTCCCAACACAAAGAATATGGAAGAAAATGACTTAAAAGATCCAAACAAGTAAAGCCAAAGCAGTAGTGGGGGAAGGGGAGCATAAATCAGATAAGGACAAACCTGCCTAAATGCATCACCGTTTCATCATCTGCATCAGCTGCTAATAAGGGATTTTGGTAGACTTCCTCTAGGAGAGAGTTCCACTGCTGATGGTCCTAGACTCAGGGCATGGCTACACTACAAAATTAAGTTGAGTTAATTTAAGTCAACATCTAGCCGCTGCGGTAATTAAGTCAGTTGGGCGTGTCCACACCATGCTCATGGTCTCGGTGGAGTGCATCCTCACTAGCAGTGCTTGCATCAATGCAGAGAGCAGTGCACTGTGGGTAGCTATCCCACAGTGCAACTAGCCACAGGTGGGGTTGGAAAGGGCTTGCAATGCCTCACGGGACCAAAACATTGTCGCAGGGTAGAATGGGAACATGGCTTCGACATCTCACAATGCAGTTTCCTCCCTCCCTCCCCTGATATCAGTAGCAAACAACCCATACTTTTTGTGTCCTTTTTAAAAGCATGGCTTAGCCACGCGTACACCATAGCTTAAGAGGCATGAACCCCACTCAGCTGTGTGCTCTTGTTGTGAGCATTACAAACACCTCACACCTTAACCTGCACTATTTCCAGAGCTGAGACAGGAGCTGCCATGCAAAACATTGCAATGTCCTTCGAGAAGTCCTGCTGCAAGCCAGAGAATGAAACAATTTCCAGTTGCTGCTGGCAGCCACGCAGCGGCTGAACATATTTCTGGTCCCAGGAAATGAGCACTGACTGGTGGGATTGCATCGTTATGCAGTTATGGGATGACGAGCAGTGGCTGCAGAACTTTCGAATGGCCACTTTCCAGGAAATTTGTGCAGAGCTTTCCCCAGCCCTGAAGCACAGCAACACTAAAATGAGATTTACTCTGACAGTGAAGAAGCGAGTGGTGATTGCTCTGTAGAAGCTTGCAACGCCAGACTGCTACCGGTCAGTGGGGAATCAATTTGGAGTGGGTAAATCCACCATGGGAGCTGTTGTGATCCAAGTTTGCAGGGCCATTAATCGATTTCTGCTAAGAAAGATGGTGACTCTGGGAAATATGCAGGACAGAATGGATGGTTTTGCCAGAATGGGGATCCCTAACTGTGGTGGGACGCTAGATGGCAAACATATCCCAATTTTGGCACCACCTTGCCAAAGAGTACATAAACCGAAAGGGATACTTTTCAATGGTGTTGCAAGTGCTGGTGGATCACAGAGGATGTTTCACCAACATCAATGTGGGATAGTCAGGAAAGGTGCATGACACATCTTTAGGAACACAGGTCTGTTCAGAAAGCTGCAATCCGTGACTTTATTTCTGGACCGCAAAATAACCATTGATGACATACAAATGCCAATAGTGATCCTGGGAGACCCAGCCTACCCCTTGCTCCCATGGCTCATGAAGCCGCACACAGGCCACCTGGACAGCGGTAAGGAGCGGTTCAACAATAGGCTGAGCAAGTGGAGAATGGTGCTGGAATGTGCCTTTGGACATTTAAAGGGTCGCTGGCGCAATTTGCTTACTAGATTAGACCTCAGTGAAAGCAATATCCCTATTGTTATTGCTGCCTGCTATGTGCTCCATAATATGTGAGGCAAAGGAAGAGAAGTTTCTGCAGAGGTGGGGCTTGGAAGTGGATAGGCTGACAGCTAATTCTGAGCAGCCAGATATCAGGGCAATAAGAAGAGCTCAGCAAGAGCTTTGCAACTCTGGGATGCTTTGAAAACCTGTTTCAGTAATGAGCCACAGTAATGTGCGCTGCTTATCTGCATTGTGGCTTCCCATACCATCCCCTCCATTGCATCAGTCTCCCTGTACCTCCCCTTCCCATCCCCCAAACCCCAATGCTTGGAATAAATAAAGAGTATTTCAGTCCCAAAACACTGACTTTTATTGTACATAGAATCATAGAAGATTAGGGTTGGAAGAGACCTCAGGAGGTCATCTAGTCCAACCCCCTGCTCAAAGCAGGACCAACACCAACTAAATCATCCCAGCCAGGGCTTTGTCAATAACCTCTAAGGATGGAGATTCCACCACCTCCCTAGGTAACCCATTCCCGTGCTTCACCACCCTCCTAGTGAAAGTTTCCTAATATCCAGCCTAGACCTCCCCCACAGCAGCTTGAGACCATTGCTCCTTGTTCTGTCATCTGCCACCACTGAGAACAGCCTAGGTCCATCCTCTTTGGAACCCCCCCTTCAGGTATCATCCAATACATAGGTCTGTATTCTTTTACTACCAGGCATATAAACACAAACTGTATCAATGTATTTAAAATGTCATTCACTACAATAGCCTCATAAGATGCAGATCTCTTTTTAAGTCAGGGTCCCCAGAGGAAGAATCTATTGCAAGCTGTTCACAGACTCAAGCAGACATTGCAGCATTGGTCTGTACTCCCTTCACAAACTTAAATGGCTAGCATATTTTTTTAAAGGACAGTTTGGATTCTGAAGCACAAGGGGGGGATTCTGGGGCAAATTCCACAGCCTGATAATAAGGTTTAGCGTTATTTTAATTTCTGAGTTTAATTTAAAACAGACACACAAAATTCCCATAAATAAGGAGATTTGGAGCCAAGGCTGGCACACAACACAGTGGAAATCTTCCAATAGCCTTCATAGACCAGCCGGGCTATTGCATCCAGCTCTGTATTTATCATCTCTCTGAAGAAGCATCATTTATAATTTCTTGGTTTACTCCCAGTAAAAATACAAAACATTGTTACTTTCTTGGAACAACAGTGGTGTCTAGAATCACTCTCTTTAATTACTTTATTATAATAGTATGTGTAGCTATAAAATAGGTACAATGATACAAGCAGGATTTTTCTGATAAATTTAGTACAAACAAAAACTAAGGGCCTTACTTATATTACACTAGTGGGCAGCCAGGCACCAGTAGGGCTACTGTGATTATTGGACCTAAAAATGTACCCTAAGCTCAACTGTGTGAAGTACGTGAAAGTTCACAAAATATAACAACCACCTAAGACTTTTTGCCTGCCTAGGAATTAACCATGGAAAACAACTTGACCCGTTTTCAATAAATGAATGTCATGGACAGGTGCAAGAAAACCAAATAGAAAAATTGAATTAGTCCAAACAAAAATGGCCTACTGATATAAGTCAAGGACTGTGGTGAGACATTTAGTAAACAAGAAAACGTGGGAACAAAGTTACCTATGCCAAGTTTGGCTTTACAGAAATAGATTTAATTGGTGTACAAAATAATGAGGATAAAATGTGTCACTCACTGTTACTCTTTTGGGGGGGGGGGGGGGAAAGAGAGGGGAAAGGGTCTGGGTCTTAAAAAGAGACCATCTCCAGCTCATCTCCCAACTTGCCAGCATTGCAACTCATCTCAGCTTCCTCAGCCTCAAGTCAGAAAGAGCAGATGAGGGTAAGGAACTTTCTTCTCAAGAGAAAACCAGCTAGCCTTGTTCTTGTTTAAAGAATTTTGTTTTAATCTGTGAGTGCTGAAAGTCATTGCATCATCATGACATCAAGTCTTCACCCAATTGGGGGGTGGGGTAAAAGAAAGGATCTCTAATTGCCCCTTCCCTTGTTGAATTGCTTTCTATCCCCCTTCTTTCCTCCTCTCATTCTCTGGGCTTTTCATTGAATCCTGAAATAACTATACTGCATTCATCCTTCCTTGTTAAGGAGAAAGAATCCAATCAGATGAATCCATGATCAGAGCCTGAACCAGGGTCTAAGCAGCAGGTGTCATGGTTGACTTGCCAGCTAAAGCATCCACTTGTAATGAACCAGCTGTCCAGTCTTCCAAAAAATATCAACAAAAGATGTGTTTCACCCATTTATTTTTTATCCTGTTTCTACGGTACCTTGCATCTGTCTGTTAACAGCAGGACAAGTGAATGCCCTTCCCACATCAGGACTGAGTGTAAAATGAACTTTTTCCTTTAAATCAAAGAAGATTATTAATGATGTTTCTATTCTAAAAGGAGGGAGACTGATAGGGTCTGACTAAGTTTGTTTTGTATAATCACTCAACCACAGTTTTAATATAAATGTTTGTTTTAATTCCTTGTTCTCTTTTTTATGTTTAATCAATAAACTGTCAACCTGAATGAATGCTTTTGCGTGTCTGCCAAGTAACCAAGTAAATCCAAGGTTTCTGTCAAAAATAACTCTGAGCCTATCTATCACCGTTTAATGCTGGACAGTGAAAGAGTTTACAAAGATCTTTAACTCCTTAGGCCTTTAAAATCAGTATCAATACAACAGGGCCCCACTGTTCTAGGTGCTATACAATCAGAATAAATGATAGTTCCTTACAATTAATGATACAGTTTTAAAAACTTTTATTTAAATAAACAAAATAAATATTTGTAAAAATATATTTTAAATAAATCGAGACCACAGCAGTTTTTAAACTTAGGAATCCAGCACCACCTTGTGGCCAACCAATGAAACAATTATTTGTTAAAATCATAGTATCATCCAGTTCAGATGCAGAACTTGTAGTTAATGGATACATTTTGGAACCATCTAGGTTTGGCAAAAACAAGGTTTTACCAAGCCTCATAATTTTTTCCATGATTTTGTTTGGATTTAGTTAACCCCCTCTCGCACGTACAAACTCACTTATTGCAGGATTGGATTAACACAGGAAAGCTCGAAATAGTGAAACTGACTTTTTTATATTCAGTGCCCAAGCTGAGTGACATGAGTAGTAAACAAACCACATAAGTGTTATAAAGTATAAATTTGTAAAGCAGCCCAAGAATAAAGTACTTTGGAGTGTGTTCTTTCAAGGTTTTCTCTGTCTTAAGACCACTATTTAGTCATATGCAAACCTGCACTCATGCAAAGACTCCTGCTGGGAAAGCACTTACTGGACCAGGGTCTACATTGGTAAAGAATAATATAAACGTTGAGACATACAATAGAAACACAGCTACACTATTCATACATTGACAAATTGCATTGAGAATAACTTGCAGTCTTATTGCCTATTTGATGTAGTAGGGTCAGATGAGTTCACCCAAGTTGTTCAGAAAAAACTAGATCAAATGCTGCCTGCAGTTACACCCATTCACCCCACTGGGAGTGAAGGTGCATTCATGGGAAGTTACCAGGACTGCATGAGTATTACTGAATGTGGCGCACCGTGTCTCTCTTTGCGCAATCTAAAGAAGGGAATCTGAAGTTATCTAGTTTGTTTTAAGTATGTTTAGCTTGGTAGCCATTATCACATGATTGCTTAAGACTCTAGGACTAAAGATTTGTTTACTTTAATGCAGCAAGCAACAGATATGACAGGTGCAACAAATAAGTTGTACCTACTGAAGGCAGAAACTGCAGCTGTTTGTTTCTAACCAGAACACCTTCTATTGCCCAAACCAGAAAAAGTCTTCTACCATTCTAACAGTCCAACTTTTTCCATGTGGTGAACCATTTTGTAACATCTATCATTAATAGAGCCAACCTTTTCTTAAGCCCCCACCGGTTGATGATCCAAGTATTTCATTCTGTGCAGCAACAAGGAGTCTTTGCTGGTCCAGAGACTGGAGAATAACTACTCTTTAGCTAGGTTTAGCATACAAATTTCACAACCTTATATGCAATGGACTGGAAAAAGCTTTTGTTGATTTGCATCCTATCCTCAAGAGCTTCTCAAAGTCTTAAAACATTTTACAATAATTTAAGAATTATATGCTTTCAGGCACAAACCCACTTGTGTTTTGGATTATTTCACACTACTAGAGGCTGTTGATAAATAGTAGCCAGTCACTGCACGGGTATTTGAGGAGCAAACACCTCTAGAAGTACAGAACTTCGCGAGTTTTTCCACATTGACATCCACACTGTTTTTTTTTGTTCAAGAAGAGCAGAGTCCATATAGCATTCATCAGCATTTAACCAATTCCTTGCTTGTAGGCGCTGAGACTACTTCACCACACATAAACTGTTCCTAAAAAAACAAAAACGAATAGTGTTATAACTAATTTCCACTGCCGCCCTCACAAGCAGTATAAAGTAAGATAATTTTGTTTTATCTGGCAAAACAGTTTTATTATAGCCACAGATGCAACTGAAGCCTGAAATTAAACTTTCATATAAAAATATGCAAGAGCTGAAAACATACAAGTATGTTTCAATAGGCTTGTCATTTGGTTAACTAAAAAACAGCATTGCTAATTTGGATTACGGAGGTGGTGCAATTAAGGTTGTAACTAGCTTCTTATTATAAAAACAATTTTATCTACTCTTCATTTCATCTATCCTCCTACCAAAAAGGAGTTTCTTTTAAGCTATGTACAGACTGTGGGTAAGAGGGAATTGGGGGGAGGGGGAGAAATATTAACGCGAATTTTGGAAAAAAATTCTAATTCAATATTTATTTTCAGTGTTTGAAAAATAGTATCACAACAACAACTAGCTCCTATATATGGCATAGAAACTTCACATTGATTTATGTGAGTTCCTTAACATGATCTAGTCAGTGCACAGGACTGTTTCTGCTAGTTTGAAATGTTTATTCACTCTGGGTTTTTGAACATATGCATATACGATTAGAACTCAATTATCTTTACGAACTTCAAAGCTCTGCTGATGGACTGCTGGGGCAGTGAAATGTGTAATACATAACAGAACAAAATGTATTTACAATATATGACTTTATCCTTAGAGTGCCCCTTTAATTTATAAAAAAGCCCAAAAGAATGCATCTACAATAGACTTTTTTCTCATGGAAAATCTCCCACCATTGCTGGCAATGGTGGCAGCATAAATGTAAACTGGCTGTTGGCATTACCACTGTTATGTCACATAATTGTCTGGAGCACATCTGAGGGAAAGACTGACTGCAGCCATCTATACTAACACCTATGCGGGTGGTACCAGTGCAACCACACAGTTCCTGAAATACAGGTAAGAAATTTCCTAGTGTATCCAGGGCCTGAGTGCAACTTCTCAGGAGACCTACCTGGATGAGCCATTTATAGCTACCAGTGGCAGCTGTATGCCTGCAGTCAGATGTCCTGGCTCAGAACACGTCCAGACTAGAACAGTGTGTCAACCAACATGTTATAATTACCATGTTTTTAAACTAGTGTGGAGGTTTAACATCTTCACGAGTGTTTTACACAGTCACAGTTGACCCTAGAGGGAGCCTGGGGTTCTCTGCGACAAGCCAGCATGCTATTAAAGTGATAAACCCTGATTACACTAAGGCAGGGGTTCTCAAACTGGGGGTCGGAACCCCTCAGGGGGTCACCATGTTATTACATGGGGGGTCGCGAGCTGTCAGCCTCCACCCCAAACCCCGCTTTGCCTCCAGCATTTATAATGGTGTTAAATATATAAACAAGTGTTTTTAATGTATATGGGGGATCACACTCAGAGGCTTGCTGTGTGAAAGGGGTCACCAGTACAAAAGTCTGAGAACCCCTGCACTAGGGACTGGATAGGGTTTAAAGATGCACCAGACACCTGTTTGCCTCGACGGTGTCGCCCGCTGCCACCGAGGGAGAGAGACACTTGCGTCCCCAGGCTCCCACTCACCCCTAGGCTGGCCCCATTCTCACCTGGTCATAGATCACCCTCACAATCAAGGAACAGCTGGGGCAGGTGGCCACATCCTCCCCATTCTCCAAATCCTCCTGCAACAGAGCCAGGGACACAGTCATTGCTCCGCAACTGTGCTGCACTGCTGGTGTAAGGTTGTATTCCTCTGCCTGACCCGATGTGCTGCTTGGCTGTTATAAGATAGAGTGCTCACTAATATCTGCTATCCTCATTCTGCCCTTACTGCCTTTCTATTCACGGGGACTAAAGGGAGCAAATTGGAGGGGAGGGATGGGCAGAATCTGTGTGTGGGGGAAACAATACACAAGAGGATTAAACAGCTGGAGGAAGGAGAAGGGATGAGGGGCAAAATCAGGGACAGGGTGCAAAAACCAGGGTTAAGAACCACAGTAACGCACTGCCAGATGGTGGCAGAGGAAGACTCTGGGATAGGGAGGGGGAGAAAGGAAAACATTACCCCAAATGGGAGACATTTGCAGTTGTTACAAAAATACGGTAGGGGGCTGCTGCTCCCAGACCCTCCACAAGACAGTATAATTCAGTCCCACTTCCCAGTCTATGTTCTTAAAAGCACAGAGCACCCAATGCCTAGACAAGGCAGCTCTTCCCATCTGATATGTATTGATCTGCTAAAGGAGTGAAATTTTTTTACATACACTCTCTTCCAAAAGTTATAATTGTCACACATTTTTAGTGTTTAAAATAATCTCATATTAGTTTATATGGCTGCATAAAGCCGCACAGCAGTTCACAGATTATCCTAGCTGCTGTTCTGATTTCCTGAATCGGACTGCCTTTTTCTACATTTACAGTGGATTACAAGTTTCACTCCTTTAAATTATTTACTTTTAAAATGTTATTTTTATTACTCTTAGTACTTCATCGTTTAACATCCATCTGCACAGTGTTAACAAAGGTACTGTGTTAGTTTATATTTTTAATAGCAAATAAAGTATCAGTGAAAATATTAATAGTAGCTTCAGCAATCACGTCTCAACATTTCTAGTATTGTGATATTAGTTTTTAATTCTAAATTTGTGTTTCTGGTATTTTTTTTATTAGACAATTTTATTCTTTGGTGTCATATGACTTCAAGACTGACTGATTTCCTGAGTTCCTGTCAAAACTTCTTCAGTTCCCTTTGATCTGCAAGGCCAAGATTTTAAAAAGGCTGAAAGCACCTAAATGCCTTTGAAAAACTGGTCCTAAGGGCACTGTTCTACCTTGTATGAAATCCTTCTCACAGGCAAATTTTTACTGTAATTTTTATATGCAATATATAATAAAATATACAACCCAAGATGGATACTTGTGGTTCTCAGTCTAACAATCATGTGTTATGCACCTGAAAGTCATGAAATTTAAAAAACAACAACAACAACAAAACCATTTCTTGCAATTTGCCTTTTTGTTTCTGTACCTTTGGGGATACTAGCTTCATATTTTTGCTGTTACCTCTCCCAAAGAATCCATATACAGTAAAAGCTGTTCGATGTTGGGGGAATGGGAGGTGCCAGTAAGTGAAAAACGCTGGTTAACTAAGAGGGAGGGAGTTTGGGTGTGGGGCTGGGGAGGAGGCTCAGGGTGCCAGATCTGGGGGGTACTCACCTCAGGAGGCTCCCCACAAGCAGTGACCTGTCCCAGCTGCTCCTAGGCAGAGGTGCAGCAGCCAGCTCTGCACGCTGCCCCGAGTGCTGGCTCCGCAGTCCCATTGGCCGGGAACCATGGTCAATGGAAGCTGTGGGGGCAGCGCCTGCAGGCAGGGGCAGCGCACAGAGCTGCCTGCCACGCCACCGCCACCAGAAGCAGCCAGGACAGATTGATGCTTGTGGGGAGCCGCCCGAGTTGAGCGCCCCTCCCCGGATCCAGCACCCTGAGCTCCGTCCCGCACCCCAACCCCTCTCCCATACTCAAACTCCCTACCAGAGCCCCCACCCCACACCTCCTCTCGTGCCCCAACCCCCAGCCCCGCACCCCCTCCCTCACTCCGAACCCCTTGTGACCGTTCCTCTGCCTAGGAGCAACAGGGACATGTCGCCATTTCTGGGGAGCCATGCGGAGCCAGGTAGGGAGCCTGCCAACCCCACACCAACCAGACTATAAACCAAACTTTCTATGAAGATTAGAAATACCGGTTTAGAGAGCTTTCCGGTTGGTACAGGGCCAGATAACACAGCTTTTACTGTACCTAAAATGGATGTACAGTCCTATAACATTAAATACCATTTTGGACCTCCAGGAATGTGACCCTCACCCTTTGTAACTGAAAATGTATTAAAAATCCCAATTTCTGTACGTAATCTCCCATCCTCCAAACACTACGGTGCACAATTTACTCTTCTATTACTTCACTTGTTGCATATGTTGATTTTTCTAGTAGATTATTTATACTACTAATTGAATGTTTTAATTTCACAGCCTTTTATGTATGCTACATATTTTGTTATGATACATTTCAGTGATGTTCTTCATTCTGACATATTTACTGTTCGGTACCACCAAAAATAAAGGATTCTTAAAACAGGAATGATCCCGTTACTCTTTTTCACTGATTGGGTGGGAGGGCTTAGTGCCCATCTCATCTAGTTTGCCTTTGGTGGAACTAAAGTGCCTTGTCTGACTCTACACTACGTTTTTACAGCGGGATAGGTAATACATGTTATGTATTTTTCCAATGGGGTAACTGTTTTCTTAGCACTGAGAACACAGATTACAATGCTGACTCGGATGTTAATGAATCATTATTATTCATAGTTGACAACCCTAACACTGACTGTGTGGCTAACACTGTTTCTAAGTCATGAGAAGTATTTGTCTCTGATGTCTGCAGCCCCACCCCATTTGTACAGGTGTCATAGATAACCAGTTAAAACGGGGGGGGGGGGGAAGGTGTGAGGGGGGAATTGATGAGGAAAAGTCCTGAGAAACGGTCTCTGAAATAAAATCAGAGGGCAACATGGTGATATGTTTGTGCCGAAGTACAGAAGGGCAAGTTCAATCTATGTAACAGTGACAATGAGGGTGCAAGGGAGGCTGGATAAGGAACAATGGCAGACTTTTCGGCCTAACAGCTTGTGTTGACAAGGCATTCATTCATAAGCACCGCACGTACTGTGCACAACGCTTTACGCTGTTTTCAGTATGCTTGGTACATGAAGTGTTCCCTTACTACAGGCACTCTGCGGCCTAACCTGCAGTGGAAAGAGGCTACGGAGGGCAGACAACACCTTCCTCCCGGGTGTTACGTACAATAGCCCCGCGCCTAACTCTGCACAACGCTTGCCCAAGTTACAAGAATACCTGACTCTACCTGGGCCAGGCCGGCCACAACCCCCCACCCTCATCGCAACGCGCCACCCGCGGCCAGAGCACGAGCGCGGCAACCGCAGAGCACGCCTAGCTCTCAGTAACGGCTACCGCTAGCGAGCCGAGCCGGCGGCCGTTGGTAACGTCCCGGGCCCCGCGCACCGATCGGGAGAGGCCGGGCTCTGTGCACGGCCGCCTCGCGCTCCGTACCCGGGTGATGAGGAAGCGGTCCCCGCACGGGCACGGGTAGCTGTAGGTCTCGGTCTCCTCATCGTACTCGAAGTCCTCGATCTCCACCTCATCATGAAACACCGACATCGCCCCACGCCGCCGGCTCTCAACTGCGCATGCGCCGTGCCTCTTCCCCGGTACTCACGTCAAATACGCCGCCAGCCCACTTCCGGGCCGGCTCTTCTGTGTGCGCCAATCGCCTGTCAAGCTGGAAGCGCACTGCGCGTGCGCCGAAATCCGTTTTCCGGCAGGCCATCGCCCATGCACCATTCACTCTCGAGGGGGCGGGGATGTTTCTGGGACAGACTCCGCCACATGCGTCACAACCCGCGGGGAGCCAATGGGGAGAAAGTAGGGATTGCTTCAGAACCAGCGAGAGGGGGAAATGGGGCTGTTGGTCCCCTGTCAACGCAGCTCCAGGGGCGAGCACAGTTATTCTCCCCAACCCCCCCGCCCTGGGGCACAGCTCCTGACAGGGCAGGCGGTAGTGCTCTTCGGGCCACTGGGCCGTAGGCGCCTGGGCGGGCGGCGGGGCGTAGCCTGTCAGCGAATGTAGGGGCGTGGCCTTTATCACGTGACTACGGCACTGGCTTCGCGGTAGGCGGGCGCCCCCATCACATGATGCGGATGCGGCGCCGGTAGGGCAGCTGGGATGCCGGGTGCACGTGCGGGGGAGGACGGTTGGGGGAGGAGGAGGAGGAAGGGGGAATGAGTGAGTTGCCCGTGTGTGTGAGTGAGTCAAACAGTCACTTAGCGGGCGCGCGGAGAAACAAGTCCCCGACCCCGCCTCGTCCCCTGCCGGGGGAGGCCTATGCGCCCGCGACCTGCCTAGGCAGCCAGTCGCTGGCACGGGCGGGGAAGCGGGGCAGGGCCCTGCCAGAGAGCGAGGGAAGAGAGGTGCGTCGTGCCCCACCTAGCGCCCAGAGCTAAGGCGGGGACGGGCAGGACCCGTGCACTGCCTGCGGGGGGTGGCGGAGTTATGTTTGGCCCTAGCTTTAGTCGGGGGTTTCCTGTGATGCGGATTCCGGCCCGGTGTGACAGAAATCTAATACAGGCAAGAGCGGTTCAGAAAGTGACAGACGTAGGAGGGTGTGAGCGGCTGACAGCAAATGTTTCCACGTGGTTCTACAACCTAATCTAGCGCTGTGGCTCTCCTAGAACGCGTTGCACACATATACACTCCATAAAACCTATTGCTTATATGCTTATTAATAGTGACAGCAATCAGCTTTAGGATACCTCTAAAACAAGTTTGCAATTGTGACTTCTATAAAAGCGACAGTATGTTTATAAGGCTCTCGTGTTATGCTCTAAAGAAAAGAAAACTAGCAGCTTTTTGTAGCTACAGTAGAACCTTAGTTACGAACACATGGGGAATGGAGGTTGTTCATAACCCTGAAATGTTCATAACTGAACAAAACGTTATGATTATTTCAAAAGTTTACATCTGAACATTGACTTAATACAGCTTTGAAACTTTAAAGAAAAATACTGCTTTTAACCATCTTAATTTAAATGAAACGAGCACAGAAACTGTTTCCTTACCTTGTCAATTTTTTTAAACTTTCCCTTTTTTTTTTTAGTAGTTTACATTTAACACAGTACTGTACAGTATTTGATTTTTTTTGTCTCTGCTGCTGCCTGATTACCTGCTTCTGGTTCCAAATGAGGTGGTTGACTGGTCAGTTTGTAACTTCACTGTTCGTAACTGAGGTTCTACTGTATATTGTTTTCTAACAGAACATTAGTGGATTGACATTTACAGTAGTGTACTTTGCAAACATATTTTACTGTCATCTAAAATGGCTTGCTGTCCTGGAGAAACTTGAATACCCTGTGGAAAAAAACACATACACTTACAGTGGTTAAACAGAATTTTAGCCCGCTCTGTTCTTAGAGAAGGAGCAAGCAGACTGGATCCACTGTAGTGCTGTCTTGTGTGGAAGGAGAGGAACAAGGAAGTAGCACCACATCTCTAATAGGATGGAGAGGGAAAGGGAGGAATAGAGTGACTTGAACTGCTGCTGCTTTTCTTGGAGGAGAGGGAGAGGAGAGGCAATGGGAAATAAGGAATGGAGCAGTTCAAATGAAGAGGAGCTGGGCAAATGAAAGCCCTCGTGCACATCTAGGAGGGCAGTAGCTCCCCAATAACGTGTGTTATAGAGTGTTTATTATCAAAGCACTTCATTATTTTTTTTATTTTTTTTTTTAAAGATGCACTGCAAAAGATTCAGTTTAGCTGGTTTGTTTTAAACAGTTGTGTTTTGAATGTGTTTGCTTCCCTTCAGTAGTTTGATAAAGTTGAAGCTAATCTTCTTTCCACCTTCACTTGACAGTGCTATGGTTCATTAATAGGCGGGGGTTGTTATCCTTAATTCATTAATGGGAACAGAAAACATCCAGAAGTAATTTCTAGAGTAGAGTGGGGGATAGCGCAGAATTCATTAACTTAGGGAGAGGAACTCAGAATTCATTTATAGGAGAGCATGGAATTTATTAATTATAGGGTGATGTGTTAGAATTGATTTTGTTAGAGGGGGGAAGTGATTACATGGCAATGTAAATTGTATAGGGGTAGCTTTGAGGGAGCATGCTTGGTGGAACAGATTTTTTCCACCAACTAATAGGCTTAGCCTTGGTCTACGCTACCAACCTACATCAGTATAACTACGTCGTTCGCAGGTGTGGAAAATCCACATCTCTGAACCACACAGTTATACCGACTGAACTCCAGGCATAGACAGCACTATGTCAGCGGGAGAATACAGCTACTGCCTTTTGGGGAGGTGGAGTACCTATGCCGATGGGAGGAGCTTTCCTCTCAGTGTAGATAGCATCTTCACAAAGTGCTACAGCAGCGCTGTAAGTGTAAACAAGCACGAAGGTCATGTTTACACTGCCACTTGTGCTGGCAAAACTAATGTTAGGGGTGTGAAAGAAAACACCTCCTGAGCGACATAAGTTTTGCCAGCATAAGTGGTAGTGTGCATAGCACTATGTCGGTGGGAGAGCTTTTCGTTAAGTGGTTTTATTATGTTGACAGGAGAGCTCTCTCCTGTTGACGTAGAGTGGCTACACCAGTGATCAGTACAGCTGTGCTGCTATAAGCTCGCTGGTATAGACATGGTCTTCGTCTTTAGGTGACTATTGTGTGTGTTAACGGAATCTTTCAAGCCCTGACTGAGTATTGCAGCTCTTACAGCAAAACTCTGTCTTTTTGTGTTCAGTATAGTAACTTTTACTATTCAGCTCATATTTTGGCCTTGCCTTCCCCAATTTTTAAAGTCTTAATTTAAAGATAAAACCACTCCCTTCTTGAAGGAAATGGCACTGTCAAGTGAAGGTAGAATGAAGGTTAGCTTCAACTTTATCAAACTACTGAAGGGAAGCACACACATTCAAAACACAACTGTTTAAAACAAACCAGCCAAACTGAATCCCTAAAAGTAAGTTGCAATGGGATTCTGAAGTTAGGCCATTTACCAGAAGATGTCGTTATGGTTAGTAGAACTGGTTTTTAAGGATATGGGAGGATTAAACAAGAAGCATCTCTGAAAAAGGACAGCGATGTTACTTGTTTTATAATTTTGTGGATTATGTCAAAAGCCTTAGGTATTCTGATATCTTATTTACAGTTGGCTATTGATTTTCTGAAATGTACTTAGCATCTTTGCTATTGTGATGTTGTCACATGATGTTACAGTTATCTGCCAGTAGCAGGCTTTGACGTTAAGGGAAAAAGCTACCTGCTGCCATGACAGGTATTTCTTTTTAAAATACCTGCCTATTCCAGTCTTTTCCTATGCAATTTAAATCAAGTCCTGCAATCAGCAACAACATTGTGATAAGCCTTCACAGAGTTTGGGAGAAATCTGTAGACCATATAAATAAAACACTGGTCTTATTTTCTTCTCACTTCTTTTCGTCAGTTCTAACTTTTTGGTGAAATATTTTGTGACTTTAATATATATGAAAATAGTCAGTCCATTTGACATGGATTGCTAATCAGCATCTTCTAAAAATGTGTGTACAGGTCTGTCTCATCTTACGCTGGGGTTACGTTCCGCAGTCAGCACCTAAAGTGAAAATCGCATATAGTCAAAATTACATTGAGTGGAATGGCGGGCGGAATCGCCCGCCCTACAGAAACAGTATTTAAATTGTTATTTTTCTCTTTTTTGTTTTTTGTTTTTGCCGACCGTGTAAAGCTGAAATCGCGCATGTTAAATGCGCCTAAGATGCGACAGACCTGTACTGTAAAGTATTGAGTATTGTTTAAATTGAGTATTCTATAGCATATACTGCAGCAAAACGTTTTTATAAACCATTGTTCAGTCCTGGTGCCTTATGACAAGACACTTTTATAGAATCCTATATTAAAAAGTTGCAGTGAACTGTGCAGATAAACACTACAAAGTTACCACAAATTGAGAAATGTTAAAAGTAGCAGCAGCAAACACTTAAGTCTGAAATTGGGCATTTTAAATAAATAATAAATGCATTCCATTTGAGGGATCTGCTTCCATTTTCCCAAGATTATGGACAGGAGACTTTAGTCGGTAACCAGCCAATGCAGTTCTTAGTGAAAGCCTAGGAACATACAGTATAATCAGTCAGGCATACGGGATTGTTGCCATTTTAAAGAATTCACAGTAGAAAAACAAAAAAAAATCCCTTCTAAAAATCAATACTTTGACATACACTGGATTTATGTAAGATTTTTAAATGTGAATGAGAGATTAAGAATACCTGTAGAGATGCAAGAGGCTGCATCATCAGTAAACTGCATCCTAAAAATGAGAAAAAATTATTGTAATCCAATATCAAGAAAAACACAGGCATGTACCAACAGAAAGACGTATTGGTTCATTAGGGGGCCTGATCCTGAAAGTGAAGCCAAGGTGGTTTCCTAGTCTTGTTTTCTTGTACTATTCTTGATCACTTCGCTTTTGTCTAGTTGGTGCAGCTGCTTGTTCAGATAGTAGGTGGTTTTGAATCTTAAAGCTATATTCTCACCGTATTATGTAACGGTCTGCACCTTCAGATGAAAAGGTACTGTTTAGGCTTTTACAAACACGAGTCTTATTGAGGATATACAAATCACTATAGTGCAATATTATGCTTATTGCATGATCATGGTGTACATTCATCATGTTTAAAGGTAGTTTTTGAATGGTTAGGAAAGATCAGGGTGTGTGCAAGTGTCCTAGGCGGTTGCTATATAATCTTTCCCTTGCTCTCCAACCAGTATGCCCCCTCAGTGATGACCTGGAGGGACGATTTGTAAGGGTGAGAAGATAGCAAAGAATTGAACAGGCGTGGAGACAACTATCTTTGATGAGATTACCATTTTGGTTGATTTTTGTGCTGTGGGCACCTGCCCCTTGGGAAGTGAACTGTGACCAATCTATTCCACATGGACCACTTAAAGAAAAAGGTTTCTTTTGAAATAAAGTAATTAGTATTTGATGGATATAAAATATATACCCAAAATTAGCTATGTTTTATAGTTTAGGATAAAGGGGAAATGTTCTAGATATTGGAGGTTTTGAACTGTTTGCAAACCTGATGCATATTGATTTACAGATGAAAGCAATCAAGCTGAATAATAAGTTGTTGAATAATTATTTTAAATTGAATTTTCAGGAGCTGGTGACTTTGACCAGGGAACACCATGGCCCACACTACCATTTCTGCAGCATTTGCTATTCCTCAGTTACTGAGAGGTACTGCTCGAATTTTCCCCACTCATTCTGCATTGTTACGGTTGAAGTACTCTGCTTTGTGTTCCTGCACAATGAATGGGTAGGTTATCAGTCTACAAACACGACTAAAAATTTTGTTTTTAAAGAGATTGTGATAACCGTGTCATGAGTGTCAGAGGCTGAACAAACTTTAAAGAATTATAGAAATACTCTATCCATCACCTGGTTGTAGTTTAAAGACATTAGTAAGTAGGGCTGGCTGGCAACAAGAATTCTATTCACAAAAAATGTTGGTGTTCAAATTGGGTTTTTTAAATAGTTCAACAATTTTTGTGAAAAAAAATATGAGGGAGACAGAAATAACCTAGTGCTTAGGGCACTTACCTGGATTGTGGGAAACCCTGGTTCAAGTCCCTACTCTCCTTGACCCAGATGAGTGCCCTAACCACCAGGCTATAGAGTTACTCTCTCTACTGTCAGAGTTCCATATTGTATAACTAGGTAAATATTCATGGGCAAGAGGTTCTACAGCCCAGTGGTTCTCAACCAGGGGTACATGTACCCCTGAGGGTACTCAGAGGTCTTCCGGGGGTACATCAACTCATCTAGATATTTGCCTAGTTTTACAACAGGCTAGATTAAAAGCACTAGCGAAGTCAGTACAAACTGACAATGACTTGTTTATACTGCTCTATTTACAATACACTGAAATGAAGTATAATATTTCTATTCCAGTCGATTTTATAATTATATAGTCAAAATGAGAAAGTGAGCAATTCCAGTAATAGTGTGCTGTGACACTTGTATTTTTATGTCTGATTTTGTAAGCAAGTAGTTTTTAAAGTGAGGTGAAACTTGGGGTACACAAGACAAATCAGACTCCTGAAAGGAGTGCAGTAGTCTGGAAAGGTCGAGAGCCACTGCTATAGCCTGGTGGTTAGGGCACTCACCTGGGATGCAGGAGATCCAAGTTCAAGTCTCTGCTCTTAATCAGGCAGAACATAGACTTGAACTTTAGCCTCCCAAAGCACCAGTGGGTAATCACCAAGCTTGGCTATTATGGTGTGTGGGGTTCTCTCTCTTTCTCTGGTTGGGACCAGAATTTCCACCCTGGACCAGAGAAACCTGTGTGATGAAAGTTTTATCGAAACAAATGTTCCTGTGAAAAGTTTCGTTTTTGGCAAATGAGTATTTTCTGTTGAAAATTTCCCAACCAGCTCTAGTGTTAGCATTCTAAGATTAAATCTGAGGTGAGATTAGTGTGACTTCATTTAATTTTTGTTTAAATTAACATGGTCTAGAATGGCAGATTGATTAAAGTGGTTAAATTGTCAATAGAAATTCCAACCATTTAAGCGAAGCACTAATGCTTTGCAGTTGCAGTAATGACATTAATCTTGATTTGCTTTTTGTTGAAGCACAATGAAATCCAAAAGGAAAACGGATCATCTGGAGAGAACGGCAAATAACTTTAGACAGGAGGTTAGTGTTCTGTTCTGCAGAACTGAAATGTTTTTCTTTGTGGTATAAGAGACTGGATAATCCTATTTGGTGATTAGGCTTTTCTTTTCTATGAGATTTTGTGCCATTTGTCATTTTTCTTTTTTGCATTTATGTTCCGAAGACACTGTTGTAAAAAGGCATAGTGTTTTTTTTGGATGGGTGAAACAAAATGATGCTAAAGAATGAATGGCTGTCATTCTTTTTTGACATGTTTAATCAGGAATTAGTAGTCTCCTAGTTCAGTTTGGATTGTTCTAGTTAAGGAAATCTTAGTCACTTATTTGTATTACTATCATTGATACATAGGCTTTTAAGAAACCATGGGATTTCCCCCACAGAGAACATCTTCTAGAGGTATCGGATAGGTACAGTAACTCCTCACTTAACGAAACAACATTAACTGGGACGATGTTATTAGGTCGCTGGTCTATTAGAGAACATACTCCTTTAATGTCCTGAACTGTTCCCTTATAACATTATTTGGCTCCCGCTGCTCTGCCCGCCGCTTCTGGCGGGGAGTGGGGTGGGGGCGTGGGGGCTTGCCCTGTTCCGCTTGCCCAGCACTCCTGCCGGGGAGCGGGTGTGGGGGCTTGCCCTGCTTGGAGCGCCGGGCGGAGTGGTGCAAGTCCCCTTGCCCCGACCCCGCTCCCCGGCTGGAACGCCCAGCGGGCAGAGTGGGGCAAGCCCCCGCACCCCGACCCTGTTATGCCCATCTCAACCAAGCTTCACAATCATCATTGGTGAGTACAGTATTAAGTTGTTTGTTTAAAGTTATTTAAAACTTACTGTATATGTATACGTCTTTTGTCTGGCGAAAAAAATTTCCCTGGAATTTAACCCTCCCTGTTTACATTAATTCTTATGGGGAAATTGGATTCGCTTAAAGTTGCATTTTTCAAGAACATAACTAGGATGTTAAGTGAGGAGTTACTGTATTGTGAACTTCCCTACTCTTTGATTTAAGGGGTGAAAGTGCTGCATCTTTAACAGAAATTTTTTCTTCTGTTTGTAATGAATTAGTTTAAATAAGTTAACAAAAGAGTTGCAGATATTTTGAATATAAATAACTTGCTTTCTTCATTAATAAGGTTTCAGTAGTAAAGTGATTCTACATCTTTTTTTTGAATTTCAATGCGGCTGGGAAGTGGAGGTGTGTTAAGGGATGGGGATTGGTTAGCTTGAAGAGGGAACGGAGAACTGTGCTGGGCAAGTAAAGAAAGGAGGGTTCAGTGCTGCTACCTCAACTTTCTGGAACATCTGGGAACTTGTTATTTTTTTTTCCATGCTTAATTTATTCTTAGTTGTTACATGTTGTCACTTTATTTCTGACCAGTTAGAAATTGGTCCTTTCAAATCTCCTGTTTAGCTGTAAATCCTATGTAGTTAGTAATTGGCTTCCCTCTCCACATTACCTTGCTTGGTTTTTGTAATCCTTTGGAAAGATTAATGGAGGATATTTCTGTGTTGCAGTAATGTGGATGAGTACACTAGTTATCACATACTCAAGGATGTAGCACAAATAGCAAGTGCAAGAAAGACTGGCTGAAACTTTGTCCGTCTACAATGAAATTCAGATGAAAAAAATGAAGGTCTGGGTCTTTTATTCTGCCAAATCTTGATCTGGGCCAGTTGGTTACTCTTATGGATGGTCAGAATCTTCTCTGAAGGTCCTTGATCACCCTACATCAGGGCTGGGCAACCTATGGCACGCGTGCCAAAGGCGGCACATGAACTGATTTTCAGTGGCACTCTCACTGCCCGGGTCTTGGTCACCGGTCGGGGGGGCTCTGCATTTTAATTTAATTTTAAATGAAGCTTCTTAAACATTTTAAAAACCTTATTTACTTTACATACAACAATAGTTTAGTTATATATTATAGACTTATAGAGACCTTCTAAAAACGTTAATGTATTACTGGCATGCAAAACCTTAAATTAGAGTGAATAAATGAAGACTCGGCACACCACTTCTGAAAGGTTGCCGACCCCTGCCCTACATAAAACTTAGTTTTCTGCACCAACTTACTACGGAGTAATAATTAAAATTCAAGTGTTTTGTCAAAAATGTAGGCCAAACAACAACTCAGGGAGAGAGGGGTGTTAGGAAGGGAAGGGGAGAAGGAATGTCAAAAGTGTATGAACATTTCCGGCACTAAGAGCATTACATAAGAGAAACATTTAAATAGCCTACCTGACACTTGTCTCGTTAACCAGTATGACTGCATTTCCTGTTTAATATTGTCTATTAAAGTGGAAAAGAAAAGTACACTACTCTAACTTTGTTTTAAGTTGGCAAGTGTCCTGTTGTTTTACTGGACAGTAGACATGTTCAAATGTTGTTTTATGGAGAAATTCATTTCCTGCCATGTGTTTTAAATTAGAGCAAGACTGGTTAAAGTTTCATTTGTTAAATTATTTGATCTTGTACAGATGAGAAATAGCACAATCATGTGTTGTAGGAAACATCAGACTGGGAGAGCTAATGTAGTAGATGGCATTAAACATTTTTTAAATGTTTTACAGCCTAGGACATAGACTGGCCTATTTACAAAACTAGTAATTCTGTTTTGCTGAATTTTCAACAACTGAAAAAAGTCAGTGGGGAAAGGAGGATGGACAGGTATCATGCAAGTTAGCTGTTAATATTATAAAACAAGAATATGTTTTGATACACATTGCTGACAGTCTGTTTGTATCCCTGTATTATTGAACATTAATATGATTGTTTTATCTTGTAGATGGATACATTCCTCACGATATGTATATATCTGCTACCCAGTGCGCCAAATGCTCCCCTGAATTGCATCCTTGCAGCCTCATTGAAGTCCAAGTTGTTGCATAAATGTAGGGCAGAATTTGGTGTAGTGTGTTTGTGGAGAATGCATTTATGATCCTGCAACAGGATCAACTTGCATGGACCCTGGCCCATTGAAGCCAACAGGTGGAGGGTTCAGCCTCTGGCAGCCTCCATTATAAGATCTGGCCCTTATTTAATATAGTGTTATTCTTCGTAGCTCTTGTCATTAGCCTTTTAGCTGTACTATTTAGTAAGTCAAAACTATGGCTTTCAGGTACCCCACTCCAACCAGAGTCTTTGTTTCCTGCCAACAAGAAAAATATGCTTGTATAAAAAGTTTCCATCCATTCTCAGTGACATATTGGGCCTTGGGCAAAATGCTGTTATGTCACAAGTGCTCTCATCAAAACATGGAAGTTAATTATTTAACTCACTTTAGTGTTCAGCCATTTATCTGATGATAGAGTAGGACCACTTTCCCAAATGTTAAATATCTCAAGTTTTTGGTTGTTTTAAGAAATCTTATTTTAGGAGGTATTGTGGCAGCTAAAGCATAAACACATACCCCTAGAATGAGGTTAGTTTCTTCCAGAACCAGGTATAGATGAGTGTTTGGGTACAGTGAGGCAAAATATATTAAAGTAGACATTTACAACTGGATGGCATGTGTTCGTGGAGGAAAAAAATCAGAAAAAACCTGTGGTTTAAAATAGGAAACATAGCATGAAAACAAAATAGTGATATTGGCCATTGAACAACTTTTTAAACTGTAGCTTCCCCCTCCCCCAAGCCTCAGAAGTAGGGCTCAAGATTTCCAAAATATTTTATTACTGACCATGCAAATAATGGTATCTTAGCTTCTCTGGTAATTGATTCACATTATGTCTGTAGATGCCACAATGTAAATGTGTAAATTCATGGCTAAATGCAGGTTAAACTGCATTTTGTACAATAAGCAGCCCTATGACATGAGGCAAGGGGAAAGATATGCCACTAATGTAGTGGAGATTCTAGTGGCCATTGTGGTTGAATTGTGTTTGACTGTCTTAAATGGAAACAAGTAAATATATTAATCTAGAAGTGAAACGTAATTTTTCATTCAGAGCGACTGAAAAAACAGATTTAATTAAATGAAATGACAAGTTTAGGTTTGTTTTTTCTTCAGTCATCTTAAATATCCAATTATTTATGTAGAATAAATATTCACTCCAAACTTCTCCCAGTGATACTAGTCAGTTACTGGTCTCCTTTTAAAGGTTACCTTTGTCAACATTTTTTTACATGAAGATTTTCTACCCACTTGTTTTGATGACTTTTTTGCTCTCAAAAACCAAAAATTAACTAGACTTTACTTTGTTTTGGTCAAAACACTTTTATGTAGCCGGGCCAAGATTTTCAAAAATGAGTAGTGATTCTGGGTGCCTGTCTTGACATGGTAAAGGGGCCTGTTTTCCAGTGTGCTCAGTGCCCACTTCATGCAAATAATGCCCCTTTAAGGTATCTTGAATTGGACACCCAAAATCCGTAGTCACTTTTCCCTGAGTCTGGTACTTACCATAGGTCTGTGGATAAATCAGATTTTACACTTTTTGGTAAACTGGAAGGATCACTTGTACAGTTAGAAGTGAACTATTTACAGATAATTATTTCTGTCAGTTACACATTGAAGTTTGCAACAGAGAAACTAAGTGCAACACTATGAAGTAGTAAAAAACTAAAAGTTAAACTTTGTGAGGGGAGGAAGGATTATGGATAAGGAATTGGGAGCAAGCAATATATAAAGATCACATTGTATTTGTTAAATCCACTAGACCAGGGTTTCTCAGAACAAATTTGGTGGTCTCAGAGTGCAGCCACCAACTCTTGCTGGTGGCTGCTCTGACAATTTTTCATAACACACTTAATTAACTTTAGGAAAAACAAATAAATATTCACATATACACATCCAAAGCATTGTAATTTATTTATTGGNGGGGGGGGGGGGGGGGGGGGGGGGGGGGGGGGGGGGGGGGGGGGGGGTGTGTGTGTCAGGGGAGGCAGCGGGGCTCTAGAGCTCGAAGCCCTGTGGCCAGAGGACAGAGTCCGAAGCCATGCAGCCAGAGCCTGGGGCCTGCTGCCGTGGAGCCGAAGCCCAGAGCTGGAGACTGAAGCCCTGCGGCCAGAGCCTGCCTCCACGCCACCCCAGGACTGAAGCCCAAAGCCTGAGTCCCACTGCCCCTGGGAAGGTAGGGAACTCACCAGCTGCTCCTCTAGTGTTGTGCCCTAGGTGTCTCCAGAGGGGGGCAGGGCCCAACCCCTGCTGGCAGCCCCAGAAATCAACACCAAGGTGGTGTATCCAGGAGCACCAGGGAGGGGGAGAGGCCACTGCTTCCCTCCCCCACCCCAATCACAGCCCAGGAGGCTGTGGCTGCAAGAAAAGCCCCTGGTGGCTGCATGCGGCCACAGTGGCCGCGTTTGAGAAACACTGCACTAGAGTGAGGGCAGAATGCTTATTCTGTGAACAGTTGCATGATTCCTATTGGGAGATCTCTCCTTCAAAGATACCATTCTGAACAGATCTTAGTTATATTTCTGTTTTCTGTTAGTGAAACAGTTTTACATAACTAGGTAACCCATCAGTTTCCGAACAATGGGTCACGATGCCAAGTGGGGATCCTGAGTGTGGAGAAAATGCTACTTTACAAAATGGTATCCTTTGCACAGCATAACCTTGCATGTACCTTTTGTGCAAGGGTATGCTGTGTGGAGGATGCCATTTTATGGCACAAATTGGCATCTTCAATGTGCGTGACCTCACACTGTGTCCTCCATGCTGTCTAGAGTCATGGGAAGCAATGCCGCTGAAAATGGGGTCATACAGAGTGTAATAGTCAGTGCTCGTTGGAAGCATCACCTAGTGATTAGGGGTTGGGCCCTTCTTAATGCAGAGAGGGACGGTAGGGGAGCCCAGACCCTCCCACTCCACCAGACTCTAGCCCAGGGCTTGTAAGGGTTCAGCATTCAGGAGTACCTTAAGGCTTCCCTCCCTGGGACCCTTTTTACCACCCACTTTGTTGTCCAAGTTTTGCTCTCTATTGTGAAACGGTAATAGAAAAAGGTACTAACGGTACCTTCATTGTGTCTGGGTCCAGCAGATAGGCTCATCATCTCTAAAAGTTGGCTTCTGCAGCACCCCTCCTCAGGAGCTGGTAGGGCAGCCTTCTCCCTGCCTTGTAAAAACCCCTTCTGAGCTTTTTGGCTTCCTTTTAAGCTCCACTGCAATCTGGGTCATGCTCTGCAGGTGCGGCTGGGTGGGGTCATCAGAGCACAGAATTGCTCTTTAACCCCTTCAGCTCTAGTGTGAGGTTTCCCATCACACAGAGAAAAAGTTTAGGAACCACTGGTGGTAGCCCCAAATTCACCAAAGATCACCTAACATCCAATTTAGCAAGCACAGTAATAGTCCCATGGAAACTGATGGAACAAGTACCTTGATGAGTCAGGGCCATAGTGACTGTTTATAGTAGTTCCATTTTAGAGATTTTTGGATATCTGAAAAGAGTCTCTATTTTGAAGATTACTTTACGAATTCCACTGTCATTCAGTTCATACTGTTTGCTGGGTGTGAATGTTGTACATTATAGATGTTCAGTGAAAATAGCCAGATGGGGATAATGTTGCATGTTTGTATCTAGATATATCTTACTTTTTTTTTTAAGTAATCTAGAATGTATATAGTTCAATTTAATCTGGATGAAAATAATTTAAGTTTATACACAGGTTTAGATTAACCCTGATTAAAATTTCCAAAAAAGCTTGGAGTTGTTGTATACATTTAATGAGGTGTGGTTTTCTGTGTGATTCCATTATTATTTTGTATTATTTTCCCACTGTGATGGATACGTGGTAATGTTTTTAAATTATGAAATGCTATACTTAATGATGCATAACTTCCATGGACGGTCTCATGCACATTTGCTGAAAATGACACTACTGTAATATAATGATTCATTCTCCTTTCTCTAGGTTATTTCTCCAGCAAAAGTGTGTGGCATCACCAATGAATCTGAAACAGTTAAAAGACTTCGCTTGGCTGTCACAAATAAGGATTTTACTTTTAAAGCAGGACAGTGGTAAGACTTCTCTCTGATTTTGTGGGGGGAAATTGCTTACAGAAAGCCCAGGATGATGAAATGTTAAAAGGAAGATACTGGGATAATGCTTCTCCATTATATTTATATAACATACTATTTTAGTCATAAATGCTGTATAAATCAGCTGATAAATTCAACCTCATAATTGTAAACTATGCTTTATTAAATACATCCATATTCATACAAATAGAAAAAAATAAAAATTAATATTTGCCAGTTTTCATTTTGATTCCTTCAGTGATGACCTGTGGTTTATATCCATTAACTTATTGCTGTATGAATATCTTTACACACTACTTGTATTCCATTACTCTGATAGCTAGCTGCACAGTGGAGCACAGAGTGAGTGCTACAAATGTGAAAGTTAATTTTAATTTGGTTTTACAGTTTTATAATTAAAAAACCCCAAAAAGTGATGTTGACCTTTGTCCCCCTAAAATTAGATCTGCTGGATTAGTTTGGGTAGGTGTATACTTGAAAACAAACCCACTTCACTGCTTACGCCATTCTGTGGATTAACTGTTATGACACTTCCCAGGGATACCCAGGGCTTTAAGGCTCCTTGCTACCACCTGTCTTTAGCATGAAGAAGCCTTGTCTGTGCCTTTTGGGGGTCAGCTCCCCAGTTCCACTGGCCATGAGCAACACAAGTACTCCCCTCTAAGCCTTGCAAGTCCCGTAGTTACTCTACAGGTAGCCATTGGCACACCCCAATCCTCTAGCCCTCTAATAATCGCACTGGAGTGCCCAGCCCCTCGTCCGCTGGATGCTTGCAGTGTTCACAGATTTGCTTCTTCCAAAGAAACAGTATACCCCAGTTTACCAATTCCACCTCCTCTGCTGAACATTGAGCTCTTAGATATATTTATGGTGAAATCAGGAATAAGTTTCTTTAACAAAGCAAGGAGATTCAAAGTAATAGCAAATAGAAGTATTGGAAACAAGAATGGTTACATATAAAATAAAACCATAACATGCATGCTAGACCCTAAACATAATTAACAAGATATTTTCGTGTCTAAATAAGTTTTGCTCGCCCCAAAATCCTTGCAGCGATTTATAGCTAGGCTGGCTATGATCCTCCTTTTATGAGACAAGCATGCTGTCAGTTTGCCTTCTCGGTGAAGGAACAGGGGGTGTCCTTGCATCCCAATATATAACAGATCAATCCTTTGTATTTATTCATAAACCAGAGCACCCCCTCACCCAGGTGTTTGTTTCCTACTGGGAATTCCCTCTCTCCTAGATTTTGCAATCTCTTAGTTAGCCTGTAGGCAAACTAAGTAGCAAATAGGCATCCATTGTGAGGTGTACAATACACAGATGACCAGACAAGGACATAGGTGTCTGTTACCTCCTGCCTGAATGGAACATTTCTGAGTTATGTCACCTGGCTTAATTCAAGACCTCAAGAACATAATTTTTAGTATAGATATATAACTCCTTAAATATTATCTTTGTGTACATTTCACAGTGAGTATGATGACCAGTGGGCTACTGACTCTCAGTAGGGACCTCACATGCCACCCTTCGGTGAACTATTATGCATACATCTGACGGATACCTGTAAAAACCTATGCACCCCCTGTGCCCTCTGGCAGTTGGCACCAAGCAGTCCCTGGGTCACAATTGCTATTTAAACAATGTTACAGTTTTAGGAGTGTTAGAATTTTTCAGGATCAGGAGGAATTCCGTGTTTCAATTCAAATAGTATTTTGTAGGATAAGTTATAATCTGGACCTCTCACTCTTGACAGTTAGAGACAAGGTGGATGAGGTAATATCTTTTATTGGGTCAACTTCTATTGGTGACAGAGAGAAGCTTTCAGGCTTACACAGAGTTCTTCTGCATGTCCCAGATCTGAAGAGGAGCTGTGTGTAAGCGCGAAAGCTTCTCTCTGTCACCAACAGAAGTTGGTCCAATAAAAGATATTACCTCACCCACCTTGTCTCTCTGATATCCTGGGACCAACACTGCAAACAGCTCACAGTGGTCCTTTAACTTTAAAAAAAACAAAAAACTTCCTGTTGGCTTAGTCCAGCTGGAAACTGCTTTTGCTGGAATCAAAGTTTAACTGCTAGGGTGTTAACAGCATGTGTTACCAATGTAGTCTTAATATCCAGACTCTTAAATTTAGAACCAGAAAAACAAGATGTTGATTGCAATAATTTTTGTTTGTGGAGCATTTTGTTGCAGTTTTTGCACGTGTGGAGTGACGCATATTAAATTCTTGCTTGCCAGTTCTTCGAAAAACACATTTACCCATCAAAAATGTTTTAGCAATTATCACTCTGAAAAATGAAAGCTTTAATTATAATTACTCTTTTCATATTCTTTTTCCTTGAAAGTATTCTAAGGCTGTTCTTTGGTATGGCAACTTCTCTGTACTGGAAGCTATAAACTGTGGTCATGTTTTCTGAGGAATAGTGCCAAGAATCAACAATTTCCTGAATAGAAAAGCCTAACATGTCAGTGAGATGCCAGAACTAAAGTTTGTCTTCACAGTATTAACACAGAAAATGGAGCTTTCATAATCTTGGTTTACATAAGCAAAAAATGTTGATTTGTTGTCCCAGGATCTAATAGACTTCTGATGTCTATCAAGTTACAAGTAATAATTAAATTGAACAAGAAGAGATTTGTTGCTGTAATAAGGAATTTTTGAATGTGATAGATTGTTCATGCATATGTTTGTTTCTAAGGGCTTGACTACACTGGCGCTTTACAGCACTGCAACTTTCTCGCTCAGGGGTGTGAAAAAACACCCCCCTGAGCGCAGCAAGTTACAGCGCTGTAAAGCGCCAGTGTAAACAGTGCCCCAGCGCTGTAAGCTAATCCCCTCGTGGAGGTGGAGTACCTCACTCGCATTTCAAAGTGCTGCCGCGGGAGCGCTCCCGCGGCAGCGCTTTGAAGTTTTGAGTGTAGCCATGGCCTAAGTATCATGAAGGGCTGAAGGACAAAGGACAGTAACTTTAAGATCATCTTAATACTTCTAACTTCTTATTCCAGCAACTGTTGGATATTTATCTCTTTTCTGAATCTTTGGCTTTAAAAACTTTAACAGACAAAGGAGGATATGTGACTGAGACATACTATAAGTTTGCAAATTCTCTTTCCTCTTTTTAAATGCAGCATCTTCCCTTATCTTGGTTTCCCCTTGTTGGATATATATATTTTTCTAGAATTACTCCACTTAAACCATCACTAGTAGTGTATTACTTTGGAAGTCCTCCCATGTCGTCTCACACCCTGTTAAAGTAAGGCAAGCCTTCAGAAGCAGAAGTCAGTTCAAGATATTATATTACAGCATAGTACATAGCCCATTAAAACTTCAGCTGTCCCTAGTGAGCTAAGTTTAAAAAATTATGTATTTTTAAAAAACGGTACACACTTGTGTAAGTAATATTTTAGAAGGTAAAATCTTTACTTAAAATTCACGCTTTTTAATAATTTTTGTTTGAATTTGGTGTGATCTCAAACAGGGTTTTAAGAAACTAGTAATTTCCCCTGTCCATAACCAGAATACTTTGGCATGATTGTGGACCATGATTTGTGGTTTAAGTGCCCTCCATCCTAGTCTGAGCATTCCAGTTTATTCCTTTCCTGTAGAGGGTGGTACAGAGCTTTAGTATCCTCAGTTGAGGTGTTCTTTGGTACAGTAAGTATTGCAGCACAGAATTGGATCACCTTTACTCAACTTCCCAGTCTAATTACTTAGAGCCTGTTTACCAGAGGTGCTGAGTACCTCCATTTGTGCTGACAGCTCCATATGAAGGCAATGGGAGCGGCAGGCACTGAGGACATCTGAAAGTCAGGCCCTTAATTTCTCTAGATTAGGCAGTCTCCTCAGGCCTCCTGTCCTGTAAAACAATGTTTCTCAGCCTTTTCAGGTTGGCAACCCAAAAATGTCATGACCTCCTTACATTTACTATAAAAGAGTAAAAATGTGTTAATGATAAGCCTATGTAACTTGTGTGTGTTTTTGAGAGATTGATGGAGAATACTTCTCTCTGAAGGGTAGGGGTGTGCTGGGAGTGGAGGAGAAAGATTTTCTGTGCTTTAGATAATAACATTGCCAGTGCCTTGCCCCCCCTAGCCTTACCCCCAGCTGCCGTTCATAATCTCTTTTGGGATCACAACCCACCAGTTGAAAACACTGCTCAAAAACATCTATGCGATAGAAGCTAAACCACACTCCTCCTACCATCCTCATTTAACTAGCCAACTTAATGACTCATTGTGCATTATCTGGGGCTATTAAAGAAGCTGACAGACATAATTTTGATCAGAACTGAATATTTACTTTACAGCATTTTGTGCGGGGTGTCATCTCAGGCCTTAATTGACTAATCAGTCATTCTCCCATATTTAGCAGTCTTTACCACAGTGCTCAGTTCACAAAGAGAGCAGCCCAACTGACCTTAACATAAAATTTATAATAAAAGTCAGAATTTTGGTATTTGCAGCAGAGAAGTGGGAATATTCTTGACTGCTTAAATATTAAGGCAGCTCTCTTTAGGAGTTGGAAAAGCACCAGTAGATGATTCCGAGTTAAGACCTGTTTTTCAGAGATGATGGAACACAGCAACTCCCATTGACCTTGATTGATGCTCATCACTTCTGAAAATTACCCCTAGCTTTCTGAAGTTATTTAAACTGAACTATGAGGTATCTGTCTTTCATTTGTGAGTGCAACTGGATGAAAGTGGAAGACAAAGAATTTTAATGTTGTTGAGCATTGAATTTGACTTTTAGCTGCTCTGAAAGTAACATGACCATATTTTGCAATACGATGTGAAACATATTTACTAAGACTCCAAATATTTTTAGTAGGCTTCTTATATTTTTTGATATATTGTTGTTCTATAGCTTTACTAGCATCATTTGGGAACCCCCGATGGCAAGGCTTGTCTTGTAACTTGCCAGCCACTGAAATACCTAGCCTTTTACAACATGTTAATTTCTGAACTATAAGTTCTTAAGTGTGTGTTCTAAATTTAGTTTAGACCAACACACATTATAAAAATGCTTCTTGTACATTATCAAAATGTTGTATGTCACTAGAGGGAGCTGCAGTTTAGCATGTAAAGCAGTAACACTTATTTTAGTGTCTTTCATTTTTTGACATATAAAAATAAATAGGTATGTAAAGAATTTTTTAACAGTCATATTTCTTACTCTCAGAAGAGTGCATGTGTATGTAATTAAAATCTGTTTTCCTAAATTAGTTTTCCAATCCCTTTCCCAGTAAGGTACAGTAGTTTGAAAATCAAAGGGAGAATTTGTGGTGCTGAAAACGGTGGGAACTGAGTCCTCTGGCTGGACCATATTGACTTTTTAAATACATAGCTAGACTTAAGTAAATGACTAATAAAGTAAGATTGTAGTACTCCTTTTTTATACATTGTACTTAAGCCTCAAGAACAACCTAGAAATGTGCCAGTATAATACAAATGTATTTTACTTTCTGGCAATCTGGAAAGAAAAAGAAATAATCCTGTTCCTTTACAGTCGTAGGTGAAAAGAATTCTGATTTGATGGCATTACTCAAGCTGTGTGTTCAGATGCCAAATGCTTCTTATTGTTAAGCTAGTAATAAAAAGTGGTTACTCAACTTTGTAAAACGTTGTAAAACTTTGTTATTTTGTTATCGAAACATACAAATATCAAAACATACAAATAGCGCACCTTAGGGCTGGTCCACACTAGGGGCGGGGATCGAAATAAGATACGCGACTTCAGCTACGAGAATAGCGTAGCTGAAGTCGAAGTATCTTATTTCGAATTACTTGCACTTACCTCGCGTCCTCGCAGCGCGGGATCGACGTCCGCGGCTCCCCCGTCGACTCCGCGAACTCCGCTCGCCCTGCTGGAGTTCCGGAGTCGATGTGAGCGCGTTCGGGGATCGATGTATCGCGTCCAGACGAGACGCGATACATCGATCCCCGCTACATCGATTTCTACCCGCCGATCCAGGCGGGTAGTGTAGACCTAGCCTCATAGAAATCAAAATGCATACGTTTTGGTAAATACAGAGTACTGAGATCAAGCCAGCCATTTTGAGTTGGAGGAAACTTGGTGAACGTTTTCTTGCCTTGTTTTTAAAGTTTCTTTTATTTAACTATTTCTTAGGGTAGATTTCTTTATTCCTAAAGTTGCCGTAGTTGGTGGATTCTCAATATGTTCCAGCCCTGGTCTACTGGAACAAGAGGGAGTATTGGAACTGGCAGTAAAACATACTGTACATCCTCCTGCTCACTGGATTCACACTCAGGTAAATGATATTTGCAGATGATTACACACTGAACAAGTCATTTTTCACTTAGAACTTGATTCTGTCCCATTGAAGTCAGTAGCAAAACTCCCATTGACTTCAGTGAATAGGATATGGGCCCTTATTAATACACAATTTCTAAACATCTCATTTAATTGGCCTTAACATTTATCTTGAATAAAATAATCTGCTTTGTAAGAGGCCGTGAAATAAAATAATTTGCATGTGGTAACCTGAGTCTAAAGTTGTGATCTTCTAACTGTTGGTGCCTCTTTTCTAAATCTTGTTCTTAGATACAGCTCTGTTATATTACTTAGCTATATCTAACATCCTGTATTTGTGGAACTTTCCAGCAATCATGTCTAACTGAAGGGCCACAGTTAGTAAGTTTAAATGTTTATACAGTTACAAAATGGTTGACAGACAAAAATCATATGTTATAAAAGGGACCCTTATGTCAGTAATACATAATCGGTAAAGCAACACAATACTTCAGAGATGACAAAATCCCAATACGCTGGATTACACTTTGAGACAATTTAAGGCCCTTTTTTTTTTTGTCATGCTAAGAGTAGTCTGATTCTTTTCCCCCCTGCTGTTTTGTGATGGGTACTTCTTGAGGCCTTGGAGCATTTTTTATCATACATTCTCCTATTTACCACAGTTTAATTATGGTCACAAGATTTCCTTCCACGCTGTCTGTTCAGATATCATCCCTCCTACTTACTATCCTATGCCTGTCGTCCATAGTTCTCTAAGTGTGGCTGCAAGGTCTAGGCTAACAGATTCTTCCAAGGTTACAGCCATTGCTGCTCTGTTTATTGACCAGAAGAGTCACAGTAAAAATCAAGCAGTGAGAATCCCCAGGTTGATCTTAACCCAGCAGTCACCATGTGACCTTGCACTGCACTTCTGTTGCTGTTAAATCAGGTTAGTTTCATGCATCACTGGACTTTAAATGAATGACTTGTTTTGAAAGGCTGTGTAGAAAATGTAGGACCAATGTCACTGGCTACACACTTAATGAGAGTACACAGGGACGTTTCCTATTTCTTTGGTGTTGCTCAGTAATACTACTGAAAGCCTAACTTAATCTTCCATCTCTGCAGCATCTCTGAAGCTGTTATCCGTCCTTAACACCGCTGTTGAATTTTCTAGGTGAATTCACAGGAAAATACTCAGTTCACATGTAAACTAGTTCAAAAGCTGATGCTGCAGAAGAATCCTCAGAATATGAACTGAGTTTTCTATTAAGCAAGTGCTTTATTTCTGTAATGAGGAAAGGGGAAGGAAAAATGTAATGACCTCTTTGAATCATGTGACACTTATTTGGTAGGGAAGCCGTGAGACTTAATCAATTAAATTTAATTTGTAATGCATTTTGAGATTCCAGGATAAAGGATGCTTTAGAAATGCTAAATATTATTTGTCTTATTTACTTATTGCACCTGATTTTTTCAAATTGATTTTTTCATAATTAACCTTTAATACCTTATTTATAATAGTATATTTCATCCTGTGTGTTTCCAATACACTTTATAATCTTAACAACTTCAAGAAGACACACTTCTGTGGATAAAGTTGTAGTGTAGTTTTTTTGCTGTTGAATCCATCTTCTTTGTCTCTCAGCCTATGCCATTTCAATGCAATGCTTGCAATTTTAGTAGAATATGCTAGTTCTATGCTACAGGGTGATGCTTCCCCACCAAATCACCCCAGAATTAATAGTCTTCACTAACACGGTGACTCTTAATAATAAGCTTCTTCTCTAATGTGGTTTCCATTAGATGGATGTAGGTGTGTCTTTCTCATCTGTCAGTCAGGTTATTCCATTGGTCCCTGAACTGCACAAGGGGCTGGTGGTGTAAAAAATAGTTGCCTAACTCAGAGCGCCGCCCCGCCCCCCTTCCCACCCTGTGGCCTGACTATGCTCATTCTACAAGAGACCAAGATGGTGAGGGATACAAAGTGGACAGGGACGGGCACTTTTGTCTCTTCCTGTTTTATTTTCTGGGAGAAAATCTGTCTTCCCCTGTTCCAGGTACTTCTTGACCTCTTCTGAGGCCTGGAAGAAAGAAGGTGCCTCTGTGAGGCATGGAAAAACTGAAAGAGCCTGCCAGTATGCTGGGAAAAGGAGGAGGAACTGGGCTCAAAAATAATGCATACAGATTGCCTAATACCACTTGACTGGCAGATAAGAGGAACTCACTCATTTGTCCACATTACACAATGCAATTAGCAAGGAAAGAAACATTTTCAGTTTTAGGGTGATGATGGTAGTTACTTTATGGACCTCCTGCTTCCTTACAATCCCAGTTGTGTGTAACACTCTGCTTCAAAGGATCTTCTTTCCCATCTTGGTACAGGTAGTCTTTTGGGGCTTGGACCTTTACTAAATATATGCCTGTCACTGATGGAAATCTACTCTTCATGGTAGACCTGGTTGAGACAATGTCACTTAACTCTAAGCCCAAGATTTGCCTTTTTGATTTTGCTTTACTTATTGTTTTGTAAAGCACTCAAGACAGTAATTTCTCAGTCTGCTGGAGCCTGACAAGTGTCTAGCTTAATCTTCAGGTTCACTTCATAAATGGTTTGTAGTAGTAGCATCCCACCAAAATGACAAATAAGGGTCAGTCTTTTAGCCTCCTGCCTCAACATTTTCTTTTTTGTTTTTTCTCACCTTAACATGAAGTGATTTGGCCTCATCTGTTTCAATTGCTATTTCCTGATAATAGAAGAGACTTTCTGGAGGCAGCGCTTTTTGTCTGTGACTGATGAATTGCTGTTCCTGGTGGATTTTTCCCCCCCTTTTCTTGTATTTTTACCTCTCCTCCTTTTTCTGTTTGTCCCTCTTTCCTGTTTGTTCTTCCCCATCTGTGTGGTCTAGAGTGAGAACATAAGATTCTGATCAGGAGTTCTGTCTTCTATTCCTGGTTCTGCTACTAACTTGTGACCTCGGAGAACTTGCTTAATTTCTCTATCTCAATTTCCCCCTTCATGCACGGGTGTCAGTCTGGAATTGAAAAAGCTTTCTCATATTCTAAGAGGACATTACCCCAGTGTGATATACTCAGGGCAGTTTCACTTTTCCATGTGTTAAACTTTCTTTGCAGAGTTGCTCTCAGAAACTACCTCTATTTGTATACGACTGGAATTTTGATTTTGAGGGGGAAAGGGTAACATTTTTACCCTGTGGTTTTTGTAGTTGTTTAATAAAGCAGATAGAAATATCACTGTAAGAGAAGTTTCTTGTAGGGGGTTCTCTCCTTTTTTGGAGTGGCAGTGGGGAAGACAGCCCTTTTTAGGTCCACACAACTGCAGCATGACTTCCTCCCGTGGCCTGGCTCCTTTCCCCTTAGCAGAGCCTTTCTGAGAATAAGGGCCCTGGACTTAATGGGAATCTCAGACTTTAACCTTGGATCTTCACAACAACACACATTTTCATTGTGTAAAAATCCCTAACATGAATCACTCCTTAGTGTGAAATATCCTGCATCAGCGCGCATGGGGGAATGTCATCAGTCCTTTATCAGGGCTGTGCTTTGGCCTGAGGGCAAAAAACAGGCCCCTTCAGGGCACTCAACCAACTGACTTCAGATAACTGGGTTAATTTTGAGTGTGTTTTTAAAATACTTGAGCTTTCCCTCACGGGTAAAATATGTAAAAACTAACAATGATTATCTTATTCTGAAGCTCAGCTTGTCTTATGACTTAGCGATGTATGATGACTTGTATTTTGTCCTTTGCTTTTAGTTAAAGTTAAAATATTATCTTTTTTTTCTGCCCCTAGTGCTCTCTTGACTCAGAAGTGGCTCTGCGAGTGGGAGGCAATTTCTTCTTTGATCCTCAACCTGCTGACTCCCCTGTAAACCTTGTGCTGATAGCAGGGGGAGTAGGAATCAACCCATTGTTTTCCATACTGCTACATGTAGCAGATTTTCATAGAAATCAAGAGAGTGAAGAAAATGGGTATAAAATGGGAACGGTGAAGATGTACTATAGTGCAAAAAACACAAATGAACTCTTATTTAAGGTAGGTAAAAGGAAAGTAGTTTTCTTGAATTGTTTGTTCTTTTCAGAAGGCTTATTGTTCAGTTGGTTGGTATCAATGTAGTGAGGAGAAGTGCTACTCATAGACCAGGCCCCTCTTGTGCTAACTGCTCTACAAACACAGAACAAAAAGCCTGTCCCTGCCTCAAGAAGCTTATATACCTTTTTTCCTGCTCCCATTGACTTCCGTGGTGCAGAATCAGGCCCTGTATGTGTACATTTTCTGCCTTTCCCCCTTATTGCTGTTTTATTGAACTTAAATACCTCTGATCTGCTTTCTGTTTGGGAACGTCTGACCTTATGATCCAGTGTAATGGTTGCCAAAGAGACAATTGAAAGTTAGTCACAGGTTGTCAAGTCGATCTATAAAACCAGTTCTAATGGAAAATGTCTTCTGAAAAATTCTTGCTAAAATTACGCACAGGCCCATACATGTTCATGCATCTTCAAGGTGCCTACAATTGCAAAGATTACATAGTCAGGAAGCAGCATCAGTACATGCAGGGGAACTTCTAAACTAATATAGTCTTGTGGCATTAACCACAGTTGCAGTTAAAGCACAAACATTTCAAAAATAAGCCTTCCAAATTTCTAGTAAAAAAGCTATGATTCTTGTACAGATCTAGACAAATTACCTCCTCAAAGACAATTAGCCAATTTTTCAAAAGTTGCATCTTATTTTTGATGCCTCTATTTCTGAGTACTCTTCTTAAGAAACTGATTTTTCTTTGTTTTCAAGAGCATTCCTTGACTTTAGTTGGAGGTGTGGGTTCTGATCATCATCCCTGATAATCAGACCTTTGGTATGTAAAGCTGAGTATATGAAACTAGTGACCACTCTTGAAAACAAATTGTATAGTTACACTGATGGAATTTCAGAGAAGCTAGGATTCATCTTTTTTCAGATTGTGATTCACATTCTTGGCTTGTACAATAAGAATTTATCAAACTGATCAAAATTGTTGCTTCAAAACATTTTTGCTCCATGTAAACTGTAACTGAATATTGAAGTATTACACCCTGTTGAGTGTGTCTGTGCACATCGAATGGCTGAACATATTTATTGGTATTGTTTCAAAAGATTTGGTGAATGTAGTGCTGATGACTGTTGTTGGATTGATAGCCCTGCAGCATGTGTTATGCAACATTATTTTTCAGCATGCAGAAGAGGTACAGATATCCTGTGTGAAGTGGCAGTGCAAGTTTGCCAACAGTATCCCACTAATGTGTATCAGAATCCTGGTCCAGAGATTAAAGGGTTATTTGGTCTCCTTTGGCTACATCTGGGTGTAAAAATTGTATGGCGGGCCATGAATGCTCACAAAATTGGGGGTTGGAGTGCAGGAGGGGGTGAGGGCTCCATCTGGGGCTGCGGGCTCTGGGGTGGGGCCAGAAATGAGGAGTTCAGGGTGTGGGAGGGGGCTATGGGCTTGGGCAGGGGGTTGGGGTGAGAAGGGGTGCAGGCTCCAGCTGGGGGTGCAGGCTCTGGGGTGGGGCTGGGGATGAGGGATTGAGGGTGCTCCAGGCTGGGACTGAGGGGTTTGGAGGGTGGGAGGGGGATCAGGGCTGGGGCAGAGGGTTGGGGCCACGGGGTGGGGGCCTCAGGGGTGCAGGCAGGCTCCGGGCGACACTTACCTCAAGCAGCTCCCGGAAGCGGAGGCACAACCAGGTGGCTCTGCGCGCTGCCCCGTCCACAGGGGCCCCCCCCCCCCCCCCAGCTCCCAGAAGCAGCGGCATGCCCTTCTATGGCTCCTACACGGAGGCGCGGTGTTGGCCATGTGGCTCTGCACACTGCCGCATCCACAGGCACTGCCCCTGCAGCTCCCATTGGCCACGGTTCCCGGCCAATGAGAGCTGCGGGGGGTGGCGTTTGGGGCAGGGGCAACATGCAGAGAGCCCCCTGACTGCCCCTACACGTAGGAGCTGGAGGGGGGACATGCCACTGCTTCTGGGAGCTGCATGGCAAGCCCCCGACCCCACTCCCTGGCCGGCGTGCCAGAGCAGGGCAAGCCCCTGACACTGCTCCCCAGCGGGATCTTGAGGGACAGATTAAAAGGCTGGACGGGCCAGACGAGGCCGTAGTTTGCCCATTCCTGCACTAGGAACTGGAGTAAATTATACATAGGCCACTAAACAGCTGTCATATAGTCATGACTTGTTCGTTACAGAACTGGGCTGGATTTAGTGACCTAATGGTGAAAAGTTCTCATTAACAATCTGCTCATTGCTATTGATATATTAAAAATAATACTATTTCAACCAGTGGAAAGAAACTTTTTCATAGAAGTATAGTGTATCTCTATGCTCTGCCTTACTGATGTACCCTGTATTTTTTTTTTTTTACTGTACCATTGTTGACCTGCTATGTCAGACATGCCAACCCTCCCTTATTTTCAGTAATCTCTTGGTTTTTTTTAAATGTAATTATGAAATTACTATTCCTGGCATAAATCTATCACTTTTGCAAGTGCGCACACATGCATATATATATTAAAAAAAAAAAAAAAGTATGCCTGTGTCACGAACTACCACTCAGGTCCTACGAATATAGCAAATAACATTGTGGCCACTCTGAGGATCTGATAGGAGGCAAGCCGTGATGGTTTAGAATGGGTTGGGGCACTGCTGAATTAACTGTCCAAACCACAGGCTGTGTGTCGTGCTCTAGCTGCCCCGTGTATACCCTGCTGTACTACATTAATGTGCTGTAGGTACCTAGAGCATGCCAGGGGGGTCCGCATGCGGCAGTGAGAGCACAACACGTAGCCTGTGCTGTGGCCCTACAGATAATCATTGCAGCTTGTCTTCTATTAAATCCTTACCAGGGAGTCTGCAGGGGAGGAGAAGCCAGAGGGGTGGGAGGAGGCAATGAGAGTAGAGAAGGAGAGAGGGAACATGACAGAGGAGAGAGCAGAGGGGAGGATCATCCTGGGAAGGAGGTCCAGGGCAAGGACTGACCAAGATAATTGAGGGCCCTAAGTGGCATAGGCGGGCAGCTTTCCGCTTCCCTAGGCCTGCCTTTGACCATAGACATGGAGGGGGGGTGGAGGTCCTGGTTTCTTTAGGTGGAGGGGAAGGGAAGGGAGGTGGAGAGAGAAGTCCAAGCAACGTCCCTAATTTTTTTTCCATAAACATCCCTAAAAGTCTCAGAGCAAAGTTGGCATCTCTACTATGTTTTTATTATGTCTGGATGAAATAAGCTGAATTTTATAACATTTTTTTTAAATGTTACTTTTTTAATTTGGTTACATAAATTTCACACCCTGAAATGCCAAGAGACTGAGAATTTCTTGCATAATTTGAAAACACAAAAAGTCACTTTTTTTGCATGAAATTTTGCATATGTGAATTTCAAATAACTGGGTTTGGTCAAATTTATACTGAAGACTTTTGACAAAATGAAGAAGTAGAGGTGGTAGCACAGGGCTGGGTATAATACTTCCTTACATCACAAGGGGTGCTAAGGATAAAAAACATTAGCAATTATGAGGTGCTCAGAATTTGCTAATGATAGGTGTGTAAGTACCTATATAGATTTTCTTCAAACAATATTTTTTCAAATTGCTCCTGTTTTCCTAACTCAAAAATGTGAAAACACAAATTAAATGGGGGAAAAAACTGTTAGTTCTGTGTTTTTGCCAGCCCTAGTTTTGATAAACCATCATGTTGCTGCTACATCTCATAATACTATGTTGGTTGTTTAGTATAGTATAGTCCTTCTGATAATACTTTGCCATCATCTCAATGTTTATGTGACAGTTTAAGGATTGAGTAGTACAGCACTTGGATATAGGGTCACTGATAACACTGTTAGTGTCAAATCAGCACAGCTTCCGTAAGGGAAAATTGTCTCTCTCTAATGAGTTAAGTTATTTGAAGAAATCAGTGGCTTTTGGTCATAAAGGATTGAAGAAAATAAACACTAGGTAAAGGCAAAGATCTGTGTGGATATAAAAAATGGCTGATCAATATAATCTGCTCCTCTGAATGTAGATAAGTAAATGGGTTGAATGCCTGAGGCTGAGGTCACTACTGGGTTTGGTTTAATATATTAATGACTTGGAGGAAGTAGACAGTGAATGGGTGAAAACTCCAGGTGAAACAATACCGTATTGTCCCGAGTATAGGCCGCACTTTTTTCCCCTAATTTAAATCTTTAAATTAGGGGTGCGGCCTATAATCGGGATCCCCAGCTGCGGCGGGGAGCCCAGAGCCCTTTAAATCCCAGCCGCGGCGGGGAATCAGAGGGCTCTGGGCTGCCGCTGCGGCGGGGAGCCCTTTAAATCCCAGCCGCGGCGGGGAATCAGAGGGCTCTGGGCTGCCGCCGCGGCGGGGAGCCCAGAGCCCTTTAAATCCCAGCCGCGGCGGGGAATCAGAGGGCTCTGGGCTGCCGCTGCGGCGGGGAGCCCTTTAAATCCCAGCCGCGGCGGGGAATCAGAGGGCTCTGGGCTGCC